>CP092866.1:4285960-4307628 GCA_030710605.1 Cordylochernes scorpioides | reverse complement strand
GCTAGAGAGTAATGAGCTCCTTTCCTCTTTCCAACATGGTTTTAGGGAAGGGAAGTCCACAACCACAGCTCTGAACGAGGTGTTAGAGGGGGTTGAGATGGCTTAAATAAGGGTGCTTGGGTTCTTTTCGTGGCCCTGGACATTGATGGCGTGTTCAACTCCATGAGCTGGAACAAGTTGATGAGAAATTTGATGGACATGGGTTGTCCTGATAATTTGTGCAGCTTGGTTCGTGATTTCCTGAGGGATAGACGGATTAGCCTCAGTTTTGGTGGGCGGAAGTTGGAAAGAAACTGTGCTAGGGGTTGCCCCCGGGGCTTTTGCTGTGGACCTATTCTGTGGAAATATCCTGGTAAACACCGTTTTCCAAGAGGAGCTCCCTGAGGGAGCCAGGCTGGTTCTCTATGCTGACGACCAGTTCCTCATCATTGAGGCTGCTTCGAGAGCGAAGGCTTAGAAGTGGGTTGAAACTTCTCTCCAAATCCTCTCGAACTGGGCCCATGACTCTGGCCTTAAGTTCAATGTCTCCAAAACTAAAGCCCTCAGCTTTAAGCCTAGGGACATAAGAACTAAAAGGAAAGGGATCAAATGGGAATACAAGCCGGCTATCCGGATGGAAGGACGGAGGGTAGCGTTGGTCAATAGAATGACCATCCTGGGGGTAGTCATTGATGACAAGATGGGTTAGCAATACCAGGCGGAGGAGATGGTGGCGAGAGGTAGGGAGGCGTTGTGCAGGTCTATCCTGGTTGGCTTTCAACAGGGGGGGGATGGAGGGTGCTATTTTTAGGAACCTCTACCTCTCCTGTTTCGAGCCATTCTGCTATATGCTTCCAGGGCTTGGTGGCGCCGAAACAGGGATCAGAAGGTGACAACAACTCTAGAGAGAGTGCAGAGGACAGCGGCACTCAGAATCACAGGGGGATATCGCACTACCAGCAGTGAGGCCTTATTAGTCCTCGCTGGGCTTATTCCCCTGGGATTGAAACTAGAGGAGGAGACCATCAGACAGAAGATCTGGGAGAACAGGGAAGATGCCCTGGGACTTGAAGCGGGGGCCCTGGAATCGAAGAGGGACCCAAGGAAGCCTCTGCAGTGGTTTCCAAAGTGGAATTGGAGTCCTGGAGGGCCGACAGGGATTGGCACGGAGGTTTTCACTGATGGTAGTAAGTCTGGAACCAATACTGGAACTGGGGTAGTGATATTCACTAATGGAGAGCTGATCTTCCAAGAAAGTTTAACACTCAGAGTGAACGAATTGGTCTTTTCAGCCGAGCTGGTTGCGATCAGGGAAGCCCTCAGAGTGTGTGCCGAGAAGAACTTCAGCCCGGACCGCCTCTATTCAGATTGTATGTCGGCCCTCGTCGCCATCAATCTGGAGAAAGGGCAACTCGCGCATCAAATAATCCAGGAGCTGGAGATGATGACGCGGGCTCCGGAGCTCCCTTGGTTTAGGAGACACAGCCTCATCGAAGGTAATGAGTTCGCAGACAGGATCGCTAAGGCAGGATGCTTTAGAGGTAGATCACTGAGGACCCCAGTGACCAAGAAAGAAGTTTATAGGAGGATCAGGGGGCACGTCCAGGACTTATGGTTGGACAGATGGAGGAACAGTGTGAAGGGGAGAGAGGTATATATATATATTCAATGGGGTAACAACACCCAAGTACCTCTGTAAGGTAATGTCCCACAAACTCATTAGGGTAGTACGGGACATGGGCTCTTCCCCAAGTCTCCACAGATTTAAAATTAAGAGAAACCCTGATTGCGTCTATGGAGAAAGGGATGTGAATGCATGCCACTACGTCTTGGATTGTCCAAGGGTAGTGGGTGTGCAGGAAGAGAGAAGGAGGGCGAGGGGCGCGATCGAGAGTAAGCTGCTGAGAAATCACAGCAAGCTCTTGAGAAAGCCCACGACGTGGCAGCTGAGCTTTTTCTCAGCTGTGAGTGAACAGAGTCGACCGGGGGTTGCCTCCCCGCGGTCCCTGCTGGACACAGTAGATAGTTTCCTATTTTGCTGTGATTAAAGGCCACCAGTATAGAAATCCTTCCAGACACGTTGTCTGGGAGGTGGTGTTTCCAGGTACAATGTCCAAGCACTAGCTTGGATACCGTTACTTGGCTTATGAGTTGAACAGAATAGCAGCGAAGGGCATGCTTCGCATGCCGGCTTGTGGACCGCAAGGTCTGGGTGGCCATTTGCTTCTAGGGTGTACCAACTGTGCTTAGGTGGGATCCTCCAGTTCTTGTTTATTTTGGCTACTGTTTCTATTTCTTTAAAAGTAAGTTTATTTTTCTGGGCAAGGGTTCTTTTGTGCCTTTTTTCGCTAGCGCATCAGCAGCTTCATTGCCTTCAATGCTAACATGTAAGGGTATCCATTGAAGGTGAATTTTTTAGGTATTGAGAGTTTTTGGAGATAACCAATTATGTTCCTGCTTACTTTGTCTCTAAGTTCCCCTGTGTGACTCAAGTGTTGTATGGCACTTCTACTATCAGTAAGAATCCATATATCATGATGTTTAGTGTTTCTGATGGATTTTAAGACTTCATAGATGGCTATAAGTTCTGATCTGAAGACTGAGCAAAATTCTGGGTTTCTTCTGTTTATTTTCTCAATGCCATTTGTGGTTTTAATGAGAGAGCCACTGCCAGTGTGTCCCAACTCGTCTCTGCTACCATCGGTATAGATAGTTATTACATTTTTAGGAATTTTATTAATTATTTCTAATGATAATTGTTTTAAGTATTATGGATCTTGGTATTGTTTGTTGGTGGGTTCATTTAAAGTGGCATTAAAAATAACATTTTGTTAGTGGTTCGCATGGAGATATTTTTTCAGCTAAATAATATTTTTCCACTTTATATTTTAAAAATCCATTTCTTTTGGCCAGGTGGAGAGGGCCTTCTTTTTTGAGTCTTATATTGGGTTCCCAATTAAGTATGTAATTGAAAGTTCTGTGTTTGTTTTCATAAATCTTGATTTTGTTTATATATTTTGGCAGATTGTAACTTATTCTATCCTTTAAGGGCATAATGTCTGCCTCGTAAAGTACAATATTATCAGGGCAGGTATTTCGAAGACCTGTAATAATTCTAGCTGCATTTAGTTGTATCCTTTCCAGTGTTTTTAGATTTGTTTCAGATGCTGTACCATAGATTTGATATCCATATTCCAAGATAGGTCTCATTAGAGATGTGTAAGTTAATTTTAGTGTTGTTGCTTCAGCTCCCCACTCTTCCTGAAATATATTTCAAGATTTTTAGTCGGTTTATTTAAACATAGAAACTTTCTCCTTGGAATATAAATATTATAAACTAAAGTGCCAGGAGAAAATGATTTTTTATTAATCGACTACACGAGCTTTCGGGCATGCCCGAAAGCTCGTGTAGTCGATTAATAAAAAATCATTTTCTCCTGGCACTTTAGTTTATAGTATTTTTAGTCGGTCTCTTTCTTTTCTAACAACTCCTTCAATATGTTTACTGGAGTTAATTTCTGGATCCAGGGTGTAGCCGAGATATTTAGGATGTTTATTATATTGAAATTGTTGTTCTTTCAGAATAATATTTGGTCTTATTTTGTATAGTTTCTTATCGGTAGTAAAAAGACAGGTTTCAGATTTTTGGGGGTTAAATTCTAATTTATGTTTATTAGCAATTTTTTCTAGGTGGAGAAGAGTCTTGTTCAAATCTCTTTCAGCTTTTTTCCAGTTAGTGTTGTTGCTCCATAGAATAATGTCATCAGCGAAAAGTCCAATATTGGTTTTATGTGAAAATTTTTCTTCAATGCCTGCAATAAATAGGGTGAAGAGAGTTGGGCTAAGGAATGATCCTTGTGGTAATCCTTGGAACAATTTGAAGGTTTTAGATAGAGTGCCATTATATTTGACCCTGATGTATATATTTTTAAGGGAATCATTTATCCAAGTGATAGCTTTTCCATCAATTTTGAAATGTTTGTATAATTTTGTAATTAACTTGTTTTTCCATACCTTATCAAAAACTTGTGTAAGGTCTAAAAAGCAGCTATGGTGTGGTTAGTTGGTTTTTTGTTTTGTGCATCTTTTACCTTTTGTGCGAAATAAAAGAGTTATCTATTGTCCCATGTCCTTTCCTAAATCCATATTATTCTTCTGGTAAGAGATTTCTTGTGTCGGGGTGGTAGGTGAGTCGTCTGAGTATAATTTTTTCCATTAATTTGCAGCAAATATTTGTGAAGGAGATAGGTCGGTAGTTTTTTGGGTCATCAGCAGATTTGTCAAGTTTTTTAATGGGAATTATTGTTGCATTTTTACAGTCTTGAGGCAATTTTCCAGTTTTCCAGGAGTTATTGAAAATATTAAGAAGTATTTTTCTTTGCCAATTTTGCTCAGGTTTGATATCATTCGGCAATGGATTCCATCTGGCCCAGGAGTCTTGTTTAGGTCAGTGTTTTCTAATGCATAAGCTAGTTCTTTCATATTGATTTTTTTCATGGAAAATATTATGAGTGCTGGTGACATTTTTACAGTCATGAATAATCTTTAGGGCCTTTTTTCAACCTTGATTTTACTACTTATTTGATATGAATTACCTAAAAGATTGGCAGCAATTTTGTCATTAGTTGCTGGTGTACCATCTGTATTCTTAATCATATTTGTGTTTTCAGTTTGTGGCTGGACTCTGTCAATTTGTTTTGCTAAATTCCAAAGTTTTGTATTTGGGTTTCTTGGGTTCAGGTTTTCACAAGTTTGTTTCCATTTTTCCCTTTTAACATTTACGTATAATCTTTTTATTTTTGCAATCACAATGTTCAGTTCAGTTCTACAATTTGTTTGGTTTTGGCTGCACTTTTTTGTAGTTCATTTCTTTTAGTTATAAGTGTTTGAATATTTTTTTCCTGGTGTGTATAATTTGGAATCAATTTCTTAATATTACCTCTTGGTATTGACACTTTGGCTGCTCTAATAATAGTGTTTTCGAAAGATATCATATTAGCCTTTTTGAAGTTCCAGAATTTTTCTTAATTGAGCTAGTTTTGGTCTTGGTGCTAATTTATATCAAATTAAGCAAATAATCACTTCCAAAACTTTTTAATATTTGCTATTTGCATTTGTGGAAAATGTCAGGATAGTAAAAACTTATATCAAGGGCTTGTGCAGTATTATAGCTTGTAGAAATGATGGGTAGGATTCCCATCATTTAAGAACATAACGGCATTGTCGTCAAATATGTTTGATAGTATTTTGCCTCTTGGGTTTAGCGTAGAACATCCCCATAGTTGATGTTTGGCATTAAGGTCACCTACAATAATAGTGTTGTCTGTAAGAAATTGAGCCATTGTTCCATCGTCAATAAATGTATTGTTTGGAGGGTGATACATTTTGTATATGTTGATGGCTTTGTTTTGTTTGAGGTAGACTTTGATACCTTGGGCTTCGAGGTCTAATGTGTTTGGAATATTAACGGCTATGTCCTCATAGTACAAATTATTGATTAAAAATGCTAGGCCACGCCCTTTAACAGCATATACAGATGGATCTTCATACCTTGCCCTGAGTAATGGAGGGGCCGGAATTAACATAATACTGCAAGATGGAACAAACATCAAAATCAAAGAAGGAGCTGGGCAGATTTCGTCAAACTTCACTTGTGAACTGACAGCTATCTGGAAAGCCCTTGATGTATGCCTTAACCAACCATCCCTGCATCAAGCAGAAGGTATTTTAATATACAGCAACTCCATATCCGCTCTAGAAGCAACTCAGAAGGGCAATACTAAAATCACACAGGAAATACACTCATTACTTACCCAACTGGAAACATTGGAGAAGAACTGAATTCTACAATGGATTCCTGCCCGTTTTTGGATCGGGGGTAATGAAATGGCATTTGAATTGGCAAAGGAAGCCAGAAAGTTGAGCCAAAGGAAAGAACAAATGTCATTATTTGACGCTGATTCTTTGTCAAAATACAAGATAATTAAACAAAAAAAAAATATGAAAAGATCAAAATGCGAAATAAACTCTGAGAGAAAAATGACAAAAACTATAACAAGACTTAGAACAAAACACTATAAAGGAATGACAATACATCCAGATGGAACAAGAACCTATAGAGCATGCAACAACTGTCCTGGTGTGGAACTTACACCTACCCACATATTCTCATAGCCAGCAATGGCCGCAGCCTTGCAGAAATTTAACATAGACCCAGAGCAGCAGCTTTACACACCCAAGATAGTGGACATTGCTGCTGCTGTGATGGAGATGCATGGATACATCTGAGGCTCTTTATTGGACACGACAACAACAACGGCATTCCAGAGTAAAATAAATTATCAGAGATAGATACATATTTTTCAAATGAATTAAAATAAATATAATCGATACTGAGTGAGAGTTGAATTAAAAATATTAGAAATTTATTATCTTCGGAAACAAACCGTATCTAAAATATCAATTTTCTTTTTGCTACATGTTTTGATTTGCATTTACCTATTTTACATATCTCTGATTGTATTTGAAAATCGTTAACCAATTCTTCATACTTTTGGCGAAGTGGTGTTTTATTAATTTGTTATTTGATATTATTAGGGTTCTTTCCTGGTATTCAAAAAGGAAAAATACGTGTCGATCAGTTATATTTTTCAATTTATCAAACAATTTGGCCGCTGAATCTCTGATTCTGGTAGAGCGCCATCTGGCGAATAAAATTGTAACTAAAATCAATTTAGAATTTTTCATTATTTGCCATAAAAAATCCCATTGCATCCTGAATACAATGGTGTTTACCGCATTGTTCTAGCGCAAATATTCGCGGAGTTATTAATTTTTAAAGTTGTGCGGGACTTTTGGATCACCCTGTATATACTTTTCACGGAATATAAATATCACTGAGCAAATTAAATAAACATTTAGTTTATTTTTGCTCTACTAGATGGCGCTCTGCCATCTAGAAATGCTCATTGGAGCTTTGGTCAGAATATGCCTCTTTTTTTCTAATATATACATATATATGAAAAAATAATAGGAAAAAATAATAATAAGAAGGTCAGGTGTTGATATTAAAAATAAAAAAAAAACAATGGTTGCCTGTAAAGTCGGTTTTACGGGCGAAGATTTTACGTGACAACGGTAGAATATTTATTGATATGTGAATATAATTAAATTGCACAATAGGAACAAGGAATTGAATGAAAATAAGAATTGCACAAATTTTAACTATAGAAATATATTTTGTTTACTAAAACATTGTACATGTAAACTTAAACTTAACTAATTCCTATTTGAGTGATTTTGTTGAGGATAGGACGATGATAGGAGAAATATGAAATGAAAGGAAGTGTTTCTGCTGTAATGTGTCTTGCGAAAGTCAAGTCGATAGTTGTTCCTTTTAACGTAGTTGACTTAGAAACGTTTGATACGCAATCAAGATTATACGTATTTTTCATGAAATTAAGAAACGAGTTGTCAGGCTTTACGTTTTTGTTAAAATCACCACACAGAAGAATCGGTATACTAGAATCAACTTGCACGAACGGTGGCACGTACTGGCTGTTGTGAATGTACGGACCGAGTCCTTGCCATAGTAACATTCCAATATCCTGCATACTAGCTCCTGGATGAATATATACAGCACCGAGTATAAACTTGAAGCTAGTATTAGCGGCGAAGCAAGTAACTTCAGTCATGCACATGTCACCCTTGGTTTTAATGACACGAGTTACGTCTGTAATCGCAACTTGGAACACTTCCGCCGTAGATGTCGATGATAATTTACGATAGATCGCCACTCCACCAGCCGCGTTGGTATTTGAAAATCAAAACACTTATTCAGATCGAAGGTTCAAATTTTTGCTAAATAAATTTGAAATTAAATAAAATTTGTAATTGTAAATGATGAAGTTGAAAATTAAAACATTTACTTAAATTAGATGTTAAAATTCTTGCTCAACACAGTTTAAATAAAGTTTTCTTATATCTGCCACTTTTTCTTAATATTTGTAATTTTAAAGAATCAATTCGAAAATCAAAACATTTATTCAGATCGAAGGTTCAAATTTTTGCTAAATAAATTTGAAACTATTTAAAATTTGTAAAATAATAATTAATTAATTAATTAATTTTAAACTAATAATTTACTTAACACTATCAACATTTATCAATAGTATGACATAACCTATAAACTCAGTTTCTCAACTTTTGTGTCAATCTAACAATTAATCAATCAATCATAGTTTACGATAATGAAATATCAGTGTACAATTATTTACCTTTATTGTTGTAGTTGTTGTAAATGACGAATCTAAGCACTCCACATTTTCACTACAGACACAGCTGACGATACTTTAACCACACGTGTGAACTTGTATTATGACGCTTTCTTGTTTTTCCAACGCCAAGAACGTTCGAGAAAGACAAAGACAGAGACAAGCATGCGCCGATTCAATGCGCCTAATTCTCTAGCGCTGCGCGCGCAGCACTCTCGTTCGGTGACTCATCGTAACGTTACCGGGCGTTACACTTTTTCATAAGTGACTCCCAGCCGCAACCTAATTTAAGACGTTGTCACGTCAATAGGCATATCCTGACCAGGAAAACATGTACTTTTCAGAAAGCAGAACGCCATCTGGTGGAACAGAAATCAACTATTCATTGATTTAACCTGTTCTTTGATATTTGACCAAATCAATAAAAGCCATATACAGTATATATATATGGTAATCCATATTTTAAAACAATATTAATAAAGAAGCGTCCTTTTTTTTCAAGAATACTCATGTTAGTTCGAACTCAATATATAAAAAAATATTAAATATATATGTACATCAAATATGTATATATGCAACTTTATTGATCTAAAGGAATATATTAATAGTAATGTACGCACGTGGTTTAATATCGTTGGAGAATTCGACGTGGAGCAAATTTGTTGAAAATTTGAAGAATTGCTGGAGGAGAGATATTTGGGAGTAATTGCTCTAGCCAGAATTTGTTATTTCTCTTGGAGACGGTATTCCTTTCGCAGAACAAATATTTTCTCTCTTTCCGACTTCTACCGAGTTTCCATACTTCATGTTTTATCTTTTTGTATAGTTCTTTATTATTCTTTCACACAGCCTAGCTATTGTGATTTATGTGGAATATAGTTTACATTGATATGAAAATATTAAATTTCAAAATATATATTACATATAAAATATATTTATAATCAATATTAAATTTCCGTTTTGATTATTCTTTTGGAATATATTCCAATTTTATGTTATATTTTATACGATATATTTTCTAAATAGCTATATTTTTTATAATTATTGATTGATATTCCTAATATTCAGTTCAATATTTTAATAATATTAATGATAAAATTCATCCCAAGTGTTTCAAGTAATTTGTGACTTACTGTTCTATTAGATGAATCTGTTACTGCTTTATTCAAATTTGGTATCATTATGGATATTGGAATATAATTTATTCGAGTATTCATATCAAAATAAAGGCAAAAAAACTTAATTTTTATTATTCATCATATCATCCACATTGTCCTTATTTTCTTCGCATTATTGTGGAATTATTTTCAAAATTTATATGAAATATATATAATCTAAACTACACGAGTGAAATACGGTTATTTAGTAAATGAGTATTTAATACGTTTAGGTAAAAATAATGCTAATTAAATTAATAAATATAGAAAAATCAAATATATTTAATGGGAATATAAAACAAATTAACTAAAATCGTGATGCAAATTCATAATAAAATATAATTAGAGTTAAAAAATGATTTTATCAATAACTTATCAAGTATTTTTACATGAAAGAACTTGAAAGAGAGATAGATAAATGTTCATAGAAGAATAATATTTCGAGATGAATACATACGCATATATTATATATAACATAAATTTGCGGGAAGTTTATATTCATATATCTAGAGAGGCATCTCTAGTTATGATTGTGGATCAGAACGATGCATTATGCTCATCTCCCTAGTAAAACACCTTTCTACATCTGATTTCTACACTGATGCAGTTTTTTACTAGCATGGTGAGTATAAGGCATCGTTATGATACACAATTAAAAGGAGAGATTCCTCTCTAGATATATACTCATATATATATACTGGCTCTTCGGCGTCGGCCTCCATCCCGAGGCAGTGAAACTAACCAGTGTGGCGAAGGCTACCATCTACAAGTACCATCTTGGTCTTGAGTTGGGTAAGGCCAGCCATCACCTAGACCTGCCTACTCTGTGGGAGAGAACTCTCAAAGTCCATCGGTGGCGGAGTCTTTCCCGCGGTGGGCCCCACCAATGAAGACTGTATATATAAATATATAAATAAATATATACAGTCTTCATTGGTGGCGCCCACTGCGGGAAAGACTCCGCCACCGATGGAAGGCGAGAGTTCTCTCCCACAGAGTGGGCAGGTCTAGGTGTTGGCTGGCCTTACCCAACTCAAGACCAAGATGATACTTGTAGATGGTAGCCTTCGCCACTCTGGTTAGTTTCACTGCCATATAAATGGCAATATAATAATAAGGTGGGTAAAGAGAAATAATCACACCACAAGTTGGTAGAGGAACCCAGGCAACCAGAGAGAGAGGGAGATGGCGGGCCGGCAACAGTCGGGCGTCCGTTTGTATCGCACACAATCCTCCAACTGTCCTAATCGTCCTGAGGTTCCAAGTAACGGGGCCCAGTCGTCGCCCCTTGGAATGTCGCTTCTCTCTCAAGTGACCGGACTTTACATATCGTCTCTCTCTGGGCTGACTCTAGGTTTACTTTATTATTCCTGGAAGAGTAATATTATGACATATATGTATATTTATCAATTATATCATATATCTTTATCTATTTATTCATACATTTATCATTATATATTCATATTTATTCATATTTATCCTGTATTTAACCTTATTTAATCTCATATGGACATTGTAATAAATCAGTTTCAATCTCAATATCTCTCTCTCTCATGCATCACGCGGATGATGGGCTTAGGAGTTTGAATTCCTAGAGTAAGATAGGCGAACAGCCTCATCGAAATATCGGAAATATATTTTAATAAAGTATATTGATCTAAAATATGCCATTCTTTTAATAAACGCATCCTTCAAGCAATTTCTCTTTGACACACGTTTGATAAATATAACGAATAAGTGTTGAGAGATGCTCGAAAGATTTTACTTCCAAGATTGTTAGATTGAAGAAAGACTTTCTCTGAAATATCTCTTTCAATAATAAATATCGAAATAGATAGAGAAGGAAACAAATAATAAACTAATAATTTCCCTACTCAAATTCGAAATGTCTGAAATTTGCAATGTCACCCTATATATTTCTCTTTGTAAAGGCACGTGTCTAAAAGGTAATGAATACATTCGCAAATACAAATTAATTATTAAAATCATTATACAGAGTTTATTAATCGGTTAGTTAAAATAATGTATAATGATTTCCGCCCCTAAATATATATTTGCTACCGATAATTGGTAGCAGGTGAAACACTCCTGGTCAAATATCTATGAATGATGATCTATCACAATCCTACTCCAACCAACTTACTCGCCTGTCAACACGCAATTTGAAAATGAATATTTATGGTTCCCACGTAGCGTGAGATATATAAGAATTCTCCTTTTTACCTTTTAGTTATTCAAGATCATCCAAAAGACTTAGCTACAATGAGCAACCTATATGATATAATAATTACAAAGAAAAAATTAAACTACTACGAATGTCTATTATTTTATGATCATAAATTGAGGCTGATCTCTAAGACAATATGTAGAAATAATCAATACTAAAAGTGATGGTTTGACAATTTGAAATTTATCTCAAAAATACGATTAAATAAATACTATATATTTTTTAATTATTTACGTATGAATACGTATCAGTTACTCGCTGTATCTCTTCTTAATGGAAGCAAGTTATATAAACATAATAAACAATAATATAATAAACAAATCAAATAAAAAAAATCAATATTATATGGAATGAAAATTGTAGATCTTTCAAAGTGGCGTTTGAAAATATTTACTTTTTATCCTTTATAAATATTTGGCAGGAAAATTAGAGTTGAATTTATTTTTTTTTGTTTTGTTTTCTCATTAGCGTATTTGAAATATCGACAAACTGCGTGTTCTATACACGTTTATGAATATCTTCATAAATCAGCCAATATAAACATTGTAAGGTTTGTTTTCCATGAAAAAAGTGACAGTGGGTCACTGAAACGTTACGTTGTTGTATTCCAGGGCGGCCTATTTCAATATTATTAACAAATAGATTGGCCAATAACTTTGTTAAGAATTAGTATGCCCATTTGCATTGTTGTCTAGAAGGACGGCCATTTATATTGGCACATAGAACGTCCTATCCCATCGTCAACCATAAAGAAGCCAATCGCATGGTTGCATACAAGAATGGCCAATTATGTTGGGCCCTGTGCTGAGAACATGTAAGAAAACACCTACGTATGTTTTCCCACGTGATGCAGCGGAGCGTGACCTTGCCAGCACGGGTGAGTCAGTTGTTGTTTTGCTCTCTGTATGGACGGACATTAAAACATGGTGGCAGCGATAACTGGATAAAATACGAACCCGTATATCGCAAAATATCGATTTTTGCGTACCTTGGAAGATAATTCAACATGGCTCAGATTCAACCTCCAGAAACTTTCGACTTCTCGACTCCCAACGAATGGCCCAAATGGAGGAAGAGATTCAAACGATACCTCGTGGTCAGTGGAATGAAGAAGAAAGAGGAGGCGGACAAGATCGATTTGTTCATGTACTTGATGGGTGACCGCGCGGATGATATATTCAGGACCTTCAAGTTCGAAAAGGAGGAAGAGGCAACGAAAATTGATTCCGTCCTCAAGGCGTTCGACAGCCACTTCTGTGTCAGGAAGAATATTATCTACGAACGTGCGAAATTTAATTCAAGAATCCAAGAGGATCGGGAGCCAGTGGACGAATTCATCACTTAATTGTACAAATTGGCTGATAGTTGCGAATTTGAGGGTCTTCATGAGCAGTTGATCCGTGACCGAATTGTGGTTGGAGTGAGGGACAAAGCTTTATCTGAAAGAATGCAGTTGGACAGCGAACTGACTTTGGAAAAGGCGGTGAAAATGGTTCGACAGCAGGAAGCCGTTCGACAGCAGCAAGTCGACCTGCAGCGTCCCTCAACAAGCCAAAAGGTCAATCAGGTGAAGTTCAACTCGAAGAAACAATCACCGAAACAACAACAGCAACCTTCGAGGAAGAAGGAGAAGTCAGCCAAAACAAGATTACGATGTCCAAAATGCGGAGGTTTCACCCACAGGGAAGGACAGGCTTGCCGTGCTGAAGGACAAAAATGTAACCTGTGTTCAAAAACAGGCCATTGCAAATTGCTGCCCAGATAAGCAGGCGAAGACTGCGGAAGTAAAAGCTGTTTCTGAACTTGATGAAGAAATTGGTTTTCTCCTGGAGGGTCTCAGCTGTGGAGGATTCATCTAATCTCGATAATGATGAAGACGAGTGCAGGAGGCGATGGACAGCAGAAATCCAAGTGAACGGGAAAAAGGTGAAGTTCAAGCTCGACTCCCAGGCGGATGTTACATGTGTTCCTCTGTGACTCTTCAAGAAGATAATGGAGAGAGCAACGACTAGTGGAAAGTGATATCAACATTAGAGCTGCTGAATTTTCCGAACTTCAGACTGTGGGTATGTTTATATCAACGCTGCGAAATGGCAATTATGAGATCAAGGAGAAGATTTATGTCATTCGTCGTTTGAGTGAACCTCTTCTGAGTCACCGGGCATGTGAGCTCTTGAACCTGGCGAGGCGGTTTGAAGTGGTTGCGACGAGAATTAACCCGATCAAGGAATTCCCTGAAGTATTTGAAGGACTGGAACAGATCGGAAACCCTTACGAAATCAAATTGAAACCTGGAGCAAAACCATATCCTGTGCATACTCCTCGACGGGTAACAATACCTTTGATGGAAAAGCTCAAAACAAGATTGGAAGAGCTCGACAAAGACGAGATCTTGACGAAGATTTTTGAAGCTCAACAAGAAGATACGACCCTGAAAGCAGTAGTCAACTACCTTGAGCAAGGCTGGCCAGATAAGAAGAAGCTGTCACAGGCTCTGCTCTCTTATTGGCATGTCAAGGATGAACTCGGCGTTCAAATGGACTACTGATGCGTAGCTGTCGTCTTGTTATTCCAGCAAGTATGAAACTGGAGATCCTAGATAAGTTGCACGCTGGGCACTTCGGGATTACAAAAACAAGACTTCGCGCACGAGAGACGGTATGGTGGCCTGGAATTTCGGAAGAGATCGCGGAAACGGTCAGAAAGTGCAGTGTCTGTATCCAGGAAGCCGTTTCAAAACATGAACCTTTGATACCAACCAACTTTCCTACACGACCGTGGCAAAGGATTGGAATGGATTTGTTCAAGTTCGAGAATAAGTGGTATCTAGTCGTCATTGACTATTATTCTCGATTTCCTGAAGTGGTTCAGCTGGATCGGCTCACAGCCAATGTGGTGGTGCGTAGTTGCAAATCCATATTTTCCCGACATGGAATACCAGAAACTGTTGTAAGCGATAATGGGACGCAATTTGGAGCTGCTCGTGAATTTGCAAATTTCGCAAGGCAGTACGGATTCACACATGTCACTTCAAGTCCTCGATTCCCGCAGAGCAATGGGATGGCAGAAGCAGGTGTGAAAATTGCTAAGTTGATCCTAAAGAAAAATCAAGACCCATCGCTTGGACTCCTGGAGTATCGATCGACCCCTTTGGAGAACGGTTACAGCCCTGCTGAGCTTCTCATGGGACGTAAACTCCGAACGACCTTGCCAATTGCACCAGAGAATCTTAATCCAAAGTTGGTGGACTCTCAGACCCTGAAAAGAAAGGAGGGGAGAAGGAGAAAGGATATGAAATCCAGATATGATCGACGCTGCGGAGCTACGGACATGGAGGAGCTATCCGAAGGTGACACGGTTTGGATTACAGATATGCGAACCTGGGGGGTTGTAAAGCAGAAAGCATCGACACCAAGGTCATATATGGTTGATACTCCAGTTGGGACTTTACGTCGAAACAGGTTCCATCTACGAAAAGGAGTTACAGTGCAATATCCAGCCGACCCATTGACGCCGACCTTTTCGGGAGAGGAACTGGTTGAAAATGAAAAGCCCCCAGTTGTGGATTATCCCTCTAACGACTCAGAAGACGGCCAGATAAGAACCCGGAGTGGACGAATTGTTAAACCTGTGGATCGCCTTCATTATTAATTATATTATGCATTTAAAGTTTGTAATGTATATATATATTTCAAGTCTTAAAAAGGGGGATGTGCTGAGAACATGTAAGAAAACACCTACGTATGTTTTCCCACGTGACGCAGCGGAGCGTGACCTTGCCAGCACGGGTGAGTCAGTTGTTGTTTTGCTCTCTGTATGGACGGACATTAAAACAGGCCCTATAGCGGCCTATCTTATTGTTAGTCTCTAGTACGTCCAATCGGATTGTTTCCTAGCTGGCAATTATGTAAGAACCTAGAGCGGCCTATCTTATTGTTAACCACTAGTACGACCAATCAGTGGTTGTGTAGGTGAGCAGCCAATATGTGGTATCCTAGAGCGGCTCATAATCACATTTTTAAATACAAAGCAGATTTATATATATATATATATCTTATTCTCACCTAGAAGAGCAGTTCGCCTTGTTAGCACCTAGGGCAGCCTAACTCACTGGTAACTATCAGACCGACCCATCGCATTGTTGCGTAGAAGAGAGGTCGTTATTCTTGACAGCTATAGCCAATCTATCTCATTGTTAGCCACTTGTACGACCCATCCCGTTGTTACTCAGAAGAGCGGCTCTCATTGTTAACAACGAGAGAAGCTTTCTCATTGTCAGCCTCTACAGCAACTAATTCCAATGAAACCACAGAGTTAATCGCCTTATTAACCATAAGAGTGGTCGTTTCAAATGTGGCACATCATTGCAGCCCATCTTAAATTATGATATTTGTATTAAGAGTGATCATTCGATCAAAGTTCGTTCACACAAGTAAAGGAGCCAACTTGCATGTTGCCACAGAATACATCCGTATCAACGACGTACTTAATGCAGCGGTAGAAGAGGCTCTAAAAATTCCACTCATCAGATTATCGCCCATTAACCGTTTTATTGCCATAACAGAGGGGCTTATCATTTTTATCTTCACCACCCTCACGGTGCTTCCTGTGCTTAACTATCAACTTGATAGTTAGCTGTAAATTAAGATGATGGTTAGATAGAGTGTTGAATGCAATTTCATCTTCGTTAGAGTCACGCTAATAAACATAGATAAAGCTACATTCAAATATGCAGGTTGCATTATTGTGTTAAACATGAATGTATGTTGTTATAAGATATCTCATAGCATCATATCAGACATAGAGAAACTATCTACAAGTATACAGGCTGCATACTTGTGATAAATTATTTACTTGTTGTTTTAAAGAGATTGTACGGCATCGTATATCAGGTGAAGAGAAACTACCTACAGTTAACTATATACATACTTGTGTCAAATGGCTTTGAGATTTCTGTTTTAAAGGAAACATATGACTTCAGATCAGGTAAAATGAAACTATCTACAAGTTAAATGCACACATACTTGTGTCATACGGTTTGAGATGGTTGTTTTGAAGATATTATATGGCTTATATCAGGTAATGTTTATATAGCTACGAGTATTTGTATATATACTTGTGTTAAATGCCTTAATTGTTGTTTTGTAGAGATCATATGGCATCAGAATAGGTAAAAAGAAGGTACATACAAATATACCGAATACATACTTGTGATAAATACCTTGCTTGTTGTTTATAATTGATCGCATGGTATCAACTATGCATTTGAAATTCCAATGGTCTATTGTAATCACTAGTGTAATTGGACTTTTTCAAGTAACAAAGATTTCAGAAATTCAAACTATTTTGACGCCAGGATTTTTGTTGAAATAAAACGATTTTCTACTGCCCATATTCTAAGAGAATTATACGCATCAAAAATAGTTTAGTTTTCTTATAAAAGTTCGCGCGCTAATGCATCATAATAAAAGTTTTTATTAAAGTTTTTTTTTTCAATGAAAGTGTTCAATTTGATAATTATTCTAAGGTTTTCTACAACGTACAAAGAAATTCTACAACGTACAACATCATCACCCTTCTCATAATATTTTTTCACAAACAATATAATATATGATCACAAGCAAAAATTAATACTTGTATAAATATTATATTTAAATTATAGAGAGGAGAAATTTAATCTTAAAATTACACTATACAAAATAACATGTTTAGTGAATAGAGCAATCCATAAATTAATCTTTAAATAAAAAGGCATATATTGGATCAAAATATCATTTATTTTATCAATATTTCAGTTGGCTGAACGCCAACCTTTATCAAGGTTGACACACTTTAAAATGCTATAATATCTTGATAAAGGTTGGCGTTCAACCGACTGAAATATTGGGGAAATAAATTATATTTTTATCCAATATATGTCTTTTTATTTAAAAAATAATAATATGTATGCAAAAATGTTGTACAAATTGATATATAATTTTTATAATTTAATGAACATACGTTAGTTATATATTTAAATCCACATATATACTATATATCCAATTTGAATATTTAATTAAAAATTTAAAATAAATATATAAAGTCAAATAAAATTTGAATCTAATATATATGAATGTAAAAATAGAAAGTTAATATGTAATGTGATCAGTTATAAAAATTTCAACCAACCTCCCCGTTATTTTTAAAACAATTCTATTTATTTCCGATTGATATTGCGACGATCCAATTTAAAGAAATGTCGGAACGATCACATTTCTCAGAAGAGCCATCCCAATTTATTTCCCAAATTGAACGGTATCAGATGGCTGGGTGTGATGCAGAGCCTCCGGAGGAAGTGATCATAAGAGATGAAGGTGGCCAGAGACTGACCAGTCTGTATGGACCCTTGGATGAAGGGGCCTATCTCACCCTACAATGTATCGTACGTGGAGGTAAGTTCGTTACTACAATACCTTTGTTGAAGTTAGTGTACAAGTCGAGTTAGACTTTTGAACAAATATTCAATAATTTGAGCTATATGAAGGGCCATACCTCACCCTACAATGTATCGTACGTGGAGGTAAGTCTATCACTTCTTTTGAACAAATATTCTTCAATTTGAACTGGACGAAGGGGCCTATCACACTTTACAATGAATCGTACGTGGAGGTATGTTCATAACTACAATACCTTTGTTGAAGTTAGTTTATATCAAGTCGATTTCAACTTTCGAACAAATATTCTCAAATTTGAACTGTATGGAGGTTCATTCTTTACCCTACAATGTATCGTACGTGGAGGTAGGTTCATTACTACAATACCTTTGTTGAAGTTAGTGTACATCAAGTAGATTCCAACTTTCGAACAAATATTCTCAAATTTTAACTGTATGAAGGTTCATACTTTACCCTACAATTTATCGTACATGGAGGTAGGTTCATTACTACAATACCTTTGTTGAAGTTAGTGTAAATCAAGTCGATTTCAACCTTTGAACAAATATTCTCCAATTTGAACTGGATGAAGGGACATACCTCACCCTACAATGTAGCGTAAGTGGAGGTAGGTTCATTACTACAATACCTTTGTTGCTGTTAGTGTACATCAAGTCGATTTCAACTTTTGAACAAATATTCTCCAATTTGAACTGGATGAAGGGACATACCTCACCCTACAATGTATCGTACGTGAAGTAGGTTCATTACTACAATACCTTTGTGGACGTTAGTGTACATCAAGTCGAATTCGACTTTTGAACAAATATTCTCAAGTTTAAACTGTATGAAAGGGCCTAGCTCATCCTACAATGTATCCTACGTGGAGGTAAGTCTATCACTACAATATTATTCGAGTTATAAAGTCGAGTTCTACTTTTAAAAAAAAAACAAATTTTCTTCAATTTGATCTGCTAGTGACCATCACTCGCAACTTCTCTAACGCCATCCCGATAGCTTTCTTTACCCCTCCAGTCAGCTCATTGCAAGTCTCTCCATCTTACTTAAATATTTACAACTAGACGAATGGCCCGGGCAACGCCCGGGTTTTACCCGAGTGCGAATACACCTTGCTTCCTAGGGTTGTCGGCGCCCGTTGACTCCCGGCGAGCAAGCGACTGCTCCCGTCGGCCGCCGGCGTGCGAGTGGCTTCCAGGCGCATGCGCGCGCCCGTTGACTCCCGGCGAGCAAGCGACTGCTCCCGTCGACCGCCGGCGTGCGAGTGGCCTCCCGGCGCATGCGCGCGCACAGGGAAGCCACGTGTCGCAGGCGGCCAATGAGCGCGCCCCGCCATCAGTTCCACCGCGTTCTAGATGAGCTATTTAGAATAATTTGAATATATAGTTTTAATAATTGATTTATATGTTTTTTAAAATAGCCTATCGTCATCCTCGTTATTTTTTACCTATGTATGGAAATTTTGGTTTGAATTAGTGAAACTACTGCGAATTTGTATACCGGACATACAAACCAACCAACCAACAGACAAACATACAAACATTCATTTTTATATATATAGATATCAACGCCTTTTCTAATCAATTGGAGCTCATTAGATGCTTTAAGTAGGTCAATTTTTGTTTTCAGATACAGGAGTATGGGTATCCACCTACAGTCAGATTAGTTACGATATAAATCTTCAAATCGAGCGAGCGTCTATAAATATTTCGATTTAGATCAAGTATTCTAATTATTAAGCGAACTATTATTAATAAAATTTTGAGAAGATTTCGATTTTAAACGTTTTTATAACCTTGATAGAGGGCGCTGTTCGTGAGCTAAGTAGAATAATTTGAATATATAGTTTTAATATTTAATTTATATATAATTTAAAATAGTCTATCGTTTTCCTCGTATTTTTTTACCTATGTATGGAAATTTTGGTTTGAATTAGTGAACTACTGCGAATTTGTATACCGGACATACAAACCAACAAACAAACAAACAAACATACAAACATTCATTTTTATATATATAGAAGATATAATATAAATGAGTTTTAAAAATTGTTAAAAAAAATGCATCGGCCGGGAATCGAACCCGGGCCGCCCGCGTGGCAGGCGAGCATTCTACCACTGAGCCACCGATGCTTATACAAAATGGCCATATTTGGGTATTCATTCCATTCCGGATTACTCCGCGTAAAAAAAAAGTTATTCAAATGAAAAAAAGAAATAGCCAAAAATACTAAGCAAATTGTATCCAAAAATTTTCCTCTGGTTTATAAAAAGCGACATGCAAAATTTGGTACCAATTGGTTCAGTAGTTTTTGAGTTTATCGCGAAACAGACAGGCAGACAGAAATTGACTTTTATATATAGAGAGATTAGTGTTTAGGTATTTGATTTGATTCATATAGTTGATATAATAGTATATATTTATATTATATTTTTTATAAATTAGTTTTAAAAATTGTAAAAAAAAAATGCATCGGCCAGGAATCGAACCCGGGCCCGCCCGCGTGGCAGGCGAGCATTCTACCACTAAGCCACCGATGCTTTAAAAAAATGGCCATATTTAGGTATTCATTCCATTCCGGATTAGTCCGCGTAAAAAAATAGTTCTTCAAATTAAAAAAAGAAATAGCCAAAAATAATAAGCAAAATGTAGCCAAAAATTTTCCTCAGGTTTATAAAAAGCGACATGCAAAATTTGGAACCAATTGGTTCAGTAGTTTTTGAGTTTATCGCGAAGCAGACAGACAGACAGGAATTGACTTATATATATATATATATATATATATATATATATATATATAGATAGAAATGTTGCCGGGAGAAATTAATCTATAAAAGCATAAGATGCTTCTCCCATTAACGATGTCGAAACTAGACGCCATCGTTTACCGTCGCAGCAAACTAGCGGCCTCAGGCCGGTGACAAAGGCACAACACCAGCTTCGGTAAACTGAAAAATGTCCACCTGAAGATAACCCTTTCAAAATTTACCTGTTAAAATATTTCATTCCGTGTTTCCGTATTTAAGAATATAATTAATCCATAGAGAAAAAACTCTTAATAAATGAGGGTATTCTTAAATCTATACGGAATATTAAAAAAAAAAAAATTTCATGTGGATCCATGATGCGCCTATTTTAATGAAAATCATGTAGGTGTGCAAATGGGGCCTTTATCTAGAGTGAACTTCTAAAAGGTTAATAGGTAAATATATAAACATAAAAAATCTAGAGTAACTTATCACTGGTTACTGACATTGATGACTTTGTAAGGATTTATTCTCAAAACTATTAATAATGATTGAATTAAAATATAATAATGATAAAATTCCCACTTGATAATAATTTTATCTGTCTACTTATCTGAACCATATATTTCTCCGCGTAGCAGTAACAAAAAATATATTTTCAAACGATTTTATAATTTGATTAAATAACGTTAAAAATATGATAATAATAAAATTTACTAATTAAAAATAATGTTTTTTAATAATGATAGTATTACCTTGATCGAAACAATTTTATCAACTAATTGACATGCTCAGCTATATAAACTTACATATTTATATTGTTATTAAAGAACTCTTCAGACATGACGTGGCCA
>CP092866.1:2606817-2973726 GCA_030710605.1 Cordylochernes scorpioides | reverse complement strand
CTTTTTTATTGTCTCGACAAAAATCTTTTGTCCTCGTCAGGAGCGAA
Source organism: Cordylochernes scorpioides (assembly GCA_030710605.1). NCBI lineage: Eukaryota > Metazoa > Arthropoda > Arachnida > Pseudoscorpiones > Chernetidae > Cordylochernes > Cordylochernes scorpioides. The sequence continues at coordinate 2,973,679 of CP092866.1, read as the reverse complement.
GAAAAATCAAAACATTTGGCAAAGCATTAAAAATTATCTATTAATTAATTTTTTTTAACGCTTTGCCAAATGTTTTGATTTTTGTTCGCTCCTGACGAGGACAAAGATTTTGTCGAGACAATAAAAAATATTTACTGGCCGAAGTATCTTTAATTTGAAGCTCTATTATAAAGAACTTATATTGATCTATCTCTCTCTCTCTCTCATCCTTTGTTTTAATATCGATAAAGCAATCATTTTTATAAGTTGACTCTTGACTTTCAAACTGACATCTCTTTCTAATCTTTTCGTATAATCCCCTTGTTAATATTGAAATTTTGCTGATTCACTGTTTTAATCAAAGAAATAGAAAAGTAAAGATCAATACCTAGCCAATCATCGTGCAGTGTTTTGTTTTTTACAAGCATTTGTAGCTTGGGTAAATCTCATACGTTCTTTTATTCTTCATTATCTATAGTTTCATGGCATAATCAATACGTTATATCAAAACAGACTTGGAATTAGATTGATTGATGCTAAATAAATATTGATTCTACGATGTTTAGTTAAATCAATAAATAGAATCAATATAAAGTTTTTCTTGGTTTATCAAGAAAATGCGATGACCAAATATTATGGATTAACCAAAAATCAACGTTCTAGTTGATATTTATTCCAATATATTAGTATGAAGGAACTGATTAGCAAGTTTTTAGTTTCAATAAATATTTTATCTCTTCACTCAATATATGCTGATCGTCTCCCACCGTTTTTATTTTGACTCATATAGATCGAATTGTTCAATAGCCGAAGCTGAAATATTTATTGTCTTCTTTAAGTGCATTTTTAATAACATTTTTTTTTATCAAAAATATTCTTATAATGCCAGACTTATATAGTCAGGAAGTATATTAAAAATTGATCACAAAATTTGAAATTGAATGAACTCCTTCTAGCTGACAATCTTATATATATATATATATATATATATGTCATAATTTGTATATAATTGTATGCACCCCCGACCCACTATGCATGTACAATGTATGATTTTCAAAGATTTAATAAAGAATAAGGTAACTGGAGGAAAGAAAGTAGCAACAAGACATAGGAAGCAGGCTAAAAGCGGGCACAAGTATAAATAACTTGTACAGTCAATACTTCCTGGCAAGGCCGACGTATCTGGTGACCAGAAGTTATAAAAGTAGAGAGACGCCCAATATTTCCGGAGCAAGACCGGACGTATTTGATAACCGCGGAAGTAAATAGAGTCGAACTAACACCCGATACTTCCTGACCAGGCCGGGCATATCTTCCACCAAGAAAGCCGCCGGTCCAATTAGGAAGCAATAAACTAAGTAGGTCAACCAATAGAAAAACGGGCACGTTCCATCCTTCGACCAATGGGAAGGAAGACAACTCGTGGTGTTAAATCGAGAAGCAAGAATTGTCAGTAGTGCTTTGGCTACCATCGGAACAACACCTAGAGTTGCTCCTTCGCTCCCAACGAGGTGACATCGGCTCTGGCCTCTCTCCCTCTGCTCATCCCGTAGCTAAGTACAATCACCACCATGTGATCAGATAATTAACAATCAAAACCCGCTCCGCTCTTCTCAAGCTTTCTTCCTCCAACCCAGTTGCCTTTTATTTTCAAACCCCATCACGTGTCCTGATTATTCCTAACTGTATGCTTCACTTGCCACTCAACGACTGCGTTTCAACCAATCCTCACCATTCAAATCGAACAACAAGAAATTCCGCAACGATATTGTCACAGAACGGTTAAGTCGACAGGATAAAGATATTATGGAGCTTAATCAGGATCCCATAGGCGTAAAGTCGGACGGCCCGACGGAAACAACGGAAAGAAGGCAAGAAGTAAGAGAGACGGGCGAGACAACTGCGCCCCTAGCGGACGCCGTCACCCTGCTATCGGCGCTCCTGACCCGAGTAAAGATTTCTGATGGAGCTGAGGCGACAATCGCGCTTTTCGATGGAACATATAGCGCGACACAGTTTTTCCAAGCGTTCGACCGAAAAATGGAAGACGCATCCATGGAGAACAAGAAAAATTACTCCGCCTACCAAACTACCTGGTGCGATAACCCCTGGAGCTCTTCAGGAAACTTCGGCTGGCCGACCGGAGCTATTTCCAGGTGAGGCAAATCCTCCTAGATCTCTATCCTGAGTCAAGCGAAGGTCCTTTGCGAAATATTTCGCCATGAAGCTTACTGGGCAAGCCAACCTAGAGACCTACTACCGGGAGAAAACCGCCATGGGATTGCAACTAGGACTTCCACAGAAGGTGATTCTCGAGACGCTGACAGAAGGACTGCCATTCAACGACCAGCGCCTAGTCCGCGTAGTGCCTCCCGAGAACCTAGGAGAGTGGTTCCGACTGGTACAGCGGATCCACGGACCCAGTGTACCGACAACGCGACCCAGAGAAGATCAACCACCCACAATGTCGGGTCCGTATCACAACACACCCCGACGCCCAGGTGCATGGAATGCACCTCTTCCGCCGTCCAACTGCAAGTTCTGCGGCGCGAGGCACTGGCACAGCGAATGCCGACATCGACCAGTCCGGCGACCCACGAAAAGGTTCGGACAGTGCAAACGGTCCCAAAATCACCAGTCCCGATTCCACAACAACCAAGTCAAGCCAGAGACACCCCAACCGAGCAGCCCTTTCGAGACTGAGGTAGGATCCCTAAACCAACTGACTATCAAACTTTTTTCTAGCCCCTAATATACCATGCCCCTTTTTAATTGATACAGGCGCCAGCCTGAATATAGTGCCATATAATCTTTATCATATGTTAAAAACCCATCTGCCTAATTTAACCCTTGAGGGACATTCACTGAACCTCCAAACCCTAAACGGTTTTGCAAAAACCATGGGTAAACTGTCTATCCCACTGACAATAGGACAAATATCCCGAAGAGAGAATTTCCATGTAGTGAATGCACCGTTACCATTTGGAATTCTTAGTATCAATAGCCTCCATAAATTCAGATTAACCATAGATTTTAATAAATGCACTATATTCCAGCTGGGCGTCCATTGTCTACCCCATCCTACCATTTTAACAATGTACCAAATGTATGCACGTACTGGCAGTGTCAGGCGATGTCACAAAGACCTCACCATACAACCAAATCTTCCGCCTATGACAACCATTGCGTGCATTCATTGAAAGACACCCCTTACCTACATGCCCTTTTTTCACTAAGGCCAATTGCCCTTTTTACATGCCCTCAAATAACCAAGTCACAACGACTTCAACTTGTAAACATGCCCAAAAAGCACCCACACAGCGGGACAACTCGCACACCAAGCACATAGGTGATCACACACCGTCACACAACTACCACATGACCAACCCACACAACGAAATCGACACTCACACTAATACACAACAAAATCCTTTGCCACATACATGCTACAACACAACATCTAACACTCACTATACACCGCAGTTCACAACACTTCTACAAAGATACACTCACATTTTCACACAGAACAAATTCAACGTACCATGCTTACGGATTCCACCAGTAAAAATACCCACGAATTCCGATAAAATAATTACCATACGTCCATATCGTGTTCCGATATGTGACCAACAAGAAATCCGTCATCAAATCCAACAAATGCTGGAGAACGGCATCATAGAGGAATCTTTTTCACCTTTCTCGAGCCCTGTCACCCTCGTCACTAAGCGCGACAAGACCAAACGGTTTTGTATCGATTACAGAAAGGTGAACGAGCTAATCAGCTCTGATGTCCCGAGAATCGAGGATATCCTAGACCGCCTCGCACAGGCCAAATATTTCTCCACGGCAGACATATCCTCCGCGTATTGGCAAGTCCCGATACACCCCGATTCTCGACCACTGTTAGCATTTGCCACCCTCGAAGGGTTATACCAACCCACTCGATTACCTTTCGGATTAAAAACCAGCCTTCAGATTTACGAACGAGCCATAAGTCAGGTCCTACAGAGACACGGACTTGACTGTGTGGCACATTACTTTGATGATTTCATCATTTACTCCAACACATTGGAGGAGCATCAAAACCACCTGCGACAATTTTTCGCCTTTTGCGAAGCGGAGAAGCTGCAACTTAACTTCGTGAAATGCGAATTTTTTAAGCAGTCCATAGATTTTCTAGGTTACACCATTACAGCTGTACAATTACACCACTCACACGCAACACCGACATTATCCACGCCATCAAACAGCCACACAACCGAAAAACACTACAATCCTTTTTAGGCGCTGTGAACGTCTATAACAAATTCATTCCGGAATACGCTCGCTTGCGAGCACCACTCAATAACCTCCTCAAAAAGGATGTCGTGTGGAACTGGAATGAAGTTTGTCAAAAGGCGTTCATTGACCTGAAAGGAAACCTCACACAACACCCCATCTTACACCTTTACAAAGAAGGTCTGCCATGCCAAGTGTATTGCGATGCATCCACCCTCGGTATAGCAGGCATTCTCAAACAAGTTCACCCTGACGGGAACGTATATCCAGTTCATATTTCAGCCGAACATTGCGCCCACACGAGAAAAACTACTCCATCTCTGAACTTGAGTGCTTAGCAATCGTTGAGAGTGTGGAGAAGTTTCGCATCTATCTTATGGGCAGAAAATTTACTATATTTTCTGACCATCACGCATTGCAATGGCTGAAAACCATCAAAAACCCGTCCGGCAGACTGTTTCGATGGAGTTTACGACTATCGAGTTACGAATATGAGGTCCGCTACATAAAGGGAAAACTACAATATGAAGCAGATCTCTTGTCCCGTAACCCGTTTTGTGGATTCTTGGACGCCACCCTTATCAAGACCCACCAACCTCCTCCATCGAAAGAGTCTAGTTTGACCATTGATCATAATGGATTACATACAGTTTCCCGAAAAGGTGTAACCAAGATTATAATTCCAAAACCACTCATACAACAACTCTTACAAACAGTACACAACAATACAATCACCCCGGTATTTCACAAATGTCACGACTCATCTCCACGCAATATTACTGGCAAGGTATGTCCAAAGATATTAAACAAAAGGTTAAGACCTGCCCCACCTGCCAATTAACAAAACGACCAGTAGGACCCACTTACGGGGAATTAAGTCAGCCTCCGGAAGCCAAAAAACCCTTTGACCTATTATCCCTTGACACCATAGCAGGATTTGCCAAATATGGCAACACCAAAATATACCTCCATGTAGTAGTCGATCATTTTTCGCGCTACGCGTGGACTTTTCCATCTAAATCCACCAGCATCATCACCTACCAACAGGTACTTAAGCGAGTATTACAGGATGGCTCTCCAAAACGCCTTCTTACGGATAGAGCTCCTGCTTTCACTTCGCCAAAATTTCGTAGTTTTCTACTTAATAGAAATATTCACCCATTACTCACAACCAGCAACAATCCACAGGCCAACGGTCTATGTGAACGCCTGAACGCCACCCTCACGGGAAAACTTAGGCTATTGCATCTAGAAAATCCTAAGATCGCATGGACCAAGTTGGTCAAAAGAGTTACAATTATATATAACAAAACCCCACACTCTACCACAGGTTTTCCACCCATCTACTTAATGTTTGGTATCCTACCCCCCGAACTCTCTGACCATAGCACACCTTACCCAGATATCGACAAAGCTAGAAAAATTGCACACACACGCACACAAAACAAGCATTTACAAGACAAAAACATTTATGATCAACGACACAAACAACCACATTTTGAAGTAGGTGATCTAGTGTTAGTAAAATTATACCACCAAATACAGGGAAACTTGCACCATACTTCACAGGACCTCACACAATATTAGAAATTATTTCACCAAATGTGGTCCGTATAGATCGACCAAACCAACCACTTCAAAGAGACACTGACACGATTCACGTCAACAAACTTAAGCTGTATACAGAAAAATCCGTTATATATCACCACCCGCCGTTAGCACATATCACATAAAGCACAACCCCAATTACACGTTCCCTTTCAAACATTTAACACCCGAATTATTCCCAACAGAGTCATTAAGGTTCAAACCCACCAGCAGCGAACCTTTCAGGCATTTAGACCCTGCCATTTTTGCAACAAGGCGATTTGCATCACTCTTCCCCGATGTTAAAAACTGCAAACCTGACAACCAGTTCAATCATATCACACCACTCCCTAAAGATATCAAACAGTGCGAAATTGAACGACCAACAATATATAAGATTCGAACAAATATTTCAGAGTCCCCATTTACAAAAATATGGAAGAACATGGGGCAATACCCTATCTTTCATCTGATTTCATCCTTTGTTTGTTAGTTCTACCATACAAATGTATCCCAATTTTATTCCTTAATTATTTGTTTATCTATACCATGCCCTCTCATAAAATTTTCGAACTACAAGAGGCAGTTTTTAATTTTGGACAAACATTAGGAAACATCTTTGCAGAAAATCTAAATAGATTCCGAGGAGATAGAAGTAACTGAAAGATGACCAACCAATGTCGGAGAAATCACACTCCAGTAACAAGATCCGAGTCGCACCCAAAAAACAAATAAGCGGAAGGAAGTGAGAATTTTGAGACCCCGCTTCCCCGCACGCCTCATTTCCGGATCCAATTACTTCGGACCCCTCTTCTGGCCAACACGTAAAATTAGGTCGCCGCTTTTCCCCTCCACAGACTCCTCCCTATCGCCAGTCTGGGATCCCAATTCGAACTACATATCGATTTTTTTACAATCCAATTCCACACCCACAAGACGACACACAAACATTCTAAATGAGCTCACATCCCTATTATAAGTAATCAATTACTTTACAGACTTCTAACATTTTTCACAACACACATAAAGACAAAAATTTATAGGGCATAATTGAGCAATTAAAAAATTTATAGGGCATGTAGATACAAAGGGTTCAAACCAATACACCTTATTTTTCATATTAATCATTTTCATTATTTTCTCTCAATTAAAAATGTAAATATTCAATCAATTTATCAATTTATTCAACTTATTATCACTTTTAATCATTAATTATCATTTTATTTACCAATTAAAATTTTACACAAATAAATTTACTGGCAATGCGTTTCTTTTAAATATCATCAAATATTATCTCTACAGACCTTACTGCAATGATATGAGTTATTGAATGAGAGGGCTTGGCTCATCAGTAGTGAACCCTCTCAGCGGTTTCGCCAAATTAATCTCTAGACCGCTCTACTATTGTATTGGACTGGTTTTGTTATATACCCTGCATTTTCTATGGAAGGCAGCTTAGGGGTGTTTAGTGAACTATGGACATAATCTTATAGGTCTGTAGAGGTGCATACATATAATTTCAAGGTATTGCATCGAGCAAAGCTCTTCCGCAAAATATGTTTTCATAACCAATATATATTAGTAAATTAAATTTTATTGCCATCTATCGTTAAAATTTTACACAAATAAATTTACTGGCAATGCGTTTCTTTTAAATATCATCAAATATTATCTCTACAGACCTTACTGCAATGATATGAGTTATTGAATGAGAGGGCTTGGCTCATCAGTAGTGAACCCTCTCAGCGGTTTCGCCAAATTAATCTCTAGACCGCTCTACTATTGTATTGGCAATGGCAATAGTCGGGGAGAAGTCCGATCTATCCGACTTCAGGGCGTGACATCATACCAGACGATCATCAGTGGGATTCGTCTGCTGAAAAAAAAAATTTAATTTTACTTTTTTTTCTCCTATTAACCATATATGGACATTGTAATAAATCAGTTTCAATCTCTCTCTTTATCACAAGATCAACATATATAGTCACGACCGTCTTTCCTCAACAATTCCTCATCTCTGTCACGGATGCGCGCGCATCATCATTATCTTCTATAAGAGCTTCTATCTTTATAATTATGTATATTTACAAAAGTCAATTCGCTCGCGTCTCTAGCGGTGAAAATGAGGGGTAATACCAGCTGACCTAATGTACATGTAAAGTTTAGAGAGGGACGTTTCACAAGAGTGACATCCACGGCTCCAATTTATAATTGTAACAAATAGTATTGGAATAAAAACATTCAATCGGGTAAAACACGGGCGTTGCCCGGGTCATTCGTCTAGTAATAAATAAATATAAGATAAATAAAACAGACATTATAGAATTTTTCAAAAATATTTTAATAAATATATATATGTGATTTTATATACAGTAAATATATATGTCTTTACGAACATTCTGAAACAATTACACCACGGGAAGATGACTGTCTAAAATTTTGTCCTCCACGAATCATACAATATATGTTATAGCAAAATGTTATTATTGTATATATATATAAACAGATTGTTCATTTTGATTTTAATTATCTGTAAACGTCCTCCTCATTGCCTATCTGGTATTTTATCAATGTTTTATTTGTTCTTGCCGTAAATAAAATTGCTGTGTCATCCTGAGGTTTGTCTTTCCTAATTTTATACGTGATAATATACAAATAATCAATAATATATTGTATATTAAACTATATTACAAAAATATATAGACAATTTTATAGAATTCGTTAAAAGACAGTTCAATTTTCTTAAAAAAAAAAATAGATGATTTGAAGTGTGTTTTTTTCTCATTTTACATTTTTTTCTATATATAATAAAAATATTGCAATTTCTAAAATAAATACTGCTATAAAGAAGCCAAAATGATAGTCTTTAATGTGAAAATACTTATTTAAACGAAAATGATTGGAATAAATGCTTGTTAGAAAGGCGAAGTCGCTAATAAGTGATCTATAGGATATTTTCAAACAGGGAAGTTTCGATGTAAAAGTGAAAAAGAGAGGAATTTCAGTGTAAAGGGAGGACGTCTGAAGAATGAGACATCAATTTGCATATGGTACATGTGATAGAGGAAAGTGAGAGGTATACTAGGCATGCGCGACAGACGATATGTGAGCAGCTTAGTCTGTACCAATCCACTACCTCTGAAGAAGATTTACACTTCATGCAAGTATGAACTGTTACTTCTTGCGATGCCTGATTGATAATTTGACTATGTTCCAATGGAAGTTGTTCTGTCGAATTCTGTCTCTTCAATTTCTTTGATGTTTTATCTTGATTCGTTTCTTCAATGGTACGTTTATTCGATTTTGTTGTTCTAGCAGATCTTTTATTCGATTTATTTGTATTTTGGTTTGTTTCTTGATTGATATGTTTTTTAGATGTTGTTGGTTTAACAGATCTGTTATTAGAATTATCATTCTTTGAGTTAATCATGTTGATTGGATTTGTTTGTTGGTTAATTGTAGGAATGCATGTCTTGTTCGCGGTTATCTTACTTGGTGAAGATTCGATTTGGCATTTTTCTGATGGTTCCGAGAGAAATTTTTTGATTCTTTCTTTAAAAGCGATGTTGGGAATAGGTTTGTTGTCATAGGTAAATGGTACTTTGGTGAAAGGATCATTTGGAACTCGATTAAATCTAGCTTCTTCTTTTGTATAGCGATCTAGTGAGCTCTGGTCGATTATTTCCTGAAGGCAATAGGATAGGATTGACCATTATCGCGCAGGTTACAAGATCAAGGAATTCTTCTGGGATATATTTTTCCTCGTGTTTTGGTTTTGAGGAAGGTGGTTCTGGATTTCTATTCCAGATAATAGGGAGAGGTGGTAATGATGGTTGAATTGGTTGTGGTGGAAGAGGATTTGCCCAAGGTACTGGAGATCCCCATATCTGAAGAGAAGAAAGAACAGCGATACGAATGCAATGCCGAATTCTGATAATGATCGATGTACAACATGTCAGGTAATTACCTATACGATGAGACAACTTGTATTCTCCTGAACGTGACATTCCAACAGTGAAATTACATCTATCTGATTTTATCCTCCAAGCTGAACCAATCACACTTGGTTGTTCTGATAATACGTTGGAACGTGTACAAAAAGATGATAGAATTTGAATGCTTTCAGATTTCAAATTTCCAAGTCGAAGTCCAACCTGTATTGAAGATAAACGAATGGCATGTGGGAATTCAACAATCACATCAACCGGCATGGAAATGAAACTTTCAGATATGAAGCCATCTCGTCGATTTGATGGATTCGAATCTATAAGATTGGATGCTTCATATCCTTCTCTGGATAAAGCCGAGCGTATTTTGGTATAGTTACCAGGAGCACAATAATCATTCAACATTTTTATTTATATAAGTCAAATCAACTTTCCTATTGGGTTCAATTTACTGAAATATTCTCTCAATCAATGTGTCTTTATTGAAATAGAAATTTTGGTTGAATATTTTCTCTTTTTTCTTTTATTTCTCTTCGATAATTTATTTTATATTAAAGTTTATATATAGTAATAGAGAGAGAGAGAGGAGAAAAGAGAACAAATTTCTATTAAATAATGAATAAAATTATTTATATTTAAATACATGTTTTATTCAAAAACATTTTTTTATATATATGTACCAAAAATATGAAAACGTACTTTTAATATCAAATATACATTGTTATGTTTACATATATGCATTGTCACGTTGAAAAAAATTAAGAAAAACAAACCACAGAATAACACGCGGTAATTTATTTAATACAAAGAAAATTTAAAAAAATACGAATTATTTAAGGCAATGAGAAAGTTTACAGATTAATAATATTCTGTTTATAAACTACAGTTAAATCTGTCTATAGCGCCCCCTCTAAATAGCGCCTCCCTCTCTATAGCGCCCGATTTTAAATACATAGTACGATATGATTTATATTAAAAGTGACCAGTCTATAGCACCCTATTTTGGTGAGTCCCAAGAGGAGGCGCTATAGACAGGTTTAACTGTATTTACTTTTTAGGTCTCTGTAAATATGATTGGTATATATAAAAAAATAATAAATAGAATATTTTTAAGGCTATTGATTTAGTATTTGCTTATTTAATTTGTATACACTAGTGGAAACTCGTTCTGGAAAGGCAGCCAACATGAGTGAAGAGAAAAGTAAGGCAGACGAACCTGATAAACTGCAATATTGTGCAACAATTGGTGGAGATGCAAGCGCTGTCCAAGGTGTCTTAAACCCCAACATAGATATCCCTAAGTATGATGGGGCAGAGGACCCTCGCCAATGGATTGAATCCCTCGAAGAGATCGGATTCCTCTATGGCTGGGCGAATTATATAGTTGCCCGTTATGCCGCCATGAACAAGATGGGAAGCGCCAAGATCTGGCTAAACCTTCATAAATCCAGTTTCACCAGTTGGGAATGTATTAAGGGCCATCTAATCCAGGATTTTGCATCAGATGTGAACAAAGAAGAATTAAAAATGAAGCTTAATAGAATATAAAACTGGAACGAACCCCAGCAATTAGATTTGCAGAGGATATCCTTGTCTTGGGGGTAACAAGATTGACCCTCAAATGGAAAAAAAAAACAATAATAAAATGGGTTTTGGAGGATTGAAAAGAAGTATTCTTCTACCATTCATCTAAGTCTCCCTAAAACTACCAACGTACTTCTTGACATGTGCAAGAAGACGGACTTATTTGAAAAAGATTATCGGGAACGTTTGGAAAATCCAAACTTCTAGATAATAAGCCAAACTATGCTCGACGCCATCAACAAGGACAACAAAGGATTTCTGTGGCTATCACAAGACACTACTATTCCAAGCCTGAGGTCTCTGCTCCGAAGTACTACCAGAACAACCCCCCAGTCCCAGGTCTCTGCCCACAAACACCTAAGAATCCAAATTGTATACCAAAATCAAAATATCATAGGAAAACCTACAATAAGAGTCCATAAGCAAAGAAAAATAGAAGATGGAAGACCTATTTGTTTCAAGTGTAAGAGGTCTGGACATATAAAGCGCGATATTGGAGGATCAGGTTTGAGAATTGGGGAAGAGGACCCCATAGTTAGACAAGGTTAAAGAGGCGATCCAAATGTATAAGGGATCTGACAAATCAAAACCTCGCCTCTACGCGGACTTAAGTAATTGCACAAACTCTAATATTCCTATATGGAATAGAAGTTTGTTTCATTGGGATTTAAAAGAGAAAATCGTTCTCGTGGTTCATGGTTATATTTCTTTTATAAACCTATTGATACTAGAAATAATTTAAAATAGAAATGCCTGTTTAGTCCGCACATACATTTCCAGAAGAGTTATCCAATCTGATTGTGAAATTTGACAGGAATAAGGACTCTGGAAAGAGCCGCTGTCATAGTTTAGATACAAGATTATGTAAATAGGTCAAATAATACACTAATTTGCATATTTGGGGGGTCGGAAAGGATGGCAATAATATATTAAATAATTTCTGCCACCACTGAAAGATCGGCGTTTGTATTCATCAGAACATCGCAAATACCTAATTCTATCCACGTTAATGTTCATTTTTTTAAATCTTGGTTCCAACTTTTTAATTCTATTTATGGTCGACTTGCTTTGACTGGATCATACGCGACGCCTTGTTTAAATCTTCCAACACGGAATATCTAAGAAAACTATGGACATAAGCTTTTTAGGACAGTATAATTACATATAACTACTGGAAGGGATCCCCATTGATAAGTCAAACCCTATTTCTAATGTATAGATGGCGTGTTATTGTCTTGTTTTTAATAAGTTTATAATATACTAGACGGGTGACCCGGGCTTCGCCCCGGGATTGACCCGTGTGCATATCTACCCGAGTGACATATACAGGGTGTACCAGGTAAATTGGGACTAACTTTGACAGTCCATAAAACAAAAACTACTTGAGATTAAAAACTTGTTTTTTTTTCATTACGTAGCCATATTCATGTAAAATGCAACAGTACATGTGAGCGCAGTGTAGTGATGAAGAGTAACCGAGAATTTGAAAATCGAGCTGCCATCATCGTTGCTCTGCGCGCCGGAAGGAGCCCCAAAGAGATAGTGGATTTTCTTAAGTTGCCCAAAACCACTATTTATCGTGTCAAGAAGCAGTTTGATGAGGCCGACAGTAACAAAGAGGGGATAGCTACAAGGAAAAAGCACTCGCGTCGATCGGACAGGGTAAGAGGCGAAGAATTTGTCAAAAATGTCAAGGAGAAGATTGATGGAAACCCTGGGAAGAGCATGAGGGCCATAGCCAAGGAAATGGACGTTGGCTCTATGACAATTGTCAGAACTATCCATGAGGACCTTGGTCTCAAGTCTTATGCCCTTCGGAAAGGTCAGTTGCTGACTAAGAATATGAAGAATAACAGAAAAGGAAAGGCTGCTGCCCTCCTCAACAACCTGAAACACGACTCTTTTGGCATGCTAAGGTTCTTCTCTGACGAAAAGAACTTTGACGTGGACCAAAAGGTAAATCCCAGGAATGATCGCTGGATCTGTAAAGACCCCTCAGAGATACCTGTCGTGATGCACACGAAATTTCCTGCCTCCGTAATGGTCCTTGGCGTTATCAGCAGTGAAGGTGATGTCATGCCTCCCCATTTCTTTGAGAAGGGCCTTAGGATGAACGCTGACACCTACATCAATGTTCTGGAGACCGTTGTGAAGCCTTGGATGGACATGGTGGCCGCAGGAAGGAAGTATGTCTTCCAACAGGACTCAGCTCCAGCCCATAAGGCAAAAAAGACACAATCGTGGCTGACACTTAACGTCCCTAGTCACTGGGGTCCTGATATTTGGCCCCCTAATTCTCCAGATTGCAATCCCCTCGACTACTATGTATGGGGCGTTGTTGAGAGAGATGTCAACAAAGCTCCTCATACCACCATCCAGTCTGTCAAGAAAGCAGTTCACACGATGATGACCCAAATGGACAAGGTCATCGTCGCCAAGGCCTGTGCTTCATTCCGCACTCGCCTCGAGACTGTTGTAGCTAATAATGGAAACTACATTGAATAAATAAAAACTATATCCTTTTATCTACTACTGTGTCAAATTTCATCCGGATATTTTAATTTTTACTTGCAAAAAATTTCAGTTAAAATACCATTGTTGAAATTCCCAATTTACCTGGTACACCCTGTATTTAGATAAGATTTTTTTAAAATAATTGTTTGTTATTAGCATTATCTATTTGTTTGCATCAGCATAATTTAATCTAATCTTTGATAGAGGGCGCTGTTCGTGAGCTAAGTAGAATAATTTGAATATATAGTTTTAATAATTGATTTATATATATTTTTTAAATAGCCTATCGTCTTCCCCGTATTTTTTTCACCTATGTATGGAAATTTTGGTTTGAATTAGTGAACTACTGCGAATTTGTATACCGGACATACAAACATTGATTTTTTTAATATATAGATGTGAATAGGTTAGGTTGAATTCGACCAGATTTCCCGTATAGTTAGTGATTTACAAATATTAAAGATTCTTCCCCGATTTTTTATATATTTTGACATAATCAATATAAAAAATATAGGATTTGGTTTATTTTCTAATTTCATGAAAAGAAACCAAACTCTAGATTCCTTATTGGTTATATACATTTGCAAATATGTTCCAGAAGCCTCTGGGCTACCCATATGTCACTATTAGTTTAGGTTAGTTCAGGTTAGGTTAGCAATACAGTAAAAGATGTGGTGACCTCTAATGGTAATACCAGCCCATACAATCTGTTCACTAAATCAAACATCTATTATAAATCGTAAAGATAGAGGCTGCCTGGCCGGAATTCATAGATCTTCAAATTAAAGATACTTCGGCCAGTAAATCTTTTTTATTGTCTCGACAAAAATCTTTTATCCTCGTCAGGAGCGAACAAAAATCAAAACATTTGGCGAAGCGTTAAAAATTGTTCTATTTTTTAAAATAATTTAATATATAATAAATTAATAGAATAATTTTTAACGCTTTGCCAAATGTTTTGATTTTTGTTCGCTGACGAGGACAAAGGATTTTTGTCGAAACGTTGAGACAATAAAAAATATTTACTGGCCGAAGTATCTTTAATTTGAAGCTCTATTATAAAGAACTTATATTGATCTATCTCTCTCTCTCTTCATCCTTTTGTTTTAATATCGATAAAGCAATCATTTTTATAAGTTGACTCTTGACTTTTCAAACTGACATCTCTTTCTAATCTTTTCGTATAATCCCCTTGTTAATATTGAAATTTTGCTGATTCACTGTTTTAATCAAAGAAATAGATAAAAGTAAAGATCAATACCTAGCCAATCATCGTGCAGTGTTTTGTTTTTTACAAGCATTTGTAGCTTGGGTAAATCTCATATGTTTCTTTTATTCTTCATTATCCTATAGTTTCATGGCATAATCAATACGTTATATCAAAACAGACTTTGGAATTAGATTGATTGATGCTAAATAAATATTGATTCTACGATGTTTAGTTAAATCAATAAATAGAATCAATATAAGTTTTTCTTGGTTTATCAAGAAAATGCGATGACCAAATATTATGGATTAACCAAAAAATCAACGTTTCTAGTTGATATTTATTCCAATATATTTAGTATGAAGGAACTGATTAGCAAGTTTTTATGTTTCAATAAATATTTTATCTCTTCACTCAATATATGCTGATCGTCTCCCACCGTTTTTATTTTGACTCATATAGATCGAATTGTTCAATAGCCGAAGCTGAAATATTTATTGTCTTCTTTAAGTGCATTTTTAATAACATATTTTTTTTTATCAAAAATATTCTTATTAATGCCAGACTTATATAGTCAGGAAGTATATTAAAAATTGATCACAAAATTTGAAATTGAATGAACTCCTTCTAGCTGACAATCATATATATATATATATATAATGCAGAAGTAATCTGTATTCAAGAAGAGGGAGATATATTTATAACCCAGGTTCTTGGAGCGTAGAATGCCAACTACCCGGGTACATCCGCTATATTATATAAATATATGACGTAACGAATATAATTATCATTATTATCATAATATTCTGTGTGTTCCCGAATATTATTATCAATAATATTCGTTAGGCAAACTTTCACTCGGAAAAACCCGGGCGAAGCCGGGTACACATCCGCTAGTATATATATAAAATGAAATGCGAAATCGCTGTTTGTTATCGCATCACGCAAAATCTACTGACTCAATCATTATGGAATTTCGCATGTAGGTAGCTGAAGATTTCGTTTAACATATAGGCTATTCAAAAAACTAAAAAAGTTAATGTGTTTTTTTTTAAAATAAAAAACCAAAAAGCGTTAGTTCCAATCTTTTACCGCTAGGGCGCAGCACTGGTCGCGACGATAAATGAATTTGATTTTTTTAAAGCATCGGTGGTTTAGTGGTAGAATGCTCGCCTGCCACGCGGGCGGCCAGGGTTCGATTCCCGGCCGATGCATTTTTTTAAACAATTTTTAAAACTCATTTATAATTAATAAAATGGAAATTTCATAAGTGGTGTTCGCTAAAAACTTTCGTTACAATGCATCAATTTCGACCAAATTTTCAACATTTATGTAAAACGAGATGGAGCAGGTTTTGCTTAACATCAAAATTTTTTCCTAACTTTAACATGCGTAACTTCGCTGTTATCGATTAAATACAAAAAAAAATCAACAGAGTTAATTTTATTTATATATAAATACAAAATTAAATTTCAACAGAGTTAATTTTTTTACATACTAGCTAATAATCTCAATCTAAAAAATTTTCATATTGTTTTATCATGTTTCTAATTTCGCCTAACAAATATACAAATTTATAGTGACCAACTTATACAAATTTTATCTTTGTTTTTATTTAACTTGATATCGTAAACATATACATCCATTGTAAGCATTTTTCTGTTCACCTTCCGTGGTTTCTCTTTTCTCTGATAGTTTTTAGGTGTAGTATATTTTCTTATTACTAGACTACAAACATTCCCTCGAGAAAAACCTGGGCGAAGCCGGGTACATCCGCTATATTATATAAATATATGACGTAACGAATATAATTATCATTATTATCATAATATTCTGTGTGTTCCCGAATATTATTATCAAAAAATATTCGTTAGGCAAACTTTCACTCAGATAAAACCCGGGCGAAGCCGGGTACACATCCGCTAGTCTTCTATATAAATGGAAATTTCATAAGTGGTGTTCGCTAAAAACTTTCGTTACAATGCATCAATTTCGACCAAATTTTCAATATTTATGTAAAACGAGATGGAGCAGGTTTTGCTTAACATCAAAATATTTTTCCTAACTTTAAAATACATAACTTTGCTGTTATCGATAAAATACAAAAAAATTCAACAGAGTTAATTTTATTTATATATAAATACAAAAAAAAAAAAAAATCAGCAATTCATTCAACTCAATCTAAAAAAATATTCAAAACAAGCAATTTTAAGATAACACCATATGTAAAACAGTCGGCCAAGAAAACAACAACGATATTACATCTTTCTCACATATTCACACACAATCTTGATTAATAATTAAAACTAATCTTTAGCATTGTTTATTATACTTCATAATATATAATATTCGTTAGGCAAACTTTCACTCGGATAAAACCCGGGCGAAGCCGGGTACACATCCGCTAGTTATATATATATATATACAATATATATACCGCATACATACCAATATTGTACATGGTATGGTAGTGGATGTAAGTATTTGAATAAAAACATTCAATCGGGTAAAACACGGGCGTTGCCCGGGTCATTCGGCTAGTATCTATATATATAAAATTTTGAATGTCTGTCTGTGTGTACTCTATAGATTCGAAAACCATACATCCAATCGGTATATCCCCGGGAAGGTTTTTGAAAAACAATTTCTTGAATATCTTGATATCCTTAGAGTTATTTGAAGATTTAACTCGCAAGCAGCGCCACCATTGCGACGATGATAAGTTTTTTTATCTATAAGTTTTATTATCACTAAGTTTATCATCTTAAAGATTATTTATCAAAAGTAAGATTTTCTACCTATTAATTGCGCACAAGTCAAAGTTAGTTATCGAGTATTTTTCAAGGGACCGGGAAAAAAATGTTCACTAGATAAAACGATGATTTTGTAATGTAGAAAATTAGGAAAGACAAAATTCAGGATGACACGGCAATTTATTTGAGACAAGATGAGACAAGGGACCGGGAAAAAATGTTCACTTTATCGAGAGATTCAAATTTACGAGTTTCAAATTATCAAAATATATCTATTATTTTTTAAAATAAGTTTATAGAGAATTGTTTTAACAAATGTTCGTTAGACAAACCTTTACTCGGGTAAAACCCGGGCGAAGCCGGGTACGTCCGCTAGTAATTTTATATATTTTTATCTATTTATTCGTACATTTATCATTATATAATCTTATTTATATTTTATCTGTATTTAACCTTATATCTTATATGGACATTGAAATAAAGTAGTTTCAATCTCAATCTGACATGGCAATAATCGGGGAGAAGTCCGATCTATCCGACTTCAGGGGGTGACATCATACCAGACGATCATCAGTGGGATTCGTCTGATGAAAAAAAAAATTAATTTTACTTTTTTTTTCTCCTATTAACCATATATGGACATTGTATTAAATCAGTTTCAATCTCCCTCTTTATCACAAGATCAACATATATAGTCACGACCGTCTTTCCTCAACAATTCCTCATCTCTGTCACGGATGCGCGCGCATCATCATTATGATCATTATCTTCTATCTTTATAATTATGTATATTTACAAAAGTCAATTCGCTCGCGCCTCTAGCGGTGAAAATGAGGGGTAATACCAGCTGACCTAATGTACATGTAAAGTTTAGAGAGGGACGTTTCACAAGAGTGACATCCACGGCTCCAATTTATAATTGTAACAAATAGTATTGGAATAAAAACATTCAATCGGGTAAAACACGGGCGTTGCCCGGGTCATTCGTCTAGTAATAAATAAATATAAGATAAATAAAACAGACATTATAGAATTTTTCAAAATATTTTAATAATATATATATATGTGATTTTTATACAGTAAATATATATGTCTTTACGAACATTCTGAAACAATTACACCACGTGGAAGATGACTGTCTAAAATTTTGTCCTCCATGAATCATACAATATATTATAGCAAAATGTTATTATTGTATATATAAACAGATTGTTCATTTTGATTTTAATTATCTGTAAACGTCCTCCTCATTGCCTATCTGGTATTTTATCAATGTTTTATTTGTTCTTGCCGTAAATAAAATTGCTGTGTCATCCTGAAGTTTGCCTTTCTTAATTTTATACGTGACAATATACAAATATATATATACAAATAATTGTATATTAAACTATATTACAAAAATATATAGACAATTTTATAAAATTCGTTAAAAGACAGTTCAATTTTCTTAAAAAAAAAAAAAGATGATTTGAAGTGTGTTTTTTTTTCTCATTTTACATTTTTTTCTATATATAATAAAAATATTGCAATTTCTAAAAATAAATACTGCTATAAAGAAGCTAAATGTGACACATGCTTTAATGTGACAATACTTATTTAAACGAAAATGATTTGAAAAAATGCTTGTTAGAAAGGCGAAGTCGCTAATAAGTGATCTATAGGATATTTTCAAACAGGGAAGTTTCGAAGTAAAAGTGGAAAAAATAGGAATTTCAGTGTAAAGGGAGGACGTCTGAAGGATGAGACATCAATTTGCATATGGTACATGTGATAGAGGAAAGTGAGAGGTATACTAGGCATGCGCGACAGACGATATGTGAGCAGCTTAGTCTGTACCAATCCACTACCTCTGAAGAAGATTTACACTTCATGCAAGTATGAGCTGTTACTTCTTGCGATGCCTGATTGATAATTTGACTATGTTCCAATGGAAGTTGTTCTGTCGAATTATGTCTCTTCAATTTCTTTGATGTTTTATCTTGATTCGTTTCTTCAATGGTACGTTTATTCGATTTTGTTGTTCTAGCAGATCTTTTATTCGATTTATTTGTATTTTGGTTTGTTTCTTGATTGATATGTTTTTTAGATGTTGTTGGTTTAACAGATCTGTTATTAGAATTGTCGTTCTTTGAGTTAATCATGTTGATTGGATTTGTTTGTTGGTTAATTGTAGGAATGCATGCCTTGTTCGCGGTTATCTTACTTGGTGAAGATTCGATTTGGCATTTTTCTGTTGGTTCCGAGAGAAATTTTTTGATTCTTTCTTTAAAAGCAATGTTGGGAATAGGTTTGTTGTCATAGGTAAATGGTACTTTGGTGAAAGGATCATTTGGAACTCGATTAAATCTAGCTTCTTCTTTTGTATAGCGATCTAGGGAGCTCTGGTCGATGTTATTTCCTGAAGGCAATAGGATGGGATTGACCATTATCGCGCAGGTTAACAAGATCAAGGAATTCTTCTGGGATATCTTTTTCCTCGTGTTTTGGTTTTGAGGAAGGTGGTTCTGGATTTCTATTCCAGATAATAGGGAGAGGTGGTAATGATGGTTGAATTGGTTGTGGTGGAAGAGGATTTGCCCAAGGTACTGGAGATCCCCAGATCTGAAGAGAAGAAAGAACAGCGGTACGAATGCAATGCCGAATTCTGATAATGATCGATGTACAACATGTCAGGTAATTACCCATACGATGAGACAACTTGTATTCTCCTGGACGTGACATTCCAACAGTGAAATTACATCTATCTGATTTTACTCTCCAAGCTGAACCAATCACACTGGTTGTTCTGATAATACGTTGGAACGTGTACAAAAAGATGATAGAATTTGAATGCTTTCAGTTTTCAAATTTCCAAGTCGAAGTCCAACCTGTATTGAAGATAAACGAATGGCATGTGGGAATTCAACAATCACATCAACGGCATGGAAATGAAACTTTCAGATATGAAGCCATCTCGGCGATTTGATGGATTCGAATCTATAAGATTGGATGCTTCATATCCTTCTCTGGATAAAGCCGAGCGTATTTTGGTATAGTTACCAGGAGCACAATAATCATTCAACATTGTTATTTATATAAGTCAAATCACAACTTTCCTATTGGGTTCAATTTACTGAAATATTCTCTCAATCAATGTGTCTCTATTGAAATAGAAATTTTTGTTGAATATTTTCTCTTTCTTTTATTTCTCTTCGATAATTTATTTTATATTAAAGTTTATATAGTAATAGAGAGAGAGAGAAGATAGAACAAATTTTCTATTAAATAATGAATAAAATTATTTATATTTAAATACATGTTTTTTTTTTAAACATTAATATATATAGTCACGACCGTCTTTCCTCATCGGCCGGCCGCCTCTGTCACGGATGCGCGCGCACAGGGAGGTCACGTGCTCGCCGGCTTCCTCGAGCCGGATTTGAACCAGCGACCTAAGGATCACCGTTGTAACATCTACAGTCGGGTTAAAACACGGGCGTTGCCCGGGTCATTAGGCTAGTTTTTTATATATGTAGCAAAAATATGAAAGCGTACTTTTAATACATTGTTATGTTTACATATTTGTATTGTGGTCACGTTGAACAAATTAAGAAAAACAAACCACAGAATAACACGCGGCAATTTATTTAATACAAAGCAAATTAAAAAAATAATAATTACGAATTATTTAACGCAATGAGGAAAGTTTACAGATTAATAATAATAATCTGTTTATAAACTACAGTTAAATCTGTCTATAGCGCCCTCTCTCTCTTTAAATAGCGCCTCCCTCTCTATAGCGCCCGATTTTGTTGTTTCTTATCCCCTTGTGTAAAGATTACATGATTTCTATGAGTTCATGCTCCTCGAGCTGTTTTATGATAAGCAGCGGCCTCTCCCAAAGGTCCTGTTTAGTGCATCTAATGCAAGCCAAAATGTGTTCTATAGCTGCAGGATTTAAATACGTAGTACGATGCGATTTACATTAAACGTGACCTGTCTATAGCGCCCCCTCTAAATAGCGTCTTCCTCTCTATAGCGCCCAATTTTAAATATGTAGTACAATGCGATATTTTTTTTACATTAAAAGTGACCTCTCTATAGCATCCCTTCTAAATAGCGCCTTCCTCTCTATAGCTCCCGATTTTAAATACGTAGTACGATGCGATTTACATTAAAAGTGTAAGAATAAAACAGAGGTTGGATCTCAGAAAGTATGTTTAATTATCAAAATAGATTATATTTAGATTACAAACAATAGAGAGTTAAAAGAAGAAGGTAAGCCCAGTGAGTCAACAAACAAAACTGAAACCTATACAGGAACGCCGGCAGTCGGCGCCAGGTCACGTGATGTCTGGGGGAAGTGGCCGTTGTTGCTATGGGTGCGACGTTACTTTCCAATACTCCCACCTAACGTGCACTCCGTTGTTTCAGACAGTCCAAGTTGGTTCTTAGTCTTCTATACCTTTCAGGAGGTAGAGCTTTCGTAAATATGTCTGCAGCTTGATCATTGGAGCAGACATAAAGAAGGTCAATAGCATGGTTTTGAAAATGATCTCTGATAAAGTGATACGAAATATCAATATGTTTAGTTCTTTTGTGGTATTCTGGGTTGTGAACAAGTCTTATGCAGCTTTGATTGTCACAAAAAATTGTTGTAGGCTTTACTTGTTCTTGATGTAGCTCGCGTAGAAGATGTCTCAGCCAAATTGCTTCTTTTGTTGCTTTGGAAGCCGCAATATATTCAGATTCTGTTGTTGACAGAGACACACAATTCTGTTTTTGACTGCACCAAGAAATAGGTCCATTATTCAAAAGATCATATATTTTACATAGCACAGCAATGGAAATGGAATACGAACAATCTAGGAGAGAGTTCTTCCGGCATTCCTTGTTTGGAGGATCGAGTACCGACGTAGTTGAACATGACGTCTATACCATTCATTTATCTGACATAAATAATTCCTATAGCTGTGAGTTTGAAGCACTAGGTCAACCCCTTATCTGTGGAAGCATACCTCCGGTGTGTCCAAGATCATTTTTAGAAGGGAGTGAAGAACTCGACGTGTCTGATTTGATGAGAGACCGTATAGAAGTCCTTATAGGGGCGGACATCGCCGGGAGATTACTAACCGATGCTCAGAATGCTCATCTGGACTGGTGGCAATCCGTACCAAACTAGGATGGACTGTGATGGGAAATATTCCTCCAACGGAGGTGAGAGATGACACCAGCTCCCTTTGCGTGACCACACTTCTATCTTTGGATCTAGAAAACTTGTGGAAATTAGATGCAATTGGAGTCTCTTACGCGTAGGATGAGAAGAAGACTCAATCATTACAAGCTGAAATGGAGGAACATTTCGCCCTCTACCACGACGCGAGATATCGAGGGGCGCTATGAGGTAGCTCTACCCTGGGTCAAGACAAGGACATGATTCCTACGAATAGAGGGACCTAGCCGAAAACCAACTAAGTTTCTGTAAGAAGAAAACTTGAAAAAGTTGGAGACATGAAAGAGTATGGGACAAATCTTTCGAAGAAATCTATACATCCAGGGATAATAGAGTATTCCAGAGAGGATAAACTAGATGGTGTACACAATCTGCCACATCGACCAGTGTATAAAAGAAACAGTCAAACTTATATAAAATAAGGCCAGTATTTAATGTGTCGGCCCGGAAGAGAGATAAACTTTCCCTGATGACTGTCTGGATAAGGGGACCCAATTTGATAGAAATTATACCAAGACTTTTAAATAAATTCCGGAAATATGAAATAGGTGTCTCTTCCGATATTGAGGAAAGCATTTTTACAAATTGGAATAAAGGAAAAAGACCGAGATGCTGCAGTTTTCGAAATAGCAGGAGTTGATCTAACTGGGCATATTTATTCTTAAAGAATAAGAAGAAAAGCATGAATTGTCATCTTCACATGCGCAGTGTATAGAGGAGTTCATATGGAACTTGTGACATCTTTGTCTATGGAAGACTTCCTCCAAGCTTTCCGCCGATTATTAGTTCGAAGAGGCCGCCCATTGATTGTGTATTCGGATTAACGGGACTAATTTCCGAGGCATGACTGATACTTTAAAGAAGATAGATTTTTTCGAGATTAAATATGTGATTCCAACATTGAAAAACATCACCTGGAAATTCATACCCGCCTGGTGCTCCTTGGTGGGGTGGATGGTGGGAGGCGTTTGATTGGAATGATGAAACAATTGCTCTTTAGAATTCTCGGTCAAACCTCCTTGGAATATGAAGAACTGTCCACGGTAATGTGTGACGTCGAAAGCTTGATGAACACACGCCCTCTGACCTACATAACTGAAGAAAGTTAGGATCTCGTTCCAATGGACACCTTCGTTGTTCTTACAATGAGGTCAGAGAGGTTGGCGTTCCAGACCTGGACTTGATTGATAACCAGACCCTCTCCCGCAAATATCAATATATAAAACGTGTACGAGAAGATCTTAGAGAACGATTTCGTTTCGAATATTTTGGATTTCTCGAGACAAGAAACGAGACGCCTGAAGACTACCATTACCATTCAAGGTGGGAGACATGGTGGCTCATTGGACAAAAGAGTTTAAATGAGACTACACTGGCCGGTTAGCCAGAATAATCCAACTCTATCCAGGAAAAGACGGACTTGTGAGGGTTGCGAAAGGTGAAAACTTCATCAGGTGGATAAAATACGACCTATTCAAAAACTCTACAATTTAGAAATAACGCCCGAGATAAGATGTCGAGACCTCTAACGGAGCGATCTCCCACACAAGAAGTTCGATTGACAACTGAAGAGGACCCTTTGACTTCACAACAAGAGCAACATCACATTGAAAACCCGAATGTTGTGTCAAGTTGCGGACGGCCCATCAAGAGACCCAACCCGATTGGATCTACTGAACTTTTCCTTTCCATGTTTGAGTCGTCGAGGCGCCAACTCAAAGGTGGGAGAAATGTTGGAAAAGAAGGAGTCCGAAGCAGCCAATGGGAGGCCGACGGAAGCGGCTACGGGAAGCAGCGGCTAAAATGAGAAAACAATAACAGAAGAACCTGTAAACAACTTTCGAACACGAGAATTTGCCCTTGATCTCCGATTCTTTTAGTGTAAATATTTAAATATATAATTAATTAAATAATACTTTACTTATTTTCTTAAATTATAATAAATATAATTTTCCATCCTGTTTTCGTCGTATATTTTAAAAGTGTTATAAACAGCGACGCCTTAATTTTGAACCTTCAACCCCCGCCGACCAAGAATAGAGGTGATCGACTACCTCTATAGAACTTAGATCATCGTCACAACACAGAGTGGCGGTGAAAACGCAATAAATAGATTTAATCAAAACTTTGTTTAGACCATAGTTATTTTAGTTTCAAAGACAGATTCTTCCGGCAAATTAAAGGCCTACCAATGGGCAACCCGATTTCATCTGCATTAGCCAAAATATTTATGAACGAAATAGATAAAGAAATAATTAATTCAAACCGATTTAAAATAATATTATGGCTACGATATAATGATGACATTTTTTGTCTAACAGAAATAGACATTGGACAGCTTCATACGTTTTCTCAATAGTCTCAAACCTTTTTTAAAGTTTCACATATGAAAAAAGAAAGCAATAATTCCTAGCCTTTTTGGACATCCAGCTTAAAAGGAATCAATATAATATCAAAACTTGCATATACAGGAAACTCACTCACACCGGAAACTATTTGAATTTCAGCTCCTTTGGGTCCAATACATAATAAAATAGCCGTAGTGAAATCTCTTTCCAATAGAATAGAAACACATTACTGAAATAGAAATAGTGCAACAGAAGAAATAAATAGAATTTTCAAAAGAATTAATAAAT
This sequence comes from Cordylochernes scorpioides, assembly GCA_030710605.1. Taxonomy (NCBI): domain Eukaryota; kingdom Metazoa; phylum Arthropoda; class Arachnida; order Pseudoscorpiones; family Chernetidae; genus Cordylochernes; species Cordylochernes scorpioides. Next base: position 2,947,982 of record CP092866.1, on the reverse strand, counting down.
AACAATTATCCAAAAAAAAAATATTGAAAAACATTTTCATAAACAGAGAGATATACCTTCAAATAATAGTATTGATCAGTCTCAAAAAAAAATATTGTTCTATTCCATATAGCTACGGTTCGGAGAGAATTGCCCGAATTTTAAAGAGATATAATATAATTACAACATATCAATCTGCACAAAATCTTCGACAAATCTTACGCCACTCAGATACAAAAAAAATACTTTAAATCAAGAAAATACAACCAATGTAATTTACAAAATTCCCTGCCAAAACATGCAAAGCTACTTACATTGGAGAAACAGGTAAATCGCTTAAAGATCGTATCAATCAACATAAAGCAGCTTTAAAAAACTACAAACCATTATCCCTACTAGTAGTCAACTTTCTAAACAATAACCATGTTTCAGATTTCAAACAGTTCACAATTATATGCAAAAATATAACAAAAAAGCATTGTAGACTGTTTTTATAATGTTGGGGCTTCTGCCGAAGATAAACAGAGTAAAAACATAAAAATTGATTTTCCAGAAATTTATGAGGAATTTTATATCATAAATAATTTAAAAAAAACTATGTGTATACTTTTAATTTACTCATTTATTTTGCTTTCAAAATTTTCATTAATTTCGAATTAATATGTATAGACACAATTATTTACAATTACACTGTTGTATATAAATCTCTCTTTCTTTCATAGATAAAATAAATTCTATATTATTAAATATAATTGTTAGCTGTATTTATACTGAAAGCAATATTTATATCAAAGATACAATTCTTTCATTGACCTTGTAGAACGAGAGTGATGTACGCGTGCTCGCATGTTCTAGTGAAAAACACAAACATCCTCGAAATATTGGAACAATAAAATAATTAGAAATTCAATATATGCATCATTTTTAAATATATATATATATGAAAAAACAATAGAAAAAAAAAAGATGAGTGGGTCAGGTGTTGATATTAAAAATAAAAAAGGCATCTCCTGGACCACGAGCACATGTGCTTTTTAGATGGCAGAGCGCCATCTAGTGGAGCAAAAATAAACTAAACGTTTATTTAGCTTGCTCAGTGAGATTTGGCCAACCCAATTTCTCGGAATCCACGCGTTTCGCGCTGTTGGCGCTCGTGGATGGCTTTTTCTTGATAAATCAAGAAAGTGGGTTGGCCAATATCACGGAGCAAGCTAAATAAAACGTTTAGTTTAATTTTTGCTCCACTAGATGGTGCTCTGCCAACTAAAAAGCACATGTGCTCGTGGTCAGGAGATGGCCTTTTTATTTTTAATATATATATATATATATCCTTATATCTATGAAAATGAAATCCAAAATCGATGTTTGTTATCGCGTTGCGCAAAATCTACAGAATAAATCATTATGAAATTTCGCATGTAGGTAGCTGAAGATTACGTTTAAGATATAGGCTAATTAAAAAACTAAAAAGGTTAATGTGCTCTTTTAAATAATATAAAACAAAAAAAGCGTTAGTTCCAGCCTTTTACCGCTTGGGGCCAGCACTGGTCGCGACGATAAATGAATTTAATTGGTTAATAATTAACACGTGGTTTGTTTACACGATGAATGTTAGTTTGTTAACCTGATGAATGTTTTTAAAATGTATGGTATCCAATCGCCGTGAAACTTTAGGAAGTTATATTTACTATATATACTGCTGGGAAGGTTTCTTGTTTGAATTTGGTTTGAAATAAATATTCTTTGCAATTTTATTTGCAAATTTTCTACTTTCACTCGCAAGCAGCGCCTCTAGCGGCATCTGGTGAAATTATATTTATAAATTGTAACAATGCTTAAAATGTGTTCCAAGTATAATAAATTTAATTTGAGAATTTAGTAATATAATATTCCAATGACGTAAAAAAAACCTTGGAATTTTAATATTAATATATATTTGAAGAAAATATTGTAACGTTTTTGTGTTAAATGTTAAAATATAATGTTAAAATATATTTTTACATTGTAATTTAATTTGTTATTGTTTTATAATAGTGAAGATGCAAATTACATTGTTGCTGTTGTTTATTATCGTTTTTTTATATAAAAAACTTACATTGTATGTGATGATGATAACAAAAATGAATTTTTAAAATAATATATTTAATTAATTAAGAAAAAAAAGAAATAATTAGTTATCAAATTCACAAAAGTGACAATATCTTATTTAAAACTAGCCGAATGACCCGGGCAACGCCCGGGTTTTACCCAAATGTTTTATTCAAATACTATTCGTTACAATTATAAATGGGCGCCGTGGATGTCACTGTTGTGAAACGTCCCGCTCCAAACTTTTGTGTCTGAGAAGCGATATTTTTATTGAAAGATGATCTGGCTTTTGTTTTCTGCTCGAATGAATGTTTTTCTGTTAGAATTTTGTTCCTTGCGTACAAAATAATGAACTGGTGTCACCCGTTGGTCTCTGCTTTTTGGAATTTTTCCCGATATAATTTTGTATCTGATAATCAAACATGATACAGCAATATCGTCACTACACTGACTAAAAATATATAGTTTTAATAATTGAATTTATATATAATTTTAAATAGCCTATCGTCTTCCCCGTATTTTTTACCTAAGTATGGAAATTTTGGTTTGAATTAGTGAACTACTGCGAATTTGCATACCGGACATACAAACCAAAAAACAAACAGACATGTGCTCCTGGTCAGGATATGCCATTTTTAATATTGATTTCAACACCTGATCTTTTTATCTTTTATTTTTTCTTTCGTTTTTAATGTGCTAAGCGTATTTACGCAAGTTTTGGCCTTAAATACCCATTTCTTGGTTTTCGGGAAGCCATTTGGTCGCAGTGGTTCAGCCTACTCCACGCTGACGAGCGTCCAAAAAGCGCGAAACGCGTTAGTGGATGGCTTTTCTTGATTTATCAAGAAATTGGGTTGGCCAAATATCAGGGAACAGGCTAAATCAATGTTAGTTGATTTATGTTCCACCAGATGGCGCTCTGCCTTCTGTAAAGCCCATGTGCTCCTGGTCAGGATATGCCATTTTTAATATTGATTTCAACACCTGAATCTTTTTATCTTTTATTTTTTTTCTTTCGTTTTTAATGTGCTAAGCGTATTTACGCAAGTTTAGCCTTAAATACCCATTTCTTGGTTTTTCGAGAAGCCATTGGGACCAAAAAATATATTTTGGTCGCAGTGGTTCAGCCTACTCCACGCTGACGAGCGCCAAAAAGCGCGAAACGCGTTCGTGGATGGCCTTTTCTTGATTTATCAAGAAATTGAGTTGTCAAATATCAGGGAACAGGCTAAATCAATGTTTAGTTGATTTCTGTTCCACCAGATGGCGCTCTGCCTTCTGTAAAGCACAATGTGCTCCTAGTCAGGATATGCCATTTTTAATATTGATTTCAACACCTAATATTTTTATCTTTTATTTTTTTCTTTCTTTTTAATGTGCTAAGCGTATTTAGGCAAGTTTGGCCTTAATACCCTTTCTTGGTTTTTCGGGGAAGCCATTGGGACCAAAAAATATTTTTGGTCGCAGTGGTTCAGCCTACTCCACGCTGACGAGCGCCAAAAAGCGCGAAACGCGTTCGTGGATGGCTTTTCTTGATTTATCAAGAAATTGGGTTGGCCAAATATCAGGAACAGGCTAAATCAATGTTTAGTTGATTTCTGTTCCACCAGATGGCGCTCTGCCTTCTGTAAAGCACATGTGCTCCTGGTCAGGATATAGCCATGATATATATATGTAATATTGTTTGCAAATGTGATCCTGCCGACGTATGGATTAATTAACTTTATTAACATCATGAAACGCGATATCCCAAACTCAGGGATATTTGCGCCAATACATTTCACTGCATTACAGCAATTCGGCTATATACAATCCTGTTCAATTCATTATTTTACATAAATTAACTAAAGAAAATTGTCCAAAGAGAAAAACAAACAACAAAGCAAAACACACAGAGCAAGCATCGCAGTTCTTTTTTTTTTTCTAAGATTCCTTCTCTTTTTTCCAATTCAAGAGAAAGTTGTATATGTATTTACAAAATTGATCAAAATTTTTATACTTTTCTTTTTTGTCTACAAATTCATCAAGCTGTCCAATACGACCAAATCTAATTTCCCCTAAAATCCCGGAAAATTGGGCACTCCAGAAGTAGATGTCTCGCGTCTTGAATTTCACCTCCGCAGAAGCATCCTGGTTCCTTCACGGCGCCGATAGTTGCCAAAAATTTCCCAAAATTGCCATGATCTGTAATGAATTGGATATTATAAAAATTTGGACGGAAAAATCTTGGAATTCCTAATACGAAAAAGCTTCTGAAAATTTCATTAGTGTTCTCAAAAATTTCATTCATTTTTGCGTGTAAGAATGATTTGACTATACTTGGAGCATGGGGTTCGTAAGTAATTAGATCTTCAATGGACATTTGAGCTAGATCAAATTTGATTATTCTGGATTCTATATAATCTGTTAGGAGTGGAATATTTGCCAAGCTATGCACACAGTTTGATGAAGTGGTTTTGTATGCTCTAACTGCCCATAAAATGATCTGGTACTGCATGGAGTTCAGTTTTTGTTTACAACGATTGTTTAAATATTTGAACCAAATTTCAGAACCGTATGTAAGTACAGGCCTAATGATTGTTTTGAATAAAGTTAACCTCTTTTCAGTGTCTAAACCCCACATATTGCCACTTAGTGAACATAATAAATTTTTCATACGTCCTGCCTTACACAGAATATCATTAACATGCGGTGTAAAGTTAACTTTGTTTTTCCATTTGTGATTAGAAAATTTCATTCCCAGAATTTTTACTTGCTTGACCGGCATTATTATATTGTTATTAACCTTAATAGGTATTTTTTGTCTGTTATGTAGGTATAGCATATTAGTCTTCTCTGTACTGATCGTTAATTTATTTCTATTACAACCATTGGATCACATAATTTAAGGTGTATTCACTTGCGGTTTTTAGTCCTTCAATAGTCTTATTCCAGCAAATTATTGTAACGTCGTCTGCATAACATATAATATCTGCATTCATTGAATCAAAATTTATCAACAAATCATTTAGCAAAATATTCCATAGAAGTGGAGATAAAGGTCCACCCTGTGGACATCCTTTAGTTAGTTTCTTATAAAAAGTTTCTGATTCGTATGTAAATTTCACCTCCCTTTCATTATTCAAATAAGATTTTATGATCCGTATTAAATCTGAAGGAACATCATCATTATCCATTCTTTTTAATAATAGCAGGCCACCATGCATTGTCGAATGCACCCGCAATATCTATAGCTATCAAGGAAGTCAATTCTTTTTGTTTATGTTTCAATATAGTTTCAATAATTTTATCCATTCCAGTAATTGTTGATCTAGATTTCATAAAACCATGCTGCCTTGAGCTCATTCAAATTATTCTCTAAATAATAGTTACTTAATTTATTTTTTATTATATTCTCAAATGTTTTAGATAGATTAGATGTCAATGATATAGGTCTATAACTTTTATTTATTTCATAATTTGTTTTGGCCTGGTTTTGGAATTATTTTTAAGAATGATTTTTTCCATTCATCCGGATAATATCCCATTTCTATACATTTATTGAATAATTTATGCAGAATTGGGATTATTTTTATTTTAGCCTGTCTAATCATATTGTTTACTAATGTAATCAGGGCCCCGGTGCTTTTTTAATATTTGTTTTTAAAATTGTTTCCTCTATTTCCTTAGATTCGATATAAACACTACTTTTATTTTTAATATAGGCGTATAATTTCTAATCAAAATATGATCATCTTTATCCAAACCTCCAATATCATCCTGAAATAGATCGTTCATTAAACTTTTTATTTTGTCGGTCTTTAAATGATCTGGTAAATTATCTATTAGTGGTAATCCTAAATTTCTATTTTTCGATCTCAATGAGTTGAATATCCTATAAGCATTACCAAAATGAGTTATTTGAATGACTTTCTTCTATAAAAATTCTCCAACTCGCTCTTTTTGCCTTTTTACTTTTATTTAATATTTATTTCTCATTGATTTATAGGTCTTTTCAAGGTCCTTTCCATGTCGGTAATACAAATTTCTAATATAGTGGAAATCGTTTTTCATTTTCTCCAGCTTCCCATCCCACCAGTATGTATTTGTTTTATGATTTCCGCTTCTTGTCTTGACATTTAGTGACAGATAAGCTGCCTCTTTAAATTATTTGTGTGAGAGTCTTTACAATGTTGTCAATATCTTTGATGTTTGACGCGTGGTTTATCATGGTGATAATATTATCTACGTCTTGTATTGCTATTTTTTCGGTAAATGTTTTCCAATCAGCATCTTTTTTCTATAAATTTCCATGTTGAGTTTTGAACTGTCCTTTGGCCTGTTAAAATTGTGATAAATGTCAAAGGTTATTGCTACGTGATCTGAAATGTGCGTCAATATAGTCGTCTTCCAGTTTTGTACCAAACCTATTGATTTTTTTGTTTGAAATCGTAAGATCTATAAAGCTAGAATTTCGGGCAGGTGGGTATCTTAAGATTATGAATAAATAGGTTATGTTCATCTATGATGGAGTGGAATTTGAAACCATTGGAGTTTGTTGTCGGATCAAACCAGACTGGGTGTCTAGATTAAAAGTCACCACATAGTATAATAGGTTGTTGATTGTAGGTCTCCAGAAGCTCTTGGATAAATTTTCTATGAGTGTCATTAAATCTATGTGGATGTATATAAAAAGTTTGCGATAATAGTATTTGATTTTGCTGAATTTAAAGAAGTGGTTGTACAAAAGGAGTTTGTGAATTTATTGATTTTATTAAATTTTAAACTCTTATTCATAAAGATCGTTGCAGTATAAATTTGTTCATCTGTCGTTGAATGCACTATTTGAGATTCCAAATCGAAAATTACATCTCTATCAATCAGATAAGGTTCCTGTATTAGGATGATATCTGGTGGGTTGTCTTTTATAGAAGCTTGAAGCTCATTCAGTGCCAAGATACTTTTTCTTACATTTTGTTGTAAACATTTAATTCCTTTTCCCTGCATGATATTCAAACTAAATAAACAAAAATCTTAGCAGCGAAATTTGCCTAATTGTCGGTTGGATCATATCTCGTTCGTTGGATAATTCTGTCTATCTGTATTTTGTATAGAGGACAGTTCGAGGAATTAGCTCTATGATTCGGCAGAGTTTCTAAATTTAGGATGTTTTTAGACAGTTTATAACAATTGCAAATTTTTGAACAGTCATGAATTCCTTGCGCGCCGCATAATTTGCATATCTCGACGTTAGTACAATCGGCCAATTTATGGTTGGGATTAAATTGAAGGCATTTCTGACATTGTTTTACCAGAATCTTATCTTCCACAAAAACAGGCGTTCAAAGTCAGTATATAATTTATTATTCATATTTAGGCAAGTTTGGCCTTAAATACCCTTTCTTGGTTTTTCGGGAAGCCATTGGGACCAAAAAATATTTTTGGTCGCAGTGGTTCAGCCTACTCCACGCTGACGAGCGCCAAAAAGCGCGAAACGCGTTCGTGGATGCCTTTTCTTGATTTATCAAGAAATTGGGTTGGCCAAATATCAGGAAACAGGCTAAATCAATGTTTAGTTGATTTCTGTTCCACCAGATGGCGCTCTGCCTTCTGTAAAGCACATGTGCTCCTGGTCAGGATATGCCATGATATATATATGTAATATTGTTGCAAATGTGATCCTGCCGACGTATGGATAAACTGGCAGTCGTGTACGTGAGGCGAGTGTTGATGTTCTTCCCAAACGCGGATAACAAGAAGCAGAGGCAGGGCTAGATGTTAGCACCGAAAGTGATCGGGGACAACCCACGGGACAGAGGTAGAGGTCATGACACAAACTTGGATGCGTATCACCGAGACATGGAGAGCCAGACTTAAGCGGCGTGCCGAGAAACACACCCTAGAACCATCTACTGACCTCTGCCAAAACCTGTCCTGTTTACAGTGTCGTCTAAAAAAATGTCTCTCGGGACCCTAAATGGGCTGGGCGTTGCCTTTTTCCTCCCCTCTGTCCCTGCCACCAGCTCACCGAACACTCTTTGGATCTTTATTTTTGACGTCGCCATTTTTAGTTTTAAATACAAAATGGGGTTTAAAATACAAATAGTTTATATACAAAATATGGGGGTGGTAGCAAATAGAAACAGTGTACATTTTAAAAGAAGGTAGGATATTTTAAGGCATCGGCTCTAACTAATTGGGAGATATGTGACATATACTAAAAGTGTAATTATTATACAGTTTTAAAATATACGATATATATATGAAAAACAATATAAAAAAATAAAAGATAAGTTGGTCAGGTGTTGATATTAAAAATAAAGAAGGCATCTCCTGAGCACGAGCACATGTGCTTTTTAGATGGCGGAGCGCCATCTAGTGGAGCAAAAATAAACTAAACGTTTATTTAGCTTGCTCCGTGATATTTGGCCAACCCAATTTCTTGATAAATCAAGAGTTAAACGTTTAGTTTATTTTTGCTCCACTAGATGGCGCTCTGCCATCTAAAAAGCACATGTGCTCGTGGTCAGGAGATGCCTTCTTTATTTTTAATATATATATATATTGAAGATTGAACAATCCATAATTAAAATTATATTTAAAAAAAGATGCATATATTGGATTTAAAATGAATTTATTGTTCCAATATTTCGAGGGGCAACTCGCGCCTCTCTTTATAGAATTTTCAAAGAATTGATAAATAATAATTATCCAAAAAATATATTGAAAAATATTTTCATAAACAGAGAGATATACCTTCAAATAATAGTCGTGATCAGTCTCAAAATAGATATTGCTCTATTCCATATAGCTACGGTTCATTGCCCGAATTTTATAGAGATATAATATAATTGATACATATCAATCTGCACAAAATCATACGCCACTTAAATAAAATAAAAAATACTTTAAATCAAGAAAATACAACCAATGTAATTTACAAAATTCCCTTACAAACATGCCAAGCTACTTACATTGGAGAAACAGGTAAATCGCTTAATGATCGTATCAATCAATCAGCATAAAACAGCTTTAAAAAACTAAAAACCATTATCCTTACTAGTAGACCACTCCCTAAACAATAGCCATATACCATATTTCAAACAGGCCACAATTATATACAAAAATATAACAGAAAAGCATTGTAGACTGTTTTTAGAAAGTTGGGCTTCTGCCGAAGATAAACAGAGTATAAACATAAAAATTGATTTTCCAGAAATTTATAAAGATCTCATATCTTAATTATATTATAAATATCTATGTATATAACTTTTAATTTACTCATTTATTTTGCTTCAAAATTTTCATTAATTTAGAATAATATGTATACACACAATTACACTGTTGTATATTAATCTCTCTCTTTCATAGAGATAAAATAATAATCTATAATATTAAATATAATTATTAGCTGTATATAAACTGAATGCAAAATTTAAATCAAAAATACAATTCTTTAATTGGCCTTGTAGAACGAGAGTGGTGTACGCGTGCTCGCATGTTTTAGGGAAAACACAAACATCCTCGATAAAGAGAGGCGAGTTGCCCCTCGAAATATTGGAACAATAAATTTATTATGAATCCAATATATGCATCTTTTTAATATATATATATATATATGAATTAATAATATTTGATGTAATATAGGGATCTATGTTTAAACATAATAATATTCATCAGTTTAGTGAGTTTAGATATGACACACCGTCAAACTACAAATTTAAGAGAAGGGTGGAGATGCCACATTGGGTGGCGATAACAAGATTTAGAAGAAGCATCATCTTCAAGATGGACGTTGGAGAATTTAGGCAGAGGGTTTGTTTGCTACCGAAACTTAGGTCAACATCTGGGGTAGTTTATTTTAAGATAGCCTGTTTTTGTCTCTTCTCGTTGTCTTTAGTAAAATATATGGATTGTTTCGATATGTGTGTATGTTTTGGATAGATTGGGTCAATTTTTGTTCAAGTCCAGGTTCCTATTACGTTGCGGTAGTGACCTATAGAGACTTATAGATAACTACACGTGGAACTAATTGATTAGAAGATTCAATTTGTTTGAGAGACGAGGACGGTGTTCTTTACAATTGACAAACTTCTCGTACACGAGGTGATTGATCCGTCGTGTGAGCTTGTGCGAGGAAATGATTTTGGCACAGGTTGATAATTGAACATATACACACATTAAATTAAACCCATGTCTGCGCGAAATTATACCGGACCGTAAAAAATCTCTAACGATGTTTAATGTACATCCGTGGGGAATACGGACGTATTTATAGATTATATAGATTATATTGTTCCGATATGGACGAAGGACAAACATACATAGTGTGATCAATAATTTCCAAGAATGCTAAATATTTAAAGAAATACAAAAGTATAATAAAGTTTCATTTAAAATTTCTCAAAATAATCTATACACTTGTTACCATCTTTTTTTTTTTCAGATATCAAAACACCTCTGAAAATCTTCATCTTACAGGCTTTTCAAAATATTCTTCGTATTCTCCTTTATTTCAGGTATTGAGTCAAATCGACGTCCTTTTAAGACTTTTTTTAATTTTAGAGTAAACGAAAAAGTCGTTGGGAGCAAGGTCAGGAGAACAGGGTGGCTGGGGTAGTAAAGCAATTCCGTATTCAGCCAAATAGAGTTGTACAGTGACGGCCGTATGTGGCCGTGCGTTGTTATAATGCAAGAGCCAATTTTTCTGATGCCATTTTTCGGGTCGTTTCTGACGCACATCCTCCCTTAAACGTCGCAATACATCAAGATATAATGTTGATTAATGGTCTTACCCTCGGGCACGAATTCATAGTGTACCAATCCCTTTACATCAAAGAAAGTGATAAGAAAACACTTAAGCTTCGATTTGATCATCCTTGCTTTCTTGAATCTTGGTTCTCCAGGCTCTAGCCACTGGCTTGATTGCCTCTTAGTCTCGGGATCATATCCGTACCCCCATGTTTCATCTCCTGTGATAACATATTTGAGCAAATGGGGATCAGAAGTAAACATTTCGATCATGTTTTTGCACGTTTCTTTTCGAGGCTCTTTCTGCTTATTTGTTAAGATATGTGGGACAAATTTAGCCGGGGATCGTTTAAGATGCAGATCATTCTTTATGATGGTTTGCATGTTAGAAAAGAGATATCCAAGACTTCTGATAGCTCTCTGATAGTTATTCTTGGGTTTTCTTTGATAGATGAATTGAATTTGAGTGCATATTCGGGGTTTCTTATCGATAAAGGTCTGCTAGTGTGTATATCATCCTTGACGCTTGTTCGACCAGCTTTAAATCGTGCAAACCATTCAAATGTCCTCGATTGTAATAGAGCTTCTTCTTTAAAAGCTTGCTTCAACATCCATTTGAAATGATTCGGAAGATATTTTCCCTAATTTAAAGCAAAACTCTATGCAGACTCGCTGTTTTTCAATACAGTCCATACTGAAGTTAGAAAATGTTCTGATATACTCGATCTAATAAATACAAAAAACGTGAGCGCGTGCGTCTGGTTACGATTTTTTTTCTACGTGTTGATAAATGTTTTATCTATAATGTCCGTGTAAAATTATTTCATTATTTTGAATATTTCACGTGATTCAGTCACATTCCTGTAAATTATTGATCACACGTTGTATATTTGAAGACAGGGTCTGTGTGGCGCGAGAAGGAGCGAAAGCTCGATGCATATTATTAAGGTGGAAACAAAAAAAAAAATGATAAAAAAATATAGAAGCTAGTAATCTGAATCCTGTGACGATGAACGCACCAGTGGCTAAACAGGTATAGGTCGGTGGATATGGTAGAGAGCAACTACAAATTATATTATAACAAATAAAGGGTCGAGGCTAGTATAAATTGAAGGATTATTTTAAAATATGTCATACGGGGAGTGTTCTATTCAGGTTCTGAGTAGGTTGTGGTGATGACTCGCTCTCTGAATCTTTGTGCCAAGTTGCACATTACTTCTTTGTAATATCAAATACTTCTATCAGCAATTTAATCGGGGATTCTTGAAGTGTCTCTAGTTGGCGGTTAGGTAAGCAATAAGGTAGCAAATGCAAGGTTATCATTTTGGGTAGGTGAGAGAGTGGTAGGTAGAGGAACATAATAAGAAAAATAATATGAAATGCGGGTAGAATTTTCATATTCCGTACCGCACGGCTTAAGAAAAATATGGGGGATCGTTATTTAACACGGTATCACGCGGTGTCGTGGCACTTTTTCATGTCGGCTGATAAAAAATTCTATTATTGCGGGAGATTTATAAGCGTATAACAGATCTATTCTTTTTGAAATCATTGTGATTATAATTAGTTGGCTTTAGGAACGGTGTACTATCAGGAGTATAAATAGTTCGTGCGGTTTATTTTCGAATATTGAAGCTTTATTGTAAAAAATTGGTTAGACATTCAATGTTTAAAGTATTGTCGGTCGCTATACACTTATTTTTCCCATCTTTCTAGCAATTTGACGGATCCCATTGCGGAAAAAGTCCGGCTCTTTGGCCACTATCCATATATCAAACCATTTTTGACATAATCGTAATTGGAGAAGTGCTGGTCAGCCAGGCCATGTTGCATTGATCGGAAGAGGTAATAATCGGAAGGAGCAATGTCTGGCTATACGGCGGGTGAGGTAGAATTTTCCATTTGAGCGTTTCTAAGTACGTTTTAACGGGTGCTACAGCATGTGGTCGAGAATTATCATGTTACAAAATAATATTTTCGTTATTACAGAAAGGACAATGATGAGAATAGCCTGACACTGGGTGAGATAGATTGATAATTACATAATTGCCGTTATGATGAAGAAGCGGGATTATTTCTAAATGATGGGTATACAGTACATTTCCAACACCATTTCCAATACTATAAACTTGAATTGTTTTAAATCGACATATATAATTTCTAAAGTTTTTTTTTTCCTGATGATATATTATTAATAATGAATATATAAATAGAGGTATAAATATAAAGTTTTACTAAGGAAAATAGATAAAATTGTTAAATAAATTTATATTTTTACGATATAAAGACTTGAAATTAGATGAGTTGAAATAGTTTCAATATTTTAGGTTCAAAGCCATAGATGTGGCAATATAAGTGACTGACAAACTTATAATTTCGTAAGGTAGATATAAAATCTATTTATTGAAATTTAGATCAAATATGAGAGCCCTTATTCTCCTCAGAAGAAATAAAAACAAATTTATATAAATGAAATAGAAATGAATACCAATTTCCAGGGGCTGAGTGTAAAATTAAATAGATGCAGTTAAATAGAAACAAAAATCTACTTGACACGATGGAGCAGTTAGTTAAAATTAGTTGCACTCCTTGTACAAACATTTTCATCGGAGTGTACGCTGAGAGTTCCTACTGGTCGATGTGGGGATGGTCAGGAACCTTGGTAAGGTACATTCGTGCAAAGAGCAGAGGTTCTGTCGTTAGGTAGAGTGCAGCGAGAACGTTGGAATTGCAACGGAGAGCAGCGATGAAAGGTTTGAGGCCTTGGTAGGTAGGCAGATGATTCCTGTGAGGTATTCTGCTATTTGCTTCGCCCGTTTGTGATGGTACTCTGCGTTCTTCACAAGTGTTTCATAAAGGGCAGTTGATAGCTTACATGTCGCTCCAGGTGCGTGATGGCATCACTGTTTGGTGAGGGTAGAATCGTCTTAATCATGGTTGCGTTCGCTAGCAGACCTTGGCGTTCTGGGAAAGGCAGTAGGCGGGTGTGGCGGTGGCCGACGATTCAAGTTATTGTTCGGTCTGATCTCGAGATGGTTTAGCTTCTATTCTAGAGAATTTGTTTCCAGATCAGAGGTCTTGACCTGTCCACTCTCTGTAGTATAATAAAATATGGTTGTTAAAAATTAAAAGGAGGGCTACGTCCTAGAAAAAGACGCGTTAGCATGGCCCGAAGAATTGATATTCATATTGATTATAAGAATTCATATTGATTTTCGATAGGATAATATTATCCTAGCAACAATCATCTCAAAAACCAAAAACAATCAAAAAATACGATATCACAACAGAAAAAAAGATCTTTGAAAGAATTTAGATTTTTAATCATTTTTATGACAACGGAAATTCAAAAAAAGATAAGAAAATAAGCCAACTTCCATTGAAAGTTACACCTTTCAAAACTGTTCCTATTACTACCACTATGCTTCCAGTATTGAGGTATTCAAGTACCTTTCCAAAGGTAGTTTCATTTTCGCCGAAGGATCATAAGAGACCCATTGAATTCGATGATGAATATGATTCACTTTCGAAATTTTTCGATGCGACCACGCAAGAGGAATGGATTCCTGACAACCGAAAAGTAAAAATCACCATGCTACCTCGAGAAAATGTAGACAGCAAGAAAAAAATAGTTTTCTTCCATCAACCGAAGACAGAGATGTCGCTAATAATAAATCCAGAAAATCGACCAATGGCTCATAATTAGAATTCGCCAATGGCTGTTCAGCCGAATCGACAAATTCTTTCAAATGACGCAAATATCCAAGTTCTTAAAAATATATTAAACCTATTCAAGGATATCAGCAAAACTAAACCCAATATGAATACAGAAAGGGGAACTGATCAAATGGTTATTTATAAACTACCAGAGAAAACTAAGAAAACGGATTTCATAAACTATCATAAAAAAGAGGTTGAAGGCCCTAAACAAGCAGTTTACGAAAACATCCAACCTTTTTACAAGCAACTTCAAGCACCAAGCCAACGTCTGGATGAATCCAGAATACTATCCGAATTGGGATATACTAATCCAAAACCTTTCAAGAAAGTGTATCACAAATTATATCCTAAAAATAACCATAAAAAGGATCTGAACAAATTATATTATACGAATGAAAATACTAAGTATAAACCAAATAGGCGCCTTGAATATGGAGTATCAACTTATTCTTTTTTTACAGTACATGTGCAGTAAATACAATTACCCTCCAGCTATCTGCCAGCAATTAAAATCGTCAATACATAGCGAACATACCGATGTTTCCCCAATGATGGCGATAGTTATCCTTTTACTATCCCTTATTCTGATCGTTTGTCTGGTAGGACTGATCTTCCTAATGCAAAATAAGAAAAACGAGGGGAAAAAAGCGAAAGAACTTCGGTTCAAGATTAAAAACCTTGAAAGTTCAGATGATGATAGTAGTTCAGAATGTCTCAAGAAAACCTTGATACCAGTTAATACAGGACATAATCTAGAGTATGCTGTTGAATTGGAGAATCAAGGATTGAGTAAAACGGATCTTGATGCGCCTCTAAGCGGTGAAGATGAAGAAATGGAATCTGGAAATCAAGAAAGGTTTTGCAATCACCAATCATCAAAGCATCTAAATATAGATTCAGACCTCTTCACAAGAGATTATAAAGGACGCCGAGGAATTTTGTGACCATTTCCAGATTTTCCAATCCCCGAAGCCATAGGATCATATGTACATAAAATATTTCTCTTTACAGTACCATTCAAAAAAAAAATAAAAAAAAAATAAAAAAAAAATTAAAAAAAAATAAAAAAAATAAAAAAATAAAAAAAATAAATTAAAAAAAATAAAAAAAAATAAAAAAAAATAAAAAAAAATAAAAATAAAATAAAATAAAAAATAAAATAAAAAAAACCTTTAATTCTTCCTTTTTCCCCTATTTTCTGCTTACATGACGCGTAACTGCCGATGCTACAGCGTGAACTTGTTTTAACCCTATGTTGTTACTTAAAATAAATTTTAAAAAAAAATTGATACCTTAAAAGTAATTTTTTTATAATTCGTTTTTAATTATCATTACTCCTTCTCTAATTCAACTATCTTTCATATAACTTATATTTAATTCTACTTATATATATGTGTGTTTGTGTGAAAATAAGAAAAAAACAATGGTTGCCTGTAAAGTCGGTTTTACGGGCGAAGATTTTACGTGACAACGGTAGAATATTTATTGATATGAATATAATTAAATTGCACAATAGGAACAAGGAATTGAATGAAAATAAGAATTGCACAAATTTTAACTATAGAAATATATTTTGTTTACTAAAACATTGTACATGTAAACTTAAACTTAACTAATTCCTATTTGAGTGATTTTGTTGAGGATAGGACGATGATAGGAGAAATATGAAATGAAAGGAAGTGTTTCTGCTGTAATGTGTCTTGCGAAAGTCAAGTCGATAGTTGTTCCTTTTAACGTAGTTGACTTAGAAACGTTTGATACGCAATCAATATTAAACGTATTTTTCATGTAATTAAGAAACGAGTTGTCAGGCTTTACGTTTTTGTTAAAATCACCACACAGAAGAATTGGTATACTAGAATCAATTTGCACGAACGGTGGCACGTACTGGCTGTTGTGAATGTACGGACCGAGTCCTTGCCATAGTAACATTCCATTATCCTGCATACTAGCTCCTGGATGAATATATACAGCACCGAGTATAAACTTGAAGCTAGTATTAGCGGCGAAGCAAGTAACTTCAGTCATGCACATGTCACCCTTGGTTTTAATGACACGAGTTACGTCTGTAATCGCAACTTGGAACACTTCCGCCCGTAGATGTCGATGATAATTTACGATAGATCGCCACTCCACCAGCCGCGTTGGTATCTGAGTTAGGTCGATTATTTTCCCTGGATACGCACTCATAAACCTTGATTGGAGTTGGTTCACAAGTGTCGCGCATCCACGTTTCAGTCAATACTAAATAGTCTGATCGTGGTATCACTGTATCTGTTTCAATGTCCGCGGCATGGGCACTTAAACTTTGACAGTTGATGTTCGTTACAATAAGTTGTCCAGCGTCGGTTGCGTCGTCACAGAATTTTACGGCTTGTTTGGTAATTGTGTCTAGAGTGTGTCCACGAAGTCGTAAGTATTCATTGCGAATATCTCGAGTAGTCTGTGAGTCGTTTCCATCTCGGCCATGTTTGAAAACCAATGGAGAGTCCTTTTCTGTTATGAAAGGTACTGCAGACGTTGACGGCACGATATCCTCCGTCTCCATTGAAGTACTGGAAGTTGAAGGCACCGTTTCCATTGTTTTGAGAGTGGTGATTCCTGTTGAACATTTGAAATTGAATGGATGAATTTTTAATTTTAAAGAATCAATTTGAAAATCAAAACACTTATTCAGATCGAAGGTTCATATTTTTGCTAAATAAATTTGAAATTAAATAAAATTTGTAATTGTAAATGATGAAGTTGAAAATTAAAACATTTACTTATATTAGATGTTAAAATTCTTGCTCAACACAGTTTAAATAAAGTTTTCTTATATCTGCCACTTTTTCTTAATATTTGTAATTTTAAATAATCAATTCGAAAATCAAAACATTTATTCAGATCGAAGGTTCAAATTTTTGCTAAATAAATTTGAAACTATTTAAAATTTGTAAAATTATAATTAATTAATTAATTAATTTTAAACTAATAATTTACTTAACACTATCAACATTTATCAATAGTATGACATAACCTATAAACTCAGTTTCTCAACTTTTGTGTCAATCTAACAATTAATCAATCAATCATAGTTTACGATAATGAAATATCAGTGTACAATTATTTACCTTTATTGTTGTAGTTGTTGTAAATGACGAATCTAAGCACTCCACATTTTCACTACAGACACAGCTGACGATACTTTAACCACACGTGTGAACTTGTATTATGACGCTTTCTTGTTTTTCCAACGCCAAGAACGTTCGAGAAAGACAAAGACAGAGACAAGCATGCGCCGATTCAATGCGCCTAATTCTCTAGCGCTGCGCGCGCAGCACTCTCGTTCGGTGACTCATCGTAACGTTACCGGGCGTTACACTTTTTCATAAGTGACTCCCAGCCGCAACCTAATTTAAGACGTTGTCACGTCAAAAAAAAGATATTCCAATTAAATATATATGTTTCCCCCAATGAAATATATCAATTAATAAAACCTTATGACTTACTTATATATCTATATTATGATATTTAATCATTATAATATTATATCGCTATATTACAAGGGTGGATCAATAAAAATGATAAAAGTTTAATAGAAAAAAAAACATATAAGGAAAAAAATGTATATAGGTAGACACATTTGAGTTGAATTGTGTTGTTATATTAAAAACTTTTATTTTGTAATAAAAATGGCGACCAAAACGAACAGTTGGATCAAGTATAAAATGCGAGCAGTAATCCGCTTTCCTTATCACGAAGGAGTTGAACCATTTGAAATTTACCCAAGAATGAAACCTGTTTACGGTGATAAATGTTTATCTCAAAATCTAATTTTTGAATAGGTTAGAAAATATAAAACGGCATAGAAAGTTTGGATGACGCACCGCGACCTGGCGCCCCGTTCAAGGTTAGAGATGATGCAACCACCTGGGCCATTGACGAGATGAAGCAGAACGATCTTCACATTAGCCTTAGAGTTATTTCTGCCGAACTTAGCCTTAGTTATGGTAGTGTCCAAAAAATCATTACAAAACATTTGAAGTACATAAAGATTTGTACAAGATGGGTGCCTCGGCTGCTCACAAAGGAAATGAAGGAAAACGTCTTAACGCTTGTAAAGAGATTTTGGAACGTTATGAAATTGAGGGTGAATATTTTCTTAATATAGAATAGTGACTGAAGATGAATCATGGATCCAGCATCGCATTCTTGATTATAAAATATCAAGTGCAGAATGGGGCCTCACAAGGGTACAAGGGTTCACCTGCAATAAGGAAACCATGGATAACAGCCTCTGCTGTAAAAGTACTCTTGACTATTTTTTGGGACAGTAACGGATGCATCTTAAAAGATTATCTTCCTAAAGGCCAAACTGAGCTCTGAGCTCCTTTAAAAATATTAAACCCAAAAATACGTTCCAAAAGACGTTATTTGCAGAGCAAATGTGTTAGCCTACAGCATTATAATGCTCGGCCCCACGTGGCAAATCTCACCACTGAAACCACATATTTATTAAAAATTAGTTGTAATCCATCCCCCTTACTCTCCTGATTTTTCCCCGAGTGATTATTATTTATTTTAACACTCAAAACGATTTTTAAGGTGCATGACTTTCAAGACTGATGATGAGATTAAAAATGCGGTGCATGGATGGCTTACCCAACACACACAAGATTTTTTCTTAAAGAGAATTTACAAGCTACATGACCTTTGAAAGAAGTGTATAGAAAAAGGAAGGGGTTATGTAGGGGATTAAAAAATAAATTGTATTTCAGTTTGCACTTTTGTTTTATTCAACTTTTATCGTTTTTATTGATACACCCTTTTTGCTCATTTATCATTATTAAATATAATCATTTGATACGTCCTCTGTGGAAATTCAGTCTGAATGGATTGACACTGTTTGGATATCATTCACATCATTATATTAATTAGAAATTCATATAAAAAGAAACCAGAAAAGGAAACAAAGTTATAATTCGGCTATGAGACCGTCATATAATTGTTGGGGGAAAATAATAATGACACTTCTTCGTCGTGCATATTATATAAAACTCAAATTTTCTTGAGGGTCTTATTCATGTTCTATTTTTTCACTACTGGTAAGAAAAAAAAATTACATTCATTTATAAAAGGATTGGTTACATACTATTGGTACATATGAATACATATATGAAAAAATGTATAGCCTGACCGCTAAAATGAGCATTTAAGATGCAGACCGCCATATAGTAGGACAAATACAACTAACCATAACTAAACTAAGCTCAATCAGAAATATAATTCTCGTAAAGTTTTTGACAACGATTCTTGCGAAGTTGGATATTGGTTGTTATGAATCATTCGACTGGGAGAAAAGAATCAGGGTCCCAAAGCTCTTGGCGAATATTGAAAAATGTGAACAATAAACTTATACTTGGATAATTATACCATCAAACTGATCATAAAAAATTGCTTAATGAATCAAGGAGTGCTAATCATGAACGTCTCCTTGCTTATTCGCTGTGAGAGAATAAATAGCAAGTATATCGACCTATAACCAAGAAGATAATTGAAGTCCCTTGAGTTTTAGTTTTGGATATTTATTGCACATGTATATACTGTCCATAAATATACATAATTATATAATCATTATATATAGAGTTATAGAGAGTATATATATATCAAATATATATATAGGTATAGTATAAATATGGGCAGTAGAAATTTGTATAGAGAGTAACATACGCGTCAGAAATTGTTTAAATTTCTTAAAACAGATGAATAGCTAATGCATCAGGTTAATATATATATCTATATATATAAAAATCAATGTTTATATGTTTGTTTGTCTGTATGTCCGGTATACAAATTCGCAGTAGTTCACTAATTCAAACCTAAATTTCCATACATAGGTAAAAAAATACGGGGAAGACGATAGGCTATTTTAAAAAAATATATAAATCAATTATTAAAACTATATATTCAAATTATTCTACTTAGCTCACGAACAGCGCCCTCTATCAAAAATTAGATTAAATTATGCTGATGCAAACAAATATATAATGCTAATAACAAACAATTATTTAAAAAAATCTTATCTAAATATATATCACTCGGGTAGATATGCACACGGGTCAATCCCGGGGCGAAGCCCGGGTCACCCGTCTAGTATGCTATATAAAGATATTGTCGCGTCTTTACCCTACCGGTTCTTTGCGACGATGCGCTTCTTCCCTTCGTGGTTCACCCACTTAGGCTCCCGTTGCTCTTCCCTGCAGCTTTTCCCCGCAGGCCACCCAGAGACGTTCGGCAGGATGTTCGGCCAGGCTTCAACCCTGCGTTGAGGCTTGTTTTCCTCTCTTCGGAACACCTCGGAACTGCGTGCGGCTCACGCCGGCTGATACTGTATCTTGGAGGAAACGTGGATCTTATAAACATTTGGAGGCCTTACACGTAACACTGCCTCCTCCTCAAGGCGGATCGTCCCGATCCGGTCTCATCGCTTCTGTCGCCCAGATGTCACGCCTCTCTCGCCGGTGCCGCTTCTCCTGCCAGAACTGCCTATCTCGCTGGAATCGCCTCTCTTGATGGAACCGCTTCTCTTGCTGGAGTCGCCTTTCTCGCTGGAGTCGCCCTTTCGCCGGAGCCGTCCTTCTCGCCGGGACCGCTTCTCCCGCCAGAGCCGCCCCTTTCTCCGGAGCCGTCCCTCTTGCCGGAGCCGCCCCTTTCGCCGGTACCGCTTCTCACGCCGGAGGCACCTCTCATGCTGACTCAGCCTCTTATGTCGACTCCGCTTCTTATATCGGTACCGCTTTTCGTGCCGGAGGCGCTTCTCATGCCGGCACCGCCTCTTATGCTGATACCACCTCTCTCGCCGAGACCACCTCTATCGCCAGGACCATTCATCTTGCCGGGACCTCTCCTCTCGCCGGGACCGCTTCTCTCGCCGGTACCGCTTTTCTCGCTGGCACCGTTTCTCTCGCCAGGACCACCTCTCTCGCCGGGACCATCTCTCTCGCCGGGACCTCTCCTCTCGCAGGGACCGCCTCTCCCGAGGGCACCGCCTCTCCTGCCGTCGCCGCTTTTCTCGCTGGCACCGCTTCTTCCGAGGGCACTGCTTCTCTCGCCGGTACCGCTTTTCTCGCTGGCACCGCTTCTCCCGCTGGGGCCGCCTCATTCGCGGGTCCGCATGAAGCAGATTCAGGGTCTGTCCAGGAGGCTCCTCAATCAGGCCCTCCACTCCACGCAATTTCCCCATGTGACCCGGCTCGACTTCCAGTCCTCGGGACTCTGCCCGGCCCTCGCTGACATCATCCAAAGCTGCCTCGGCCGTACCTGTCCCATTCTGCAAGTCGGCCTTCATTTGAGACAGCAGCCTCTCCATCTCTAAGTTTCTGAGAAGCCTTTTTTCTTCGCTTACCTTTTCCAACAGAAGCCATTCTTCTCTTCTACGGCGCCTTCCCTCTTCGAAATCTTTTTCTCTCAGAAGTCTTTCTTCCTCTGTTCGGCGCTTTAATTTGTCATACTCCTCCCGGTGTTCCTGCAGCCTCCGGTCGATCTCGGCCAGCGAGTCCTGCTCAGAGGCCATTCCTTGGCCTCTCACATCAATGGGCCTTTGTCAGCAACTAAAAAAAACTTTTAAATAAAAAGCCTCCTGGTGACCTCCACGCGGAAGAATCCCACTTCTGACACCAGTTGTCGCGTGTTTACCCTACCGGTTCTTTGCGACGATGCGCTTCTTCCCTTCGTGGTTTACCCACTTAGGCTCCCGTTGCTCTTCCCTGCAGCTTTTCCCCGCAGGCCACCCAAAGACGTTCGGCAGGATGTTCGGCCAGGCTTCAACCCGGCGTTGAGGTTTGTTTTTCTCTCTTCGGAACACCTCGGAACTGCGTGCGGCTCGCGCCGGCTGATACTGTATCTTGGAGGAAACGTGGATCTTATAAACATTTGGAGGCCTTACACGTAACAATATTATTTGAATTTTATTTTATTTAAATATACTTCATAGATTCAAATATCCTGTTAATTCGACCGCCAGAGGTCGCGCTTTCTGTTTATATAACCATTTGTTGTTGTTTCCCGATGGCCGACTCAAACCATATGTAATTATGTGAATAGGTTTTGTTTTCTTTTACTACCCGCCGTCAAGGTATTATTTCATTCTCAATTATGTTATCATATTAATATTAAATTATGATTCATCCTTTTTTTATTAATATTTTTCAACGACTACAAAGCAATATCAAAATTCATACTCGTGTATCCTACAACAACCTAAGAAATTTATTTTGTTTATAATAAATATATTAATATATATACAAAAATATCAATTAGAATAAACAAACGAATAACAATTAATTTCTATATATTATTTTTAAATATTTATACCCATGCAACTATTTTCTCTTTTAGATGATAATTTAATATTATACATAATAGTAAAACATAGGCGTAACGTTTAATTTTCTAAATATGTTTCCTTCATATTATGATATATAATATAAAACCCTAGTTACTCTACATTACAAAATGAATACTAATATATACACCACATATATGTGATATATTTATTAAATTTGATAAAATATATTCAGAAAATTTGATTTTCTGTCAGTTCGTAAATCATAATAATGGAATACAAGAATCATATGCGCTCCTGAATAATAATATAGAATATAATTTATATTTTCGTCGAACAAACATATGGACATTATGAAACATTTATTAAAGCCGTCATGACATTCTGGGAATGTGGCAGTTAGAAAGTTATAAATGAAAGCAGGATGTCAAATTGCTCTGGAATAACTCCAATGGATCTTGGCACACTTATCTCGCATTAATGCCCTGAATAAATCTTGCTTTTCATTTCACTAGCTTGCAATATTATCGTGCCACCTCCATGTTTATTTCTTGGTTATATGTTACAATATCATTTTATTATGATTTTTAGGATATTTTGATTAGTATTTTAACTTTATTCATCACCTGTTATAGCTTATATAGCTTATAGCTGCGATATAAAAACGCATTATTTTTCCTATTTTTATAATTGATATGATATTTTATACAGATTTTTAAATCTAAATAATTTTGATTTCTAAAAGAATTATACGTGTCAAAAACAGGTAGTTTGAATTTCATATAAAATATGGTGCGCTCTATTATAATAAATAACATATTACGATTGTTATTTTTTGCAATATATACAGTTATATTCATTTATTCACAAATTCCTTTGAAATATTGAGAATTCTTCTATATATTCTATTGAATTTCATTCCAAATTTTGATTAAAATTAAAGTTATTCTTACTTTCGACCGAATATATATACAATTGGAATAAAATACATTTACCGACATTTCAACACTCACTGAATTCTATCATAGGTTTAAACAATGAGATTTCTAAAAAAGCATTGAAAATTTTAATAAATTTCTCTTTTTCACGTATAATTTCATATATTATATATTTTGATACCCAATTTAAAACATAATTTAGGGCAATCTTGGAAGATAGAGGTTGCCTGGCCGGCATTCATAAATATCTTTTAAATAAACCCTTTAACTGGTCGAAGCGTCTATTTTATAGAAGAAACCTTGAGATAATTTAGAAATTTTATGTTTTAAACGCAAGGTATGTCTGATATTAAAAAGATACATATTTTTAATGTTAAATACATTCATATCAAATTACATATAATATTTCGAAATCAATCAAATTTTGATATATTTATCTTAAATAAAATGTGCATTTGGAAAAGCATTACAGACTATTAGAAATAAGATTGTATTATCTTGAGGTTTAAAATAGTAAAGATGTTAAATATTAGAGCAGAAGAAATAAGATCTCACGGAGGGAGGAGAAACAAAGGCTGAGAATGATGCAGTTCGTCTGAACGATTAGAACCATCGTCTGATAATGGAAGGAATCTTGTGATGAGGTCTGGACAATAAGGCAAACAATCGTGCAACAATGTACTATTGTTTGATCTTCATCTGGAGCTTTCGTAATCATTTCTCTATTGTTTTATATATAGTTCTATACATTTTGAATATATTTAGAGAATATATATATATTTCTTTAAATATAGCAATCCATAAATAGAACTTCAATTAAAAATTAATTTATTGGATGAAAATATATTATTATGAATTATAATTTTAAGTAGATAAATTATATTTTAACTCAATATATGAATGTATAAAAGGTTTAATATAGAATTTTAGTAGTTTAAAAATATCATTGTTATATTTTTGTGTATTCATTTTGTGATTCATTTTATATTATTCGCCCAAAGAACTTGTGAGACGATTCTCTCTTTCAAACCTATATACATATGCATATAAATTCTCGAATTCTATAATCATTATATAAATTAAGTTCTTGTTTTAGCCGAAATTAAACAGTATTAAAAGTTTGTTAAAATAGGAATAATTCAGAATAATGATTATATGAAATATAAATAATAGTTAAACCTGTCTATAGCGCCCCCTCTAAATAGCGCCTCCCTCTCTATAGCGTCCCCTCTAAATAGCGCCTCCCTCTCTATAGAGCCCGATTTAAATACGTAGTTCTATGCGATTTTCATTAAAAAGTGACCTTTCTATAGCGCCCCCTCTAAATAGCGCCTCCCTCTCTATAGCTCCCGATTTAAATACGTAGTACGATGCGATTTACATTAAAGGTGACCTGTCTATAGCACCCCTCTCTATAGTACTCTACTTTGTTGAGTACCAAGAGAGGGCGATATAGACAGGTTTAACTGTAGACAAAAATGTCAAATATTTTAGAACAGTAAAAGGCTATAACAAGGTTCAGGCAAGAGCCTCGGCAGTTAAACGTCATATATGCGGTTCACGAGAGAGATTGTCGAGATGTTACATTGCTTCTATAGATCAATTACCTTCCGAGGATATTTTAATGTGTATTTATATATATAATGGAATGATATTTAATATATATATGAAATATAGGCTAGATTGAAAAAATAGTGTACTCATTTTATATTAAAATAAAGATATATTATTTGCTATTTATTTTATTTAAATAGAGGGAGTTTTTGGAATATTTTTGTTCTTCTGCTCGAAATACAAACCTATATAAAAAATAATTATAGAAAAATATGATCATTTCTTTATGAATATGAAATACAAAAGAAAAAAGTTTTTTTTATATATAAATGTTCAAATATCTCCAATTAACTATATTTAGAATTTAAAAAATAACTATATTAAAAATATCAAATTATATATATATTTTTGTATTTATGAGGATTATATCTATATTTTTTAATAAATATATATAATATTATATTAACAAATGTATGTAAACATTATGAATGCATTGTTAATTAATAACAAGTCTATTTGGAAAAATGAATACGTAATAGTTTGGTATTTCCTAAATAGTAGTGCATCAGAAAATTTACATATGCACTTCTAAAAGATTCTTTCATCAATATTTAGAATGAATATACTAACCAAATATAAAATAATGTAATTTTATAGATGGTCATAAAAATTTGACGCATTTCAGCTCCCGAGGGAATTTTGTTAAAAATAGGAAAATCTAATAAGATATAAAACCTATTCCTTATAAAAAATTAAACCACATCCAGAATTCTATTAAGATGCATTAAATTTTTTTAGCCATCAAATGCATATGGAATTATAAACATCGGCCGGCATTCACTTCAACATAAATTGTTAGGGGGAGATGGATTTCAAAAGCTTCTTATGAAATATTTATACCATTCCATGTTTATTTATTAAATTTATTTTATTTAACCGTTAGCTTTATATGTATGCTGAGAACATTTTATTTAAATAAATTTGTGGAATGGGATTTATAATTTTATCAAAATGATTTCTATATATTTTGAATGATTTAGATTATGAATATTTTATAAAGTGGTAAATTTTAGATATTTTAATCTGATTCATGATTTCTCTAAGAGGTTTAAATTCTATATTTTTAATCTGCAAATAGGTGTTTCACTTATGTATATTATTTTATATTATTTATATGATAACTTTATATGTTTCCAAATAATTGAATTTATTTCACACAGAATACTGTTTTCTTTATTTTCTAAATAAATCTCTCTGTTCACCACTACATTTTAACTTGAGACGGCTTGTGAATACTTGAATAAGGGAAATTTGTCAAACACACACATTAAAAACTTCAAGTGGAGATGCTGCAATTCTTATTTCGGTCTACCTGCTAATTCATATTATTTCTGATCCAATTAAGTACATAATTAAAATGATAAATTTTCATAAAGTACGAACTTACAATAAACTAACATGAAAATGGTAACAATATGTTTTGGTTATTATTTATCTTTTTTGGAAAGTTCCACACAAATATATTGAAGTTTATTTTTTCTTAGTTAAACCTCTATTCCAAAAAATATATTATATCACAAATATTCCAAAAAAAGACCAGAAAATATCTTCCTAAGTAGATTTTCATTTTATAAAGTTACAAACAGTCAATAGCTATTTTCTGACCTTCTTAAAGGTTTGCCTGCATCAGAATAATTCTCATATTTTAGAATCCTTGCATCAAATGCAAAGAAGTATATTACAACAATGAAATATTTTTCTATTAGGATATGAACTATTCCTGCACTATATACCATTTTATAAGATTTAAAATACTTTGTTATATATATTTAATATTGTTTTAATTAAGATTACAATTTATATAGAAATAGGTTGTTCCCCCCAAACATATAATTCGAAAACTACTAAATATTTTTATTTCAAATTTTTTGTACACATATAAACAAATATTTGTGAATAAAATGGAATTATTCAAAATATTCTCTAGCGGAATCTCTGCATTTTCCCCAGGGATGTAAATCCGCTTTAGAAATATGCTGGTGGTTGTTTTCTCAACAATGTCTTATGGCTAGGTTTACTTCCAGCAGGTCTCAAGTCTTTGTCCCTTTAGCCTCTTTTTATAAAAGCCACAAGGTTTGCCAAATCAGGGCTGTATGGGAGTTGTGGAACCTGTGACCAATGGCCTCTAAAATCTAGAATCTAAATCTAAATTCTAGAAGAAGTTTTCGGCCGGGCTTTGCCATGGTGTAATTTGATGGATTGAATAGTCAAGAGTCACCTGTTTTTTTTTTTTTTTTTTTTTTTTTATCGAATAGCTTCCATTATCTTTCTTGAAGTTGGAAAATAGCGAGAACATTTCACAATGCTAATTTTCTTCAAAATTCCATCAGTATTACACCTCGCATGTCGCAAAAGACAGTTTCTATCACCTTTTTGGATGGCCTCTACCCTTTAACCTTTTTTCTTAGATAAACTGAGATGATTCCATTATAATAACTATACCTTGGGTTTGGGTCATAAAGGCATGCTCAGGTTTCATCTCAAGTCGCTATATTTGCAAAAGTGTACTTTCGGGCCTCAAAGAGATCCAGTAGCTCTTGACATAGTAAAATCCCCTGATCATGCTTGTCAGGGTTAGCTTCCTTGCAAACCATTTTCAACAGAATTTATGTATAAACTGTATTTCAATCATTGTTTCTATTACATTAGATCCAACATTAAGTATATTACACACTCTCATTCATCGATCACGGATAAGGTCATCAACCCTGTCTAAGTTTCCAGGGTTGATTGCTGTTGATAGTACCACGACGTGGTTTGTCATCCAAAGACACCTCACCACTTTGGAATATTTTAATCCAACTTCCCACATTGCATTTATGAATTGTGACTTCCTTGTATACACTTTCAGTCTCTGAAAGTGAAATTCCCTCTATTTGCAAAAAAATTAAATAACAGTTCTCTGTGTTTCTCTTTTGATTCCATACTTTCACCTAACGTAGCTGAAAACAAAATGAATAATTATTAATAAAGGCTTAACAACATATTAAAGTTCAAATATTTATATTAGATACTTATATTGAGTGTATACAATCTTTCAACTTTTAATCATAAAGACATGTATTAAATCTACGTTTAATAACGTTTATTCAAAAACAGAATATATAGGTTTCTATTGCTGATATTCGACAGAACTTCAAAATAAAAACGCATACATAAATTCAATATGCATATACCTTTTCAATATTTTAGTTCAACATGATATATCAGAGAACCCATTGAAGTGAATAATTTCAAGCAATTTCTTTTAAATGCTTTCATCAAGTGAAGTGCCAAAATTTGATCTGTGACAGAGGTTAGGATAAGTATCTAATTTAGAGGAGGGAAGTGACGTCATTAATTAAGTTGAAACTAATTAAGAAAAGCTGGTGGGAGTATAATAAAATGTACAAATATGAAAGATAGTTGGGCTCCACTGGATAACTTAACCTGATCAAATTTACTTTCTAGATTAGCTGGGGCTGCAGAGTAGTTTGGGAAAGTTGTAATTTATATTTCAGATGGAGAATAACCCTTCTCTCTCCTCTCTAACCTTTATTAACTATCTTTCATTCTATAATTTATTATAAACATTATACTTAAGTATGTTTTATTGATGTTCTTCATATAATTCAAGGTGCCCCTATTACTGTAATAATTAAATATAAAATCGAATTGCAGACACATATTTGTAACAATTATTATGTATATAATTTTTATATTATTAATTTTTTGATTTGTAAGAGTATTTTTTTTCATATTTATATCTTATTTATTTCTCGATATATGCAAGATAAGTGAAGCCTCACATGTGTTCATAAAATCATGTATGTATATAACTAGAAATCAAAATAATCTCATTCCCATGAAGAGTGTGCCAGCTATTCACTGAAACATCAGGAATTAAATAAATTATTGTGGTTGAGAGATTGAGATTGAAACTGATTTATTACAATGTCCATATAAGATTATATAAGGTTAAATACAGAATAAATATAAATGTGAATAAAAAAGATTATATAATGATAAATAAATAAATATATATATATATATATATATATATATTTAAAATTTCAAAATATTTATTAATTTAGAATTAATATGTTTATAAACAATTATTTACATTTACACTTTTGTATATAAATCTCTCTATCTTTCATAGATAAAATAATAATCTATAATATTAAATATAATTATTAGCTGTATATAACCTGAATACAATAGTTAAATCAAAGATACAATTCTTTCATTGGCTTTGTAGAACGAGAGTGGTGTACGCGTGCGCGCATGTTCTAGTGAAAAACACAAACATCCTCTATAAAGAGAGGCGAGTTGCCCCTCGAAATATTGGAACAATAAAATAATTAGAAATCCAATATATGTATCTTTTTTTAAAATATAATTTTAATTATGGATTGCCAAATATTCAATATATATATATATATATATATATTGAGATGTTGTTATATTTCTTTCAAAATTGAAATAATTACGTATGTATTGATTCAACGGTTTTATAGTATTAAAATATATATTTTATATCATAACTATCAGACGATTTATATCATATATATCTTTCATATATAGGAAAATAAATTATGAATGAGCACAATTTATAAAATATAGTTATTGATAATGCGTCCAAATTGAGAATAAATAATATTGAGTTAAAAGATATACAATAAATAAAACATCTCATATGCAATAAAATATGTATTAATTGACCCAGCTGATTCTTTTCCTTTCTGATTGCTCGCTGATAAATATTTCTCTAATAGATTTTACAATATGAATTAATTTCTAATTTTGACAAAGGTAAAGTGTGTGAGAGAGATCAAAAGAACAATGAGTAACTCTACAGTTTGTTGGAGAGTCATAAGTCAAATTATTTATAAAAAAGGAAGCCCAGACGTTCAAGTGGCTAACTCAATAAAGCGACATGTGTCTTGACAAGCGCGTGCCGAGAATTCGGCTGCTCAGAAATTGGGAAGTTAAACACAACATTCTTCTTTTCTTCTTCCCAACTAGAATTAGTTAACAATAGCTGTGGAATTATTTCTTACTGTTTGAAATGTTTACTATTTACACATCCGTATTGACACCGCTGTTATTGGATTCTATCTAATGTTCAGATTGTTTAAACAAGAGTTTAAATCATTCTAAATAAATAACTAATCTATCATTTACTTCTCTTTCTCGTAAATATAGATTTGATGAATGAAAATAAAATATATGTCTTTAAAAAATAAAATAATTGCATTTTATAATATATAATATATATATATTAGCAAATATATACCAATAAATGTATTTTCTTTTCTGAAAGACCTTTAAAAGCAATTTGAGGAGAAAATTTAGCCATATATATAATTTAATTGTTTGACTGTAAACATATTCTAAATTGTTTTTATTATATTTTTATCCTATTAAGTCTTAGGCGAAATTAATAAGATGTGTTTCAGGCTGTAGAATAATCGATTTAAGAGTTTTACACAGCGCTCAAATTTCGAATCGAAAAATAGAATTTACCCAAAATATTTTTGCCATACATTGGTGCAACAACTATCCAATTAATGGACCTATACTTCGAGAGCTCTCTGGGATAATATATATTTGATGAAATTGTGAATTATTTTGTGAAAAATAAACATGTTCATCTTTGTATATTCAAAATTCACATAATGTGTGTGTGTTCAAAATTCTTTTCCAAAAGAAAGGTTTTAGCATGTCAAAATAGCGTTCATTGTTCATTTTAAAAGCTATATCCGAAATATATCTGTAAACTGTATCGAGATATGAAATGTGTTCAATCTTTTGCCATTAATTTCAAATATCGAGATGCAAAAAAATCTACATGAGGATATTAAAGTGTAATATATTAAATTAGGTTTTACCCAACTATCAAAAAAATCTAATATTTTAAAGATATTAGGAATATAAAAAAGAGGATATTTATAATGAATAAAATAATGTTATATCGGTATATATATATTTCAATTTTTGAAATTATATACATTTCTGAATTCTAAATCCACCTAATTTTGTAAGTATTTATTTTAATATTATTATTTAATTATATTTGAAAAGTACTTTTGAATAATGTAAATAGAGATAGAATTTAATACACAAAGTTAATTCTATATTTTTGCATAAAAACACCAAGAAAATAATAAATATACTCTAAAAAATAAATATAATTACCTGAAATATACCTTTTATATTTTCAATATATTTTAAATTCATATTATAATGGTATTCGTATATATTGTATTATTTTCGAAATCGAGGTAGTAAATATGCGAAATAAAATGTGTATAAAAATATATTTCTCATATCACATATAATATCTATATTTACTTCAAAGTCGTTTTTATTAGAAAATGTGCTAAAATATTCTCTGGAATGGGGGTTAAGACCTTTTTAAAAGTTTTATGTGAAAGGTTTGAGAACGTGAGCAAGCATTGTAAGAGGTCTTCTAAAGAATTTCAAATATATACATAAAGTGAATAAAATGTATATACATGGAGCGACTCCAACCTTTAAAATACCATGCCCCAGCTCCTCAAAATAAATTGAATTTGAACTAAAATATAGTTATACTATATCAAATAGCTAAAATACGAATAACTATTATATAGTAATTATAATTATTCAATGTGTTTGTGAATCATATATAAATATGAATAAACAAATATATAAATTCACACAATAGAGTAATAGATGCATAAGTAGCATTTAGTGTAGCAAAACAGCTATTCTTATTTTAAAATATGAAGATATATATATATTTTTTAAATTAAAAAGGCATATAATGGATCAAAATATCAACGACTTTCGACTTCCAATCTAAAGGTAAAATAAATGATTTTTTCATCCAATATATGCCATTTTATAATAAGGAATAGATTCAAAAAGGATAAGTTTCTTTATTTGAAAAATCAAATTGAGCTTTCGGGCGCAAGCTGCCCTTCTATTGCTTTTCTATATGCCATTTTAATTAAAGTTTATTTATGGATTGTTCTTTTTTCAAAATATATTTATATATTAAATTAAAAGATATACATCGGATCAAAATATTATTTATTTTACCAATATTTCAGTTGGCTGAAAGCCAACCCTTATCAATGTGTTATAACATTTTATAGTGTGTCAATAACCTGTTGTTTTCAACTTGTTGACACACATTAAAATGTTATAATACCTTGAAAAAGGTTGGCGTTCAGCCAACTGAAATATTGATAAATAAATTATATTTGATCCTATATATGCATTTTTAATTGAAGATTTATTTATGGATTGCTCGATTTTCAAAATATATATTTATGTGTTAGAAATAATTTAAAAAAATAATAATAATATAAGGTCGAGTGTTGGTATTATAATCAAAAATGGTATATTCTGACCATGGTGTTCTCCCATCTAAAAACTTCATGTGCTCGTGGTCATGATATGCTTTTTCAATTTAAATATATATATTTATATTCTACATTCTCATACTTGAGGCATTAAAATATGTTATTTTATTATCAATATAATAAATAAATAGTCATTTTGAGATTTGAAATAGAATTATTAAATATGAATATTTACACTACATCAAAACGATTTTATAACTTCAACATTACTTTCCGTCTAGATATAAGGTTTGGCAAAAAATAAAATAATGATTTTTGTTTCTTCCTATGAGGACGATTGGAGCTGGGCGATTTATAACAGGAAAGGTTATTATTTTGTTTGTTTACTATTATGAAAAGAAAAGATTAATCTGAATTTTGGAAAACTGGAAAACGTCAACAACCTCGTAACGACGCGGGTCCTTTCAACACCTTCTTGGCAGCGCATGCAACTGGTAGAGACTGTCTATCGATACAGAAAAGAGATATTTAGGAATGTAAGTAAGATTTACTCCCTCTTTCTACTCTACAAATGAATTCTTGGGTTAATTCAATTTACAAACCTCTCCATATAATAATATTAAAATTATGTATTTCAACACAGCATATGACCTTTTTATTTCACCTATCGGTAAAGAAAAACTATATGTATGTTATATAAAAATATAATTTTATTTCAAAAAATTATAATTTCATAGATCCAAATACTCTGTTAAATCGACCGCCAGAGGTCATGCTTCCCCTATAAAAACTCGCTGTTGTTCTTCCCCGTTGGCCGGCTCAACATTTTGTAAATTATGTAAATAAGCTTTTCATTTTTTTGTTCTACTCGCCTTAAGTCAGGCAGTACTTTCACCAAATTATGTTTATTATATAATCCTAAAGCTCAATTAATTTTTTGTAATTATACTTTCAAGATTATTCAACCACGACTGCATTACCATAATCCTCAACATGATCTAAAATTCAAGCAGAAAATCAAATATCTTTTCTTTATATAAGATATATATTATCTTGATATATTATTGAAATATACGTATTATGATAATTCGGAGATATGTCAATTTTATAATAGTATTTCTCCGTTTTTGAAGTAAAATAATGTATTATGTTATATACATTAGCCGGACATAAACATGTACTAGAAAGATGTGAACATTTTGAAGCATATATTAGAAAAATGGAAGAGACGTGGTAAGGTCTGGGATATGAAAAGCTAACAGCTCTGGAGTTTAGTGCCAAGTTGTATACATGGATACAGGAAAAATACAAGTGATATGATCAATACCAATATAATAAACAAAAGTAAAGTCATTTTCAAAATTATTTGATATATTTGGAGTATTTATTAACTGGGCATTGAGATACAGGAACGGCTGTAGATCATGTGTTGAACATGTGTGAATCCAACACTAATTAACAGGACGTACTGCGTGCCAGGCTGAGATTGTGTGGCGTGATCGCGTGACCCTCGCGTTTATCAGATTTATCCGCGTGTAGCTCTTCCACCGTCGATTTCTGTTTAGAACTCTTCCATTGGGTGGTCGGTGTCTGCTTGGAGCTCTTCCATTGGGTGGTCGATTTCTGTTTAGAACTCTTCCATTGGGTGGTCGGTGTCTGCTTGGAGCTCTTCCACTGTCGATTTCTGTTTAGAACTCTTCCATTGGGTGGTCGGTGTCTGTTTGGAGCTCTTCCACTGTCGATTTCTGTTTAGAACTCTTCCATTGGGTGGTCGGTGTCTGCTTGGAGCTCTTCCATTGGGTGGTCGGTGTCTGTTTGGAGTTCTTCCATTGAGGTGGTAGGTGTATAATCTCTTCCATTGGGGTAGTCGTGGCTGTTTGGAGCTCTTCAATTGAGGTGGTAGGTGTATAATCTCTTCCATTGGGGTAGTCGTGATTGTTTGGAGCTCTTCAATTGAGGTGGTAGGTGTATAATCTCTTCCATTGGGTGGTCGGTGTCTGTTTATAACTCTTCCATTGGGTGGTCGGTGTCTGCTTGGAGCTCTTCCATTGAGGTGGTAGGTGTATAATCTCTTCCATTGGGTGGTCGGTGTCTGTTTGTAGCTCTTCCATTGAGGTGGTAGGTGTATGATCTCTTCCATTGGGTGATCGGTGTCTGTTTGGAGCTTTTCCATTGAGGTGGTAGGTGTATGATCTCTTCCAATGGGGTAGTCGTGGCTTTTTGGAGCTCTTCAATTGAGGTGGTAGGTGTATAATCTCTTCCATTGGGTGGTCGGTGTCTGTTTAGAACTCTTCCATTGGGTGGTGGTGTCTGTTTGGAGCTCTTCCATTTGGGTGGTGGTGTCTGTTTAGAACTCTTCCATTGGTTGGTCGGTGTCTGTTTAGAACTCTTCCATTGGGTGGTCGGTGTCTGTTTAGAACTCTTCCATTGGGTGGTCGGTGTCTGTTAAGAACTCTTCCATTGGGTAGTCGGTATCTGTTTGGAGCTCTTCCATTGAGTTGGTAGGTCTATAATCTCTTCCATTGGAGTGATCAGTGTCTTTTTAAATCTTTTCCATTGGGTGGTCGGTATCTGTTTGGAGCTCTTCCATTGAGGTGGTAGACGTACGTTTTAAACTATTCTAATGGGTTCGTAGATTTATGCTTAGAACTCTTCCATTGGAATGGTCGGTGTCCGTTTAGACTATTCAATTGAGTGTCCAGTGTCTGTTTAAAATTATTTTATTGGAGTGGTCGTTCTCTGTTTATAACTCTATCATTGAGGTGGTAAGTATCTGGTTTAATCTCTTTCATTAGAGTGATCAGTTTCTGTTTAAAACCCTTCCATCAGAGTGGTCGGTGTCTGTGCAAAAGTATTCCATTGGAATGGTCGTTCTCTGTTTGACTCTTTCATTGAGGTAGTATGTGTCTTGTTTAATTTATTCCATGGGAGTGATCTGTGTCTGTTTAAAACTCATTCAATGGGGTGATCTGTGTATGTTAAAAATTCTTCCAGGTGGTCGCGGTCTCTATTTGGAGCTCTCCTTTGGGGTAATAGGGGTATGTTTAGAGCTCTTCCATTGGCGTAGTGTGAAACCTGATAAATCAATACAAAGTAGAAATACTTCTGGCAGAAATATAAGCAATTTAAAGCCTGGACATTGGATCAAACAGAGATTGGATGACACGTTTAGGTACAGTTTCCCGTGCGTATTTAAAATTATTCCACAGGTTTTCGATAGTAGTGACTGGCACATTGTTATGATCCAATCACTTGGCAACAATCACCAAGTCGTTTTACATTGGCAGAAGATTAAGTGAGCAGGCTGTTCAGGGCAGCAGTTGAACCTGTATTTTATGTAAGAAGGCCGTGTACAATATCGGCCACTACGATCGTGCATTATCCTACTTCACAGGTCTTAAATAATCAGAAATGTAATAGGGATACTTAAAGGTGCCGGGAATGCGAACATGAGCTCGTGAAAAGTATATCCAATGGCACCCCATTTTATCACTTCGGGTGCTGGGCCAATAAACGATGTCGAAATCAAACTGGCATCAAATCAAAATGTCCCTTCTTCAGCTTAGAGTCAATCACGAATGCGGCTACGTTGTGCTACAAACAGAAAGTGCATTCTTCTGAACGCCGGACATCACGCTGGGTTCGTTAATTGATAAAGCGTTAGTAAATGATCCATGCAGGTTATATATCGGTTTCCTCGTCTGTTAGAGACAGCGGGCCGCTAAGATCCAGTATGTCGTTCCGTATGACAGTCATGAACTAATCGATTCCATAATCTGCTAACAGCGATGTGATCTCAACGGACGCGAGCGGCAATTTCGCGGTACGTTAAACTGCAATCCCAGTAGGCTGCGGTTACTTCTCCATCAAAATCAGAGAATCCTGTTGATAAGAATTTCTCATTCTTATACCTTAGCATCGCGACAAATTTCACATCGAAGCAAAGTTTCAAATGCAATTTCTGCATAAAAAAAAACTCTTCAGCACATTGTGTACGTGGCTTACCTGAACCTATCTACTTATATATTTGCCTTATTCTGTCTGTTTGTTTGTCTGTTTGTCTGAAGCTCACGGATAGAATGCGCGCCCATTGGCTGCCAGCAAACACGTGACCTCCCTGCCCGCCCCCCTCTAGACAACCCTGTTATCAGCTGTGTGATACATACACCTGTCTATAGCGGCCATTCTAGACAACCCTGTTATCAGCAGTGTGTTACATCCACCTGTCTATACAGACCACCCTGTCTATAGCGGTCACTTTAGGCAACCCTGTTATCAGCAGTGTGATACATACACCTGTCTATACAGACCACCCTGTCTAGAGCGACCACTCTAGACAACCCTGTTATCAGCTGTGTGATACATCCACCTGTCTATACAGACCACCCTGTCTATAGCGACCACTCTAGACAACCCTGTTATCAGCAGTGTGATACATACACCTGTCTATACAGACCACCCTGTCTATAGCGGTCACTTTAGGCAACCCTGTTATCAGCAGTGTGATACATACACCTGTCTATACAGACCACCCTGTCTATAGCGGTCACTTTAGGCAACCCTGTTATCAGCTGTGTGATACATCCACCTGTCTATACAGACCACCCCGTCTATAGCGGCCACTCTAGACAACCCTGTTATCAGCTGTGTGATACATCCACCTGTCTATACAGACCACCCTGTCTATAGCGGACACTTTAGGCAACCCTGTTATCATCAGTGTGTTACATTCAACTGTCTAAACAGACCACCCTGTCTATAGCGACCACCCTGTTATCAGCTGTGTGATACATCCACCTGTCCATACAGACCACCCTGTCTATAGCGGTCACTTTAGGCAACCCTGTTATCAGCAGTGTGATACGTACACCTGTCTATACAGACCACCCTGTCTATAGCGACCACTCTACAGCTGTGTGATACATCCACCTGTCTATACAGACCACCCTGTCTATAGCGGCCACTCTAGGCAACCCTAGGAAGCAAGATGTATACAAGGTGTAGACAAGATGAAGATCTAGATGAAGATTAAAACGTTTTTAAAATATATTCGCACTCGGGTAAAACCCGGGCGTTGCCCGGGCCATTCGTCTAGTTCAATATAATTGCGTTCAACATCTAATCATTCGAATAACACAACATCTTCTTCCTATCTTGTAAAATTCATATCTGGAACGTATCACTATCTTGTTGTATAAAATGACCACTACTGTAGCCACAGTATATACAATGTTTCTTAGCTATCTGAATTAATGTTGAATTTTATGTAGCTTTTAACTTTTCTTCCAACGACACCCCCATTAAAATTTATATGGAAATCAAAGTAAAGATAGTTCACAAAGCAAGAATCGTGTACCGATAACAATATCTATATATAACAACATTTTTTTTCAAAACGTTAATATTTTTCCAGGCATTTGCAGAATAATGGCAACTTTTCTTAATTATTACGGATATTGTTTATTGATTTGATCACATGAATTTGCTATTTAACGCTCAACCTGAAAACATTTGCCACACTTCTTCAATTCCCTATTACAGATGGCGCGCTGATGCTTCATATTATACATTACATGTTATATTAACAATAGCGTAGTTAACATTTGTTTATGCTATTATTCCACCTGAAATATTATTTTGGAATAAACTAAAATCAATATTTTCATTGATTTTCTAGATTTCTCTAAATATTCTATCATTGTCTATAATAATAACAGGATAAAATAAAATTTTCTCCGAAAGATTAAAATCTCACAGAAAACATGAGCAGCAGTTTTCCATTGGTGATTGATCTGCAAACCCTCTCGATCAGAACGATAGATGCATACCCTCGAGGTATATACTCACTATTTCTCTTTATTCAGGAATATATATAGAATATTTCAGAATATACCATATTGTAATATGAGAGCATACAAAACTTCTATTTACTTTCATATGTATACTAAATATAGTCAATATAAGAATATAAAATATTTCTGAACAACAGGATTTATATATAAACCATATATAACAAGTTTATTCGACAAATATTGACATTCAGAAGGTTTATATAAATAAATATATGATGTATTAGCGCCCTATTATTCATAGAAAATTTATACTATGTTTGACCCGTCAAAGATAGTTTAAATTTCTAATATATATATATATATATATATTAAAATAGTATAAATAGTATATATAAATATAGATATATATATTAAAATAGTATTTTATTTAAAATTATATTTCATAGATTCAAATACTCTGTTAAATCGACCGCCAGAGATCAGGCTTCCCCTATAAAAACTCATTGTTGTTGTTTCCCTATGGCCGGCTCAAACCGTTTGTAAATTATGTAAATAAGTTTTTTTCCTTGTTCTACTCTTCTTAAGACAGGCAGAACTTTTCTTTAATTATGTTTATATTAATGAGCAAAATTAAATCAATAATGATCTGAAATATATTTAGCACTATTACCACGACTGCAAAACAATATCACATACTCATGAATTCTAAGATCAAGCAAATGCTCAACAATATCTCTATTCTCAAAATAATCGAGTCATAATTCTATATGGCTCTAATATTCAATAATTATGCTGAAAAGCTATTTTTCACAATATATATATATATATATATATACTAGCCGAATAACCCGGGCAACGCCCGTGTTTTACCAGATTGAATGTTTTATTCAAATGCGATTTGTTACAATTATAAATTGGCGCATTATATAAATGCATATATTAGTTAAAAACTATAGCCTGTGTGCTTTATCTGTCTATGTACTGTTGGCTTCCGTAGGCGTCTCTTACTGGGAAAAAGAAAGAGAGGATTCATTTAGTTATTATCTAATATATGCATTTATTTAAGGAGCGACCCGCTCCAACACAATAGTTACAAAAACCAAAAAGCGAGTTTGGGGGGGGGCAAAGGTGGCGTGATCGTAGCCAACCAATAGGAGAGCGCCATTCTAAAAAAAAAGCAAACGGTGTCAGAGATGAAGAATTATTAAGAACGCATGACGCTCGTAACTGTATATAGAATATTGAAAAACGAAAGAAAAAATAAAAGATAAAAAGATCAGGTGTTGAAATCAATATTAAAAATGGCATATCCTGACCAGGAGCACATGTGCTTTACAGAAGGCAAAGCGCCATCTGGTGGAACAGAAATCAACTAAACATTGATTTAGCCTATTCCCTGATATTTGACCAACCCATACATATGTATATATATAGTGTGAGAGAGAGAGAGAAAAATAAAAGTATTTTATATATAGACTACATGGAAATTAATTATTTCATCTAGATATCAGAAAAGAAAATACTCTCAACCCTGCTTGTGTTTAAAGATAAAACATATATCTTTTTAATTCTATATGATGAGTACATTAAGTATATTGCTTAATAAAGATTATGTGAAGATATACATAAGATGTGTTTGTGAAAATTACTCGAAGTAGGACCTGCACATTACTTGATTACTTGGGGAATGCATCCCTTAGGACTTTCCAGCAGGAAATCGCTTTGTAGGGAATTGGAGAAGTAAATTTGAAATCAATATTCCATCCCAGATGTCGAATATTACACAGTTTTTGTAAATATATCAAATAAATATCATATATATTATTTATATATTATTTTAAGAGATTTTTATCGAAAATTGGCGCGGTTGAAGACTCTAGCTGTCATTGTGGCAACGAATTCCAGGACTAAAGACACCTACTGCTGGAATGTCCACTCTTTTTCACCGCTAGACAACAGAAAATAAACAATGTTGTAGATTTATATCAATTTTCAAATATCAGAGAGAATTATCATAGGTTTAACTATTTTTGTAGATATATTTATGATTTTCTTTCAAACCTGAAAGGTTCAGGTTCCTAATATATATTATTGTTTCTCTTTTTATTTTGATTACTTTTTCTTGTATAATATTTTTATAACTGTTTCTGTTTTAAAAAATGTAAATCGACGCAATTATCCCTAGCCGAGATATCACGTTTTGTGTGTTGAAATAAATATTTTTATATATATAATTTCTATAATAATTTATATTCTCACACAATAACGAGAGAACTTTGACACAGAGTCTTATTTCAAATAATTGTAAAGATGTCAGACGTGAAAAAATCAATATGTAATTAAAGTTGTTATTATATAAGAAATGATATCCTATAAAGATAAGGGAATTCAATAATAAACAAACTTAATGATAGACTATTTTCTAAATACAAAGTACAACTATTTTTGAAAAATTATCATGCACATTCCAAATTTTATACCTATTTTTTATTTATCAATCAAGTAAACAATATATAGAATACAGACACCTCTTATCACTTTTAAAATAGTAGATCAATATGTGTATAATGGATGTAAATATCTGAAATCCATTAATAGTATCTATTGATCTATATTTATTTATATAAAATAGTAAATTATCTCTCTTTTTAACACTGTTGCTAAAACTGAGTAAAATCATATATATAAAAAGTGTGAAATATAGCAAAAATATAATTGCTAAATATAATCGATAAATAATTTATTATATTGTAAATAGAGCAATCCATAGATAAATCTTTAATTAAAAAGGCATATATTGGATCAAAATATAATTTATTTTACCAATATTTCAGTTGGCTGAACGCCAACCTTTATCAAGGTGTTATACCATTTTAAAGTGTGTCAAATTTTATAACACCTTGATAGATGTTAGCGTTCAGCCAACTGAAATATTGGTAAAATAAATGATATTTTGATCCAATATATGCCTTTTTAATTAAAAATTTATTATATATACAATTTATATATTTAATGATATTATATATTTTATATCTATCTTGATATCTTCATAAAAAAATAATTATACTTAATTAAAAGACAACAACGAATTTTTAATTTTTATTAGTTTTGATATTGTTCGTATTCCCTGAATCTGTAGTATTGAAAGGGTTTGTGTTTTATTGTTAGAATATAATAGATCTATTTATAATCAACAGATACTAAAAATAGAGAGTATGTAAATATAATTATACTACATATATATATACAAATACTACATATATTTATATATATTCATTTACTACATATATATATACAAATACTACATATATATATACAAATACTACATATATATATTGTGTAGAAGTGGCTTAGATTAATGGAGAGGTCTAGAGTATTAATGCACCACCAAGGAAACGGGCAGCATGAATAGTTCTCGTTGAATGAGATCAAGGAAGGGAATCTCAAAGGGAAATCTCACAAACAGAAGAATAAAAAAAATCCTTTGCCACGTCTCTTGATATATTCTCTTTGATGTGAAAATATTATAAGAATTCATATATATATTTATTTATTATTAATATTTATATAATTTGATATTAAATTAGAGTATTTATTTACATTTCAATATATATATATATATTATTTGTTTTGATAGTAAAATCCTAACTATAAATACCTATTTCACTGATACATTTATTTATATCAATTGCTACTATTAAATTGCCCATAAATATGGTCAGAACATTTATATGTGTATATATTGGATGATTACTAGGGATTATTCGAATAAAACTTATTGTTCGCCTATGCTCTCTCTTGTTTTAAGATATATTCGATAAAGACTAATTTATTCTTCTTCATATTATTTCTATAGGATTTTTTGTCATATTGATCTTGGTGATTTTCATAATCATAACTGGGTAAAAAAATGCCTGAAGAAAATTCATAAAAAGCGTGAAATCATTAGGCAGAAGGTTTCTTCTAATTAAAAGAAACATTTTCCCTTATGATCTCGCGCTTTTTAAGAATTAGTTCTATTAACCTAAGGCTTTTGAGCACAGTTAGGTTTGCTTTGACGCAAAAGTAATCGAAAATGGATTGATGGAGTCTTATTTGAGTAATATATATATATATAATGATATATCATTTTATTCGTGATCGAACGCTGTAACCCACTGTACCTATTATATCCCAATTATATATACTGATATATATAACATAAAATAGCGAGAGGATTAGGAATCTATGAAATCGAAGCCGCCCCTGTACATATGAGGGTCATACTCAAATCCTGGTATACAGGTAGGCTTTTGTCTGAATTTTTCAAACCTGTGGTTGTGGCTCATTCATCATCATCACTAGTAAAGCTATTTACTTGAAATATAAAAATACACATCTTTTTGACGCATAATTAAAGAGAGTGATGCTTCGCCAGGTATGAGTATTCATATTGTGAGATATAAAACCAAAATATCAAACACCTAATGCTGATATATACACTTGCCATTGATTTCATAACCTAATCTTCAGATTTTCGAAATTTAATTAATCCCAAAATGCAAGGATTTTCTACTACAGGGAGATAGCAGAAAGGAAACATATGCTATTGTGTAAATATGTAAATTTTAATTACATATCCAACCTTTGTTATGTTATTTGGATCGTTTTTTATATCTTTTTGAAGGTTTTTCTCAATAAATTAAATATAAATAATAAAATAATGTTTCATCATATATTTTTATTTTTAATATGAATTAATTTCTTTTAAGTTTTAATCCCTAAATGTCAAACATGAAGAACGCTCAAGAAAATAATATTTTTACTTTCCTATGAAATAGTTTATTCCTTTCTGACATATATTTTAAACTATTTTTATGCTCGAACCAATAATCAATACTTTTTATTTAAATTTGATTGAGTCGATTTTCGTCGAAAAAAGAAAATAAAAATTCAGAATTCAAGGAAATTTTATTCAAATATATAACTTATTTTTTCTTCAATCCAACAGGTTGACCTTGGTGAATAACTTTGAATGTATATTCTTCAATAAAATTGTAATATTGAATGCTCTAGTTCGATTTACAACATAGTAAAAATATTTTGAATATATATATTTATATGAATTTTACAGACTGAAATAATAATTACTCTCTAATATTCAAACATTAAATAAAAGTAAGCATACACATATACACAGAAAAATAATGCTTTCAGGATTTTATTTATGTTGTATCTCTTCATTTTAGCGTCTTTTCCACTCTAACAACAAACAACTTTAGTTACAAATACCATCTTAAATTTAATAAATTCCTATCAGTGCAAGTGTCAAAAGATAGCATAATATTCAAATAAATGGTGAATAAATTCATTAAATATACAGATTATATAGATTATGCCCATATTTTATTAATCTTAGATATATTCTTGATATTCTTAGAAAATCCAACTTACATAGTGTTTAATCAATTTTGATTAATGTTTTAGGTAAGTTCAAGGGTTATATATATATATATATTCTTAAAGATTTAATTTCCCTGCAAGTGCTGAAGAGAGATGACCGCGCGCGTGTCGTTGAGCTCGAATTATTCAAATTAATCACTTGAATTATCTATATAAATATAGCATATATAATAATATTTTTGAAATACTAAATTGAATACCAATATAGAAATTAAAGCTGACTAGTTTTAAATTATATGTATATATGTGCCCCATCTATATTTAGGCCAGT
This sequence comes from Cordylochernes scorpioides, assembly GCA_030710605.1. Lineage (NCBI taxonomy): Eukaryota > Metazoa > Arthropoda > Arachnida > Pseudoscorpiones > Chernetidae > Cordylochernes > Cordylochernes scorpioides. The sequence goes on along the minus strand of CP092866.1, from coordinate 2,903,748 downwards.
AATCTCTTTCTCTTTATATATATATATATATATATATATATATGGTATATTCTGACCGCACTCACGTGAGCATTTTTAGATGACATATAAGAATATTCCTTTTTTGTTTTTGATATTAACACCTGACCTTACTTCTATTTCATTATTTTCCCCCAAATATATAATTTATAACCTTATAAATTTATATTATACATATAATGTGTGAGAAATTGAATTGAAGAATCATATAAAATAAGTGGAATTTACTATATAAAAATAGTATGTAAAATTATTTAAAGATGGTAGACCAGGGAATAGAGGAATATATTCCCCGGAGCTGCTTCGATCCACCAGCTCTGGCGATAAAAGGTCAATACGCTGAGTTCTTGTTCCGTTTATCCGCTCTCGCTTAATTGGTTTTATCTTCCATACCCTTCCTCGTAATACGCTATTTTGAGTTTTATTTTTCCTCATGCTGCATGTAGGTATCTGCTGATGTTTTTTACTAGTTCATACTCTTGATGGTCTAGCTTCACTTGTTATTATGCAACTTTCTTGTTATTGGTGATTTGTATAGTAATTTACAGATTCTATGATCTTATTTAACTGGTTAATTTTTGTTTTAAATTATTCAGCTTTCTTCGTAATACGACCTTTCAGTACCTAGCTGATGTCCTAGCGTTATTTGCCTGCTATTGCTTTAGATTGTCCTGCTAAGGTTTTGTTTCAACGCTATTTACAGTTCATATCTGAGTATTATTTTGATGATTATGATAATAAGTGTTATTATAGTATATGGCAATAACACGCCATCTATATATAAGAATTAAAACCACCAATCATCGAATGTTTATTTTCAAATAAACTCAATTTCTACTTTCCTTACTGCGATGGAAAAAAAGTGTAAAGGGTTGGCTCAATAGTGGGTAACCCTCAAGGGTTTGGCCAATTTAATTCACCAGACCGCTTATAGATCTCTAATACTGTATTAGGCGATTCTAATTATATATGTTAAACTGAAGGGGGTGGAATCCTGATTATGAAGTTTGGGAAATCTATAGACATTGGACTTTAGAACAGTACAATTACATACAAATAGGTTCATTGAAATGATGTTTAACGGCAAACAATAGGGACAAGGCTTGTTAGGCATAACTTAAACAAAAGGCAATAACGCACCATGATAGAATCTCTTATTTGCATAGTTTTTCTAAATAGCATTACTAAGTATCCAAACTTAGGGTCGAATATATAAGAAATATCGTCCAATAAAGTATTATATATCCAAATTCAGTTTGGTAGATTAAATATGCGAAACCACTGGGAGGATTCACAACTAATAATCCAAGCTCTTGCAATAATTTCCATCGCAGTAAGCATAGTAGAAGCGTATTTTATTCGTAAAGAATCATTCGTGATTTTATTACTAATATATACGTGTAATTTACCAGTTATTACTTTAATGGTATGGTTTAGTTTGTTTTAATTTCTATGACTTTTGTCGTAATAAAAATCTATAGTTCTTTGCTGATGTTAAAAAACTTTTTTTGCCAGTTCTTACTACAAATGATATCTTAATTCATTTTGACTTCTATATATAGCCTTCTCGTTGTAATACAGTATTTTCAGGCTTATGCTGATTACATATATAACCTAATGGACAAAATATAAGGATGTTGTACTTTAGAGCATGTATATCTGGATTCAGACAATGACTTTGAAAGATATTTGATACATAATGACTTTTATTGAAGACACACGATATAACCTGTGTGAACAAAATTTAGTCTGTATCATTAAAATAAAAAATAGAAAACTAGAGACATCAAAGAGCTTTCACTGCCTTAAGTGTTTTCCATGAGTGTATGTGTATTAATAACCAGTTATCATTGTAAAATAACAATTCTTATTATGCTATACGGATGCTATACGGCATCTTTAATCTCATCGATGTAATATGCGTCTTATTAATAACATTATTTCTGAACGTTTTATTCAATTTGTATTATAACTTGAATACCTCCTTTGGCTACATATAATATCTTCAATTCATTATTGATGTTTTAAACGAGGTAATTGTCTGTTAATAATTTATAATATATATTTTTAAAATTAGTATCATTTTCCATAGTAGCATATTCTTTAAATATAAATCTATAAATAAAAAATGCATTAAAGTGTTATAGACACATTTTTTATTTAACAGAAGAACTTAATTTCATAATTACATAATTCTGAAAGATATGCTAATAATAAAGGTCTTGTAACATATTCCTGAAGACAAAATTCTTAATATTTGTTTATTTTTCTATATAATTCTCTCTAATTATCACTCTTTAAATTTTATTCTACAATTTTAAAGTTCCGAATAAATTATTCTTACTTCCACCCGTTCTGTTTTATTTTGCGTTTATTCCCTAATTTGTTTTACGGCTCTTGACTACAAGTATAAATTGATAAAATGTGCAAACTATACGCAAGTATTGTACGGTCTAGTTATTTTGTATAATCTCCTAAATTCTTCCTCTTTTTACAGTTGTGTAATTTCTATGCTAATGTTATATGGAGTTTTTCCTTAATTTATCTTTCAAACAATTTATATTATTTTGTTTTTATACTAATTCCCTAATGTGGCATTCTTATTTCAATCATATGTATTATTAATTTACATCAATGTGGTTAATTAATATTTTACTTTAGAATATAACTCATTTTAAATAGCTTAACTTGATCACCTTTCTCTCTCCACGATACTAATTTTTACAGATAACTTCATTGCTACTTCATTCCATCATTGCTCAACAAATTTAAATTACTACCTTGCGGTTTATTTTATCTTCTCATGGTGTTGCTTATTTGTCTAGTGTCTATGTTTATGCAATGCTCTTTTTCTCAATTGTTTATTTTATTTCTGATAATTCTGTTTCCTACTATACTACAATATGAATTATATTAAATAGTTTAACGCGCAATTATCCAGATTGAATATAGCGTGTCTTGTTTGCAACTGGTAATAAATAAATATATATTATATCGTTTTAAATACGAGCGAATCACCTCTTCGTATTTTGAACAATTTCATCTTACCATTCATAGTTTCGTGTATATTCAAATTGTAAATAGGATTTTGTTTATTATACCTATATTGTGGTGTTTAATTGGTTCCCTAATTCAACTGAGCAATACAGTATATAGGTGATAATTATCATCATTTTATTTATTTCTACTGATTTCTGCTATAGTCCTATTATAAATCACAAATTCATTGCTAATTATTGTAAGGTAGCAAACAGGAAATACAAATTCAAGGATGTCACAATCAATTTATTTAAGGCACCAACTAAATCAACATTTATAAGATACAAGTTAAGCAATGAGGGAAGTCTCCATAGTAGCAATATATAAATAATATAAATATCAAAAATAATAATCTGTACATAAAAATAATAAATACCTTTCTACGATATAATTATCTGATTCAATATAATTTGATAATGATAAGCATTCAGAACAAAAGGTAGTTTAACCAAATCCGAATAAATAAATAGTGAGTGATCTTTCGGTAACCACGTTATTACCACATATCATCAGATTAAAGATTAAATTAAAATATATCACAAAAAGCTTCCGAATAGTTTCTGTAATCAAGAGTCTGTAAACAAGATAGCAGATAAGAAGAAAACGTTTTCCAAAAACCATAGAATATTAATCTTCAAATTAGAAGTGGAAAAAACTTCTCTTTTTAGATATAATTAAAAGCATATCTGTGATATCATTGATATTTCCTCTTTCTTCCATTCTGTTAATTGTAACACATTTCTTTTAAATGAAAATGGCTTCTTCAAATTGTTTCCTAAAATATTTTCCCGTAATATAGTATCTTTGTTTTCTTTTAGATTAAAATTGTTATGCCCTGTGAATTTTCTATCTTCTACAAATGACGAAATTTGTACCTAATCAATATGGCTTCGTTTGTTAAAATAAAAATGTTGCTTAAAACGAGTTATAAGAAAAACTTGTCTTTTAATATGGCATGGCTTATTTTGTCTTAATATCTGTGGAATCAGCTTTTATTCTTTTGATTGTAATTCTTATTTTTATATTTTCGACCTTAATATTGTTCTTATTACTGAGTAGTAGTATTGAATTAGAATTTATTTTCGTATTTTAGTTATGGCATCTGCATGTCATTGTTTATTATCATATCTGTTTGTGTTAATTTGAAATATTAATGTCAATTCAATATACAGTTTCTATACTGAGCAAATTTGTCTTTAATATGACATAAAATTATTAAAAGTAAAATCTTTTCGTTTTTCGTCTGATTAGATTGTAATAGCTTCTAAAGATCAATCTTAAATATTTTCATCATGATAGCGAAAAATTGACAATGTTTTAAAAACTTGCTTTAATTTCTCATATGATTTTTAAATTTCTACTTTATATTTACAGTACTTTCTTTTCCTTTAAAATGGGATAACTACAATATCATTATATTAGATTTGTATACAATAGCTATATATAAATTCTTTCTTTTATTTGCGTTCTCCTTCACTCATCTGAATCATTTAGAAGCTCTTTGTTTAAGACGGTCTTTTGGAGTTAATTCGATGCTGGTGTTCTACCCGAGTACCACAACAAAGTTCTTTCTTTTCACCATTCTCAATTAGTTAGGTCCAGCTTCTAATCTTCCTATCTATTTTTATACAAAGAACTATTTTGTTTTTATATTAGTGTTTATGCTAAAAGTTTACATAGAAATCATACCATTTAATATTCCCCTCATTTGCACTGTTTTGTATAATTTATTAACATATTACAATAGCAGGTTCTTTTCAGGTTTATTGCGAGAATAAATTATATTAATTTATTTGAATAAAATTTTATTATTTTCATGAATTTTATGTGTTTTTCAAACCGTTTCATGCTACTTTTGTAATTATTTAATAAACCGACTCTTTCTATTGTATAATGACTGTAACCTTTCTCTATAAAAGTTATATATTTAATTTCTAAAATCTTGGGTCAACCTATATAATGTGATATTCTATCCTGTTGCTATATGAATTCAGTCCAAATATAAATAAATTGTTTTCGGAATTTATCCTTATTCTGATTATATTCAATAAAATCTACAAATAGAGATAAACGGTGATATTTCGGCATCACATATGATATATGTAAATATATATAGAATGAAAAACCTACGAATAAAAACAAATTCACAATATCTATTTGGCAATAACATATTATAATGAGCTATAATATAATAAATATTGGATTTTAATACCAAAGTAGAATGTGGTTAATGTGTAATTATAGAAGTTCATCTTTTACACTTGGTGTTGGATTCATTCACAGATATCAACCTATGCAAGCTCTGAACAGAGTACATAGAGAAAAGGCATTATTTCAAATGTACATACAGTGGTACCTCGACATACGAGCGCCCCAACATACGAGTTTTTCGAGATACGAGCCGACGAGCAAGTGATTTTTTGCTTTTAGTTACGAGCGAAATTCGAGATACGAGTTCGGTTCGATAGTGTTGAAGATATTAATCTGTGATTTTAAATGTTTATTTTTGACCAGTATTTTGTTTTGTTTTTGCTTTTCCTAAAATGTTTCTTTCTTCTTCTTCTTCATTATTATTTGTTCTATATGCAAAGCTTTGTTTTTTTGAGATTGAATAAACAAATTCAAGTTTATTATATTTTTGTGTGCTTTTAAAGTTAAAACACAACAGGTAGTAACACGCAGTCGCGCCATCACGATCAGTTAGCAGCGTGCTTCCGCTGTGATAAGTTGTGTTTTGTGTTCGCGTTTTGTGTTGCGTTTACATTTTCAGTTTTAGTTCATTTATTTTTATAACCATGGATCGGAAGAAAGTTTGTAAAAGTCAAGTGCTTAGAAAAAGATGATGAGTATTGAATTAAAACGTGAAATTATAGAAAAACATGAGCAAGGTGTTCGAGTTGTTGACTTGTCGAGGCAGTATGGCCATAGTACGTCCATGATATGTTCTGTGCTTAAACGGAAGGAGTCGATAAAGAGTGTAACGCCGGCTAAGGGCCTTACGATAATTTCCAAGCTGCGAACCTCCCTTCATGAAAATATGGAGAAACTGCTGATGGTGTGGGTGACAGAAAAGCAGCTCCAAGGACATACCTGGACGCAGACCATCATTTGTGAGAAGGCAAGAGCGATCTACGGAGATTTGCTGAAGCAAACCCCGCAGACTTCCATCGACGAGGCATCGGAAGAGTCATTTAAAGCCAGCCGGGGCTGGTTTGAGAATTTTAAAAAGAGGAGCGGTATTGGAAATGGAAAAAGCTGTGGCCTGAAGCTGTAGCTGAAAGGATCTATGAAGAATTGGAACCCGGTGTTTCAGTAGAGGAGGAGATTGCATCTCTGGGGAAATCCATGGGTTTAGAGGTGGAAGAGAGAGACGTGAACGAGCTCATCGAGAAGCACACCCAGGAACTGACGACTGAGGAGATACAAGAGTTACAGTCACAGCAGCATACTGAGGTTATGCAAGTAATTGATTTTGAGGAGTCAGAGGAGGAGGTTATTTCTACAAGTGAGATAAAGGAGATCTTAGGAATGTGGGAGAGAGTTTCACAGTTCGTGGAAAAAAAAAACACCCAGAAAAAGTTGCAACAGGTCGTGCATCTGACCTTTTTAATGACACTTGCCTAACTCATTTCCGGAACATTCTGAGAGGGAGGAAGAAACAAACCTCCTTGGACATGTTTTTTTCTAAACAGCCTACAGGTGAAAGCGAGAAAAATGTAGCGAAAAAGGCAAAGACCAGTGAGGATATCTAATTTATTTCTTTACATTCTCTTTTTTGTTTTGTGCAATAAATATTTGATATTTATAAATACGTTTTTATTATTTAAAACCACGTAACAAAAATAACTGGGGTGACATTTTGGAGGTTGGAACGGATTAATGGTAGTTCAATTGTTTTGTATGGGGAAATTTGCCTCGAGATACGAGTAATTCAAGATACGAGCAAGGTTGCGTAACGAATTAAACTCGTATGTCGAGGTACCACTGTATTTAGAAGCGAAATGTGTTTCACATTTGTCCCATATTATTATTTATCGATATAATGTAACTTTTAAGTGTTTTTTTTTAATATGGTACAATGCGAATGACTTATATATTATTTTATTTATTATTTCTGTTTTGTGTGAGTGTCTGTGTGTGTGTGAGCGAAGCCACAGTGTGTTATATATGATGTTATGTTGAGTTCAGTTAACCAAATATTTGAAAATTAATCATTTTAATTAAATATATGCTTTATATTATATATAATACGGTTATATATGTATAAATATTTTATATATAAAATAATATATAAATTCTATTTATTTATAATTCTCTCATGAATATAAAAGTAAATTCGTAAGAAAGGGCTCAAAAGAAATATTTTGCATTCAATTATATAATTACATATAATAATAGGTGAACGTTATCCAATTATAACCCAACAAAGGAACATAAGGCAGTGTATAAGTAACACATGTGGTGCATTAATTAGAAGATGGCTCTATGTAAAAGAGCGATCAAAGAAGTTGAAATATGGAGAGGAGATAATGGAGAGAAGCCAAATGGAAGGAACGCGGCCATTGTCAAACCCGCAAACAAAAGGAGCCAACCACATTGAAAAGAGAAAATCTTGCAAAAAAAAAAACTTAAACTTAACTGGTTTACCCTTGTTTGAATGGTCGAAATCATCATAGTTTTTCTATCGAGTTTTGATTACGTTGTTTATTGAAACATTTTTGTCTGTGACGTAAATGCGTTTTTTCTTTATTGGCAATCCATTTGTAAATATTTACATTTGTTATTGCACATCGTCTATTTAGATAGAGAGCATATTATTAATGTGAAAATTGAATTATATTCAAAATTTAATAAAAATATATTTAATTTTTTCCTGAACTTTCTTGTAATGTTCATAATATTCTCTCTGAAACTTAAAAAAACTAATATATTAAAATATTTTGATATATTTAATAAAACATATTTATTTATTGGGTTTTATATATTGCGAATAAAAAATTGAAGAATTGAATATTAAAACATATATATGAATAGTTATAAATATATAAGAATTTTTCAACCTAAATTATTCTAATATTATATTAATATAATGTTTAAGGACGAAATATTGATGTATAAATTACATTACCCCAATTTATGATGTTACAAATAATCTAAAATACTCGATATTTAGAAATTCTGCAAATAATCTCTATATGTCTAAATTAAATTACTATATATATATATATTCAAAAGAAAATCAAATAATATAATATGAGAAAATAAATACTAATAACACCATGAGATAAATTAGAACAAAATTATTATTTAATTTTAATACATAATAAAATTGATGTAAAAATCACAGAAATAACCTTAGTGGAATTTTGATGGAAAATATGTGCAAATGAGAAGTAATAAATTCTTAGTATGAATCAGAAAGCATATCATTCGGTTGCTAAACATTGATGTACATATCTCCAACTCTACTGAATGTGGCGGCAGTGAGTTGAGAATTAGCTGAAGTTAAATCCACCAATAGCTGTCACAGAGGATTATTGCTGTTCTCCCACTCTGTGGGTGGGATTACACTTCGCTCCAATAACTTCGCCTCAGTGTAGAGGCTTCTTTCCAACCTCTGATACTTAGTTGGCAAACAACTTGAAATGTTAATTAACAAACTATCCCTTATTAGTGAATTAACGTTTCAAAAATGGATATACAATATTGCTCTACAACAGCCTATTTCAACCTAAATATTGTTGTCTATTCCCTTCGACGACTTACTGCTTCTTTTATCAAGATAATTGTTAGGAATTCTTATCAAATACAGATGACAATGACGCTCCATAACGTCGTGTCAACTGAAAATAGGTGAAAATTGGTTGATGGATATTTTCTATTCGAAATTCCTAAATAATTAAATTCAATTTCGTGAATATTAGCTTTACTGAATTTCTTTGAAAATATACTTACAATATTCTTCACGACAAAATGATTCATTTGTAAAAAGAAACTAACAGGCACACAAATAAAAGGTATATTATCATACTTTTTAAAAGTTCAATTAAAACAAAGTTTTTTTTCAAACATAGGGAAAAACATTCGTTTAAACGCTGCTACCTCTATTCCATCCTTTCCATTGGTCCTGATTCCATCCAGTTTAATACGCTTTTCTTCTGATCCTGAAGCCAAACGTATCTTGTTCATATACCTACTATACCCGGCTTGTATTCACTCTATACCACAAAAACGATTACAATGATAATTCAGTTTGTATGTAAAACTAATATTTCAGTTCAATCCTTATCAATTGTTAACCATATATGAGTTAAAATTGTTCAATGCATATATAGTAATAATGCATAAATATTATTAAAATTATTTATGCAATTATTCAATTTTTCTAATTTAATTATTTTCACAATTAATAGTTTATTCACAACGTTTTTATTCATTTAGAACGATAATACGACTGATATTTTAGTTATTTTCAAACTGCGTGCCTTAGATTGCAGAACTGTTATCCTTTTTTTTTGTCGAACACATTCAACAGATAAGTTACATAGCTAAAATATAAAAGATTATCTAAAAATACTTCTATTCAGTAGTTAAATCTTTGCAATAACCGTAGCAATTATATTTAATAGAATTTCCCATTAATATATTCCATTGTAGTTTGGATAAATACCACCCTACTAATTGGATTAGTAGCATTCAGGACTAGTGAAGATTTAAATGGAAGCCGCTAATCAACCCGAATGGCATTTTGATCGGAATACTAGAATTGATCTGCTCTAGCATATGAGGATATTTGGCATATATTATAATATTAATTCATCCCATAATATATTCAAATCGCACAGAGCAGAGTCGGATGGGGCGGGGTAGATAAATTATAATACGAATAGATATTCTATTTATTATATTTATTTTTAATAAAAAATGTAAAATGATATTGATGGATACTAGTTTATCTTGGATCGAATACATTTTTCTTAGATATCATTCGATATTTCAAAAATTTCTTATAGACACTTCCTTATACTCAATTCTAAAGAGATGCTCCTAGAACAAAATGGCCTATCAATCTAGTTGAAATATCGAATACTATCAATAAACTAATTTATCAGTTAAAAGCTTGACACCATTCTAATTTCAATAATTGATGAACCTCTATAATTTCCCTATATGTACCAAATTTTTAAAGGCATATATTGGATCAAAATCTAATTTATTTTACCAACTGTTGATAGAAAGTCGAAGCCTTTCCATTCTTCTTGCTAGGCAAAGAGCGTCCTAACCAAAACCGGTTGATATCGTTTTGAAAATAGAGAGCAATCCATAAATATATCTTTAATTAAAAAGGTATTATTGGATCAAATCAAATTTTAGTTTACCAATATAAATTACTATTTTAAACAGAAGTCTTAATTTTCTCTAATCGTTACGAGAATTATAATATTGAGTGGAAAATAGAAAATAATAACCAAGATGAAAATGTATCAATGTGACACTTCATAGATTCTAAGTCTTTCTAGGTCAAATTCAAGTAACCATTTTATGCCAACAGCTATTCCCTTCAAATAGGAAAGCAGAAGTTCAATTAGGAAACATTTGAAAACAGTTTGAACTAAATAATTTAAATTCGCTTTCAGAATATTGATTCATTCTACGGATGGTTGTGGCATTTGTAAATTAATTTCTAATTAGCCATTTTAGCCAAGATTGACTTTTTGGGAGGAGGAAACGGATACCTTCTGGATCCTGGAGAATCTGGTAAATTATAAATTAATTTTCGAACGAGAAAACATTTAAAATTCGATCAATTCCTTCCAAAGTTTTCTTTGTTTCAAAGGTCAAATTGAAAAGTTATTAACGGAGATTCTATTGACATGCTATATTTATTATATAATTTGAATTTTACACATTTTTACATATACTTAATATTTATCAAGTAATATTAATATATAAATATATTTATAAAAAGAGTTAACCTATATCAATATATTTTTTTATTTTCTAATTTAATTATTTTATACAATTACACTATATATTTAAAAATGTTGAAAATAATTAACATATTTACATAACAAATATGTTTAACGAATTTAATTTTTAGATTTGTTTTATTATACAAATATAGAATATCTCCTATTTTTCGTTATTATTTTGTAATGTAAATATCAATCAGTAGGTTTTAACAGCTAATTGCTCTTTTCTTTAGCAAATTCAATGTTTCACTTAAATATTTTCTTCATGTTTATATATATAAACTTAATTTATGCTTTTAGGTCATCATAAATTATAAATAAGAATTTTGTTTCCAAATTCTGGTATTGGGAGAATTAGTAGAGTATTTTTATTTAGGGTTTATATTTACAATTGGTTCGGGAACATGAACTATCGCGATTAAAAGATGGTATTAAGCCAAAATATCTTGAACTGAGTCACAACTTCAATTCTTACAATTTTGCTATATGGATTAGAATTCCCTAAAAACGTACTTGCTATATTATCTGTTTTTACTCTGCCTCGTGGATTCCTCGATTCAATTTTAATTTTGCTTATTTATCTGTCATTACTATGAGTTATTAAAGTCATTCTTAGTTTACTTTAAAGGTTTTAGCATTGCTTGTGAGAGTTTTATATTCATAGCGTATTCTTCACCTTATTCATCGAATCATTTGAATAGTCCTTTCATTTCTAAACACAGATTTCTCGCCAAATACCTCACAATATCTGATTATTTCGTTCAAAGCGCGTGTTATACAAAATGCTAGTTTTTTATAGTAATGAAAGCAATATTCGTCAAAATGATTGATACATTTATCGATATTTTACTTTATTATTCGTGATAGTACACGACTATAATATAAAATTCATTTGATGGATTTCCCCAAAGATCCGAAAACCATTTAGCTAAACTATAAGATTTGCATATGCCGTGCACAAGAAAATTTGCCAACACGTTTTGGGCTTATAGCAAATTGACATTGCTTAGGCACTTAGGTCTATAAAGCTGTGATATAGCTTTGAATATTTTATTTGATGATAATTACACAATTATCTGAACTTGTTAATTTAAAGCTGAAATTCATAAAGTATTGGGACATTAAATTTTAATCTAGTAAAAGGTTTTAATATATACAGTATATATATGCTTTCACACTTGTTTATACCGCATAAAACATATAATATTTAGCGATATTGCCGAAGAATCAAATACATGTTCAAGAAAGGGGAACCTTTCACTTCAAAAGTGTATTAAAAACAATGAAATTCTTCATTACCACGGTATAGAATTCAAAATAGATGATGAATGAATGTGTCATAAATTATTTCTGAAAATTGTTATTTGTGTTCGCTATAGAGGAATGATTCACTTCGAAGTTCATTAAAACAATACAATTGTTCAGGACCCCAGTCATGAATGAATATACCACAACAGCTTTGGTTTACACAGGTTGACGTTTCCCTGAATTATTTAAAGATAATCTTTCTGAAATTTACTCATTAAGGCCCTACGCTCTGCACTTGGGTAAGAAAAAGTATTAATGTTTTAATGCACATTTGAAGAAAGCATTTTCCATTCTGGTATATAACACTCTCCAAAATATTTCTTACACTTCCATCTCTTATATTTTCTATTTACACACACAGTAGTCCTAGATATTTTGTCTAATTGAGCTTCCACAACATCTATATATAGTAGACTAGCCGAATGATCCGGGCAACGCCCGGGTTTTATCCGATTAAATGTTTTTATTCAAATAATATTCGTTACAATAATAAATTGGCGCCGTGGATGTCACACTTGTGAAACGTCCCGCTCCAAACTTTGTGTCTGAGAAGCGATATTTTTATAGAGAGATGATCTGGCTTTTGTTTTCTGCTCGAATGAATGTTTTTCTGTTAGAATTTTGTTCCTGCGTACAAAATAATGAACTGGTTTCACCCGTGTCTCTGCTTTTTGGAATTTTTCCCGATATAATTTTGTATCTGATAATCAAACATGATACAGCAATATCGTCATCATCATTTTCTGACTAAAATATATATAGTTTTAATAATTGATTTATAATTTTTTTTAAATAGCCTATCGTTTTCCCGTACTATTTTTATCTATGTATGGAAATTTTGGTTTGAATTAGTGAACTACTGCGAATTTGTATACCGGACATACAAACAGACATACAAACATTCATTTTTATATATGTAGATATACCTTTAAGAATAGAGATCACCAATCACCTCAAAATAGACGATAGTGTTGAAGGCCAGCTATCGACCGTATCTAACAACTAGCGGATAACATAGTCACAACACCACTTTTGCCAAATCCAGAATCTTCACCTCAAGATCGTGTTTTCAAAATAACGACCCTTATTAGTTCATGGCATGCTTTAATTCCATTAGATTCACTTGGGATTCATGAAACCTTTACATTTTTCAAAGAGCTGTTTATCTGATAGAATTTCCAGGCCATACACATATATAAATATAGATATAACTTATATACCCCTGTAGAAAGGTTTATAACATCCGTAAGCTTGAGAGAATATAGAAATGAAGCAAAAAACCTATCCGTGGAAAATGCCTTTTATTATTATTAACTTATATTAAAATATGCTGAACCAAGCAAAGGCGTCATTCATTACCAAACTCTGCACTCTAGCGGATTCGTGTCGATGTCAAAGACAAAATACATATTGACGGTGGAGTGTTCGTCTCTCTTATAAGATTAATATCCTCTCGGAAAGATATATCTCTATATATGATACTCATAAGGCGTCAATTAATGTAGGAATCAGGAAATTAGCATGTGTTAATATTAATTAAAATCTTGATAGAATATGCAAAGAGCCAACGCACTCTATATTTTTTCTTACAAAGTCTTAATTAAGTTCCAAACTAATCAATTTTTAAAATTAAGGCGGCATTATCAAAGTGTATTTTATCGCTACCTAAAAATTCATATTGTAAATATTTTTTGGTGTTTGAAATTTTATGCACTATTTATTTCTTTGAAAATATAATTTTGAATAAAATAATTTTTATTTTTGATAGATATTAAGAGTGTCATCATTTCTATTTCTACTCTTAAAAATATGATAAATAGTAATTTATTGTTAAGGAATATTTTCCTAAAATATGATATTGAATTAAGGAAAATATACTGATAGAACTCTGAAGGTATTTGTATGTGTAATTATACTCTACTAGAAGCCTATGTAAATAGTTTTCTCTTATTCTTCGACAGATTTGCATTAATAAGCAGAATCGTCCAATACAGTGTTAGAGCTCAAAAGAGCAGTCTAGTAGATTGAATTGGGGAAAACGCTGGGAGGGTTAAACATTGATGAATCAATCTCTCCCAATATTTTCCGTCTCTCTCTCTCCTATATAGTAGAGAGCAGACGATCTATTTTTCTCTCTCTCTTTCTCGCAGTAAGAAAGTAGAAAGTTTTAAATATCATCGTTAAAAAAAAAAAACGTGTAGCGCCCTGTATCGCTGAACATCATAAACATATTTTAACCTTAATACTTCTAAACATATATAATTAAAATTCTTTTCTGCAGTTATTATAATGCAATGAATAAAAAATTGAAAGAGTGAGGTCATGGTTCACCCCTTTGTCGAACTCTCACAGCGATTTCGTCATTTTAATCTCAAAGCCACTTCTAAATTAAATTGGATTGAATTTATTATATTACTGCACTTGTTAAGAAGGCATTAGATTAATTATAATAATTCAAATGTTTCCTAATAGGGGCTTACTTTATGGTTTTGTGGAAGAACTCGATACATTATATATCTCAAATTTAAATATAAATTTGTACAATTCAAGAAGCATATCTCCATAGTTGGTTCAAAACACCAATATACTATAATCAATAGCAAGTGCAGAGAATATAAGAAATTGCAGTCAAACACAAAAGTGAAGCGGTTTGGAGATTGATATGGCGAAACCTCTGGGTAGGAATAAATATAAATTATATATTTTAGATTGAATGTATATAGCTTTATAAAAATATGTATAATTTTCAGAAGCAATTTGTTTTTATAATCAAAATAGTAATAAGGTGTATAATTATTCAACATATTTTTATAACAAAAAATATAAAATTCAATTTAAAAACTACACAAAATATATATAAATGTTTGAGGTCACCTTAATATAAAGGAATTTAATGAGAGAGAGAGAAAAGAAAATTCATTATATTTATCAATTATTTATTGTCAAATTAATATTTGAATATATATTTAATGTATAATGGCGAGTAATTGAAATATTGATATTCACTTTTAAATATCTTATATTGCAGTAAAGTGTATTTTTATTAGAAAAACTATAATTGAATATAAACCCGGTAGCTTTTTATATCTTTTGCGAATATGATATCAAATATTTGGAATATTGGTGATATAAATAATATTTTCTTGGAACAAAATATAGAGAATGGTGATATTTCTCAAATATTTCCAATGTGAATAAAATATATCAACTTGCCTAAAGTAAAATAGAAAAACAATATATTATTGGGAAAATCCCATAGTCACTGAACTGCTGCATTTCTTTTTTCAATTTCTAAGTTTTAAATTGAAATTTTACCCAAAATATATCATGCTCACATTTTTTTTTACTTGCCGATCAAATCACATGCATTCAAATTTTCATTCAAATAGTTTTGGGAGAAGTGAACAATAGAAAAAGGTTTGTTAAATTTATCTCCAAGAAAAATTCTTTAAACAATTTATATTTACCAATTTTATCTACCATATATTTACATAATTGTTTACGAGACAATACGATTGTATCGATCATAGTTTTCATATTTTACATTATTTGAATTCGAAACTATTATAGACGCGTATGATTCTATTAAATATTCAACAATTTCTACTGCGTCTTTAATAGTTTCGAATTATCTTAACAGATGGCGCGCTAATGTATCATATATTACAATATTGTTTTATTATTTAAAAATATATTATTTGGATCTTTATAAACATAATATATGATACATATATATTACTAATCTTCTTCTTTCTTATCTCCCCTCTCTCAATCACATTAAGGTATCAAGCTTGTAAAGCTTTAAATTTTTTATGGTGTCTGCCGGGGAAGTGTAGAGCTCGTCAATGGATGAGTCAATACAGTCAATAATATGTCTTGGGGTTGCAGGCTGAGAATTTCATATATTACTAATATATGTGTACTATGAAAATTATTAAATATATAAAAATAATCATCAATATAATTATCACTATAAAAATATATTTATATTTAATTAAAAAGGCATATATTGGATCAAAATATAATTTATTCTACCAATATTTCAGTTGGCTGAACGCCAACCTTTTTCAAGGTATTATAACATATTAGGGTGTCAACAATAAAAAGGTTGGCGTTCAGCCAACGGAAATATTGGTAAAATAAATTATATTTCGATCCAATATATGCTATTTTAATTAAAGATTTATTTATGGATTGTTCTCTTTTCAAAATATATTTATATATTATATGATAGATAATATTCAAGATAGAATTTGAATTATGAGAATTTTATTTCAGGCTGACACTTAGCTGACACGAGTAGATATTATTCGAGACAAATAAATGAAATATAATGTAAACATTCTGAATTTTCCCAAATGGTCGAAGATATATCTAAATTGAATTTCGTAAAATCAAATCATGTTTAAAACTTCGGGTGATAATATATCTCACGGAATAATTGTATAGAGAGATCGGCCATCTTGTTATTCTGGCTCAATCATGCTTGCTACCTTTTAGAAGCTCAATTTCTCATCAATCAGTTCTGCGCTGCCTCTAGTATAGGAGCTCCATCTATGTTTCCTCTCTGTGCTGAATCTGTATAAGACCGGTGGTCTTAATAATGCTGTGTGATTAGTTTCTAGACAATGTTCACTTATATTTACAGCAGTAAATATCTCTCTGGAACCATGGTTAATCAACAATATAAACATGTATATTGTTTCTTTCGTTTTTTTTATTGTTTTTGACCAATTTTTATCGCCTTGCTACATGTTTTAATTTTTATTTGCTCCTGACGAGGACAAAAGCTTTTTGTCGAAACGTCGAGGTAATAAAAAGATTTATACTGGCCGAGGTGTCTTTTTTCAAGAAGTATGAATGCCGGCCAGGCAGCCTCTATCTTCACGATGTATATTGTTGCACTGGGCTGCGGTTTGGCAGATTCTTCAGTCTTGAGTCTCTCCTCAGACGTGTCTTGCATCTTTCCAGAACGTGTCTCAACCATCTTACAAGGTTAAACCAGTCAATAATAAGACAACTATAAATTTAGGTAGCACCTAGAATCTCTCTTTATTTACCACATCAAAGTTTAAAGCATGTAGGGTATTTAGTGTATCAAAATACAAATGTTTTATAGTACATAATATTTTATATTAATAATCTGTTTTATAAAAATAAATAAATTTATAATTTAAATTTTAAATATATTAAAAATAATATTATAAATAATTTTAAAAATAGGCGCATTAATCATGATGCAACAATATATATAGACCTTTTTTTCAATAAATAAGATGATAACCCTCATTTTTATCAATCACCTTTACTCCATTGTTGGTCTAGCAGTAATTGAACCTTTTTTACCCGTGTTTTTCAAAAATTCACGATAAATGTATTCAATGCCTTCACGTCAAGATACTTCAATTAAGTAAGGAACGTTGAGAATTGAATTCATCTTCATACATTTCGGCCACTACAGTTTAACTCTTTCTACAGATTTTATATATACACCAATACCTCGCTTTGCGTCGTTTCGTTTTGCGTTTTTTTCGAAGTTGCGTCGCTGCTTAACTTTTACTGATCTTCACTGTGCGTCGTTAGATTTTCGAAATTGCGTTGTTTTGGATTCGAGTCTTTAATTTTTTTTTTTTTTCCTAAAATATGGCAAAACCTTTGTTTTTTATTGCGCCTTCACATATTTTCACTTTGCTTCGTTTCAATTTGCGTCGTGTTTTTTTGGAACGTAACCCCGACACAAAGCGAGGTATGGGTGTATACGTTATTTTTTCCTAAAAATAATAAAGATAATAATAATGAATGTGCGCTTCTCAACAACTATATTCGCGATAATACTTATAATTATATATTAATGCAAAGCAATAACGCGCCATCTATATATAACAAATGAAGACATTAATCGCGAATGTTTATTTTCATAAATAAATCAAACTTCTACCATCCTTATATATATTTTCATCGCAGTAAGGAGAGTAGAAGTTTGATTTATTTGTGAAAAGAAACATTCGCGTCTTAATGTCTTCATTCTTTATATATGTCCATTAAGCTAACTAAGATTTCTGGAAAGTAAAATATGTATTGCTCTATAATTCTATCAACCTGAAACATGAATCTGAATAGTTTATCTGACAATAATCTTCCTTGTGAACTAATAGCATATACATAGAGAGAGATTGACAATGCTTATAATGCAATAGTTGTGATTGGACGGTTGGTTGAAATTTTCAGACGATTATTCACTGATGTACCTAGCAATTTTAATATGCTTAATCTTATTTTTTACTCGTGGAAAAATTTTGAGGAGATGGAAATTCTACGATGTCGCCGGCGTATACTTTCTTTAAGGAAACAGGGGGCAAAATTCGTTTACCGCTTGTTTATCTCGTGTGTCTTCAATAAAGGTAGTTGTGTTAAAATATATTTTAGAATTATTGTTTTCAAATCTTAATATAAATGCTAAAATATACATATTTTTTAAAGTTTTATTATGTTTGTATTATTTGAATAATTATTTTATAGAAAATAAAATATATAAAACCTATAAAATTAAGAAAAAAGCTTTTCCAGATCGTGCATCTAATATTTGCTGATGGCTTGTGTTATCTTTCGTAATTCCATTTGAACTCAGATTTTCTAATTTTAATCAAATTTGGACAAATTTCCTTTCTTTGAAAATCAAAAATAAAATCACGTTTGCGTTTCAGGCTCAAGATATTCAGAAACCTTTCATCACCCTGATTCCAATACAATTCCACTTTTCTCTCTATCTGCAATTTTTATATAATAAATTTATAATATAATTGAGTTCAATGGATAATAAAAAAACCTAGTTCCAATATAATTTCTAAAATATAAATTCAAATTTATAAACACACACAAATATATATCGATTATGGACTATCAAATTCTCGTCAAAATATTGAAAATATTGAATATGGCAATAGTTTAAAATATTGTAGAAGATATTTTTATCTGGCAGAAAAGATATAAACCCTCTACAAATAAAATTAGGAAAATAAATAAAATCTATTTATAAAGGTTCTTCTATAAAATCGATTAGATAATCGATATTCCTTCCATTGAAAATCAAATAACACCTTGAATAAATCAAATCTTGATTTCATCGAACTGCATTTAGTTAGGTTGGGTTAGTAGAAGTGTTATAGTTAAGCCCCTGACAATAAAGGTGAATTAGATTATAATGCGGGCCTTATTAAATTTTCCCGTATTTCTCAATAAAAAGCTTTTAAATCCTATTTTCACTTCCAAGAATACTTTTACTTTTATTTCTAGACTTTGTATTTGTATTGTATACGAAAATATATGCAATTTTCCAGTTTTTATATTCAAATATATATTAAATTTATATATAGTTTCTCTTTGTTGTTCCTCTATTGGATTTACATATATTATATTATTTTACAGATCACTGATTTGGGAAAACTTTTGTTTAGTGGTATAAATATAAATTACATATAGGTAAATATACTATTTTATATTATTCAAATTGAACAAAGAACTCTTTCATTTGCCTCAATGGTGTTTATAAAACTAATCATAATATTATATTAGTTTATGTATTTCAACAATATATTCTTAGCAGAAATTATTGAATCTAACTCTACTTCTATTATAATAAAATTGACGAGAAGGTTTCGTCTATTTAAGTCGAAATTTCAATCAGTTCTAAATCTCGCAGAGGAGTTTATATGAGAAGCGATTGATGTTAAAATTTCTTTTTAGTCATTTCTATCTGAAGCAAGATGATGAATATTCATTGA
This sequence comes from Cordylochernes scorpioides, assembly GCA_030710605.1. Lineage (NCBI taxonomy): Eukaryota > Metazoa > Arthropoda > Arachnida > Pseudoscorpiones > Chernetidae > Cordylochernes > Cordylochernes scorpioides. The sequence goes on along the minus strand of CP092866.1, from coordinate 2,883,629 downwards.
GTGTGAAAGCTTGTAAAAAATAGGAACTTACATTAATTTGTTTATACTTTCCTTTGTCATCTGTTTTCACAAGTTGAAACTGGTTAGAAAATGTATTAAAATTAGATGAATCTTTTGTTGCCTTCTATATATATCTAAAAATGTTTAATTTTTAATAAAATAATTTTATAAATCTGAGAGTTGTCTCCAAAAACGATCCAACACTATCGAATTTATTTTAAAATATAATTTTCTCGAGATATTTTAAGCCATGGTTATATCGCAAAATACACCTATAATACATTGTCACTTATAAAAATGAAAAAAGACAAACGTTTATTGTCTACATATTAGATGAGCAGATTGGGTATAATATAAAGCAAAAAATGAAGTACACATATTTACAAAATAATATATACTTAATGGAAATAAAGGATAAAAATTGAAATCAAAACGTGACACACATATAATATTTACTCTAATATTGAACCATAGTTGACATCTACCAAATATATTAGGTTTTTTGAATAATATTATATTATTTTTCCGAAGTTTTATATTGATTATCTTAGTATTTTTATGCAATAATAAATTTTTATTGTGAATTTCATATAATTAGTTAATATAGCTTAGCTCTCTAACTCTCTTAACTGATTTAGAAAATATAAATGAAATTATTGATTACTTTATTTCCGCACAAATGCAAGGGAATAAGTCAAAAACATAAATGATCAAAGAAGCATTCAAATTTAGAAAAACTGAGGGAAAATAATTTAGAACTAAAGATGAAACACAATGCTTTATTAACAAAATTCTCAAATTTGTATTCTGAAATTATTGAGAAGTGTCACTTCGTCAATCAAAATAGACGCAATAATAATGCGCCAACTATTGACCGTCTCTGCAAACTAGCGAAATCGTGTCGGTAACAAATAACAACACCAGCTTCAGTAAATTCCTAATGCCAACCTGGAGGCCAATGTTAACGACTAAAGGCCCTCGACATTCCAGAGTATACTTTGTTTTCACGATCTCCGCCAAATCGCGCATAATATTTGCGTATATTTTGACGAGAGAAGTGGTCTTTCATTCTATGAATCAATATCCTTCTACAAATTTGCATAAAATATTCATCTAATTATATAGTAAAAAAGGAAAATTCTTATAGCAACTTCTCCAACCAAAATATTTCTACCTGATAAAATCTATAAATATTGTGCGTACTTTCGAAAATATGAATATGAAAATATTTTATCTTCAATTTTAGTGAAAATATCTTTTCTATATAGAATAAACTTGGCGCTTAAAATAATTTTACTCTTTATAGATTGATGGGGGCGTTTTATTCCATTATATTATAAATATATTTTTTAAAAAATATATATATTGAAAATAGAGCAATTCATAAATAAATATTTAATTGAAAAGGCATATATTGGATCAAAATATCATTTATTTTACCAATATTTCAGTTGGCTCAACGGCAACCTTTTTCAAGGCTAATAACAATGTGTGTCAACAATGTGGTGCTGAGTTTGTTGTTGACACACATTAACATGTTATAATACCATGAAAAAGGTTAGCGTTCAGCCAACTGAAATATTGTTAAAATAAATTATGTTTTGATTGTATGAAAAAACAATAGAAAAAAATAAAAGATAAGTGGGTCAGGTGTTGATTTTAAAAATAAAGAAGGCATCTCCTGATCACGAGCACATGTGCTTTTTAGATGGCAGAGCGCCATCTAGATTTATCAAGAAATTGGGTTGGCCAAATATCACGGAGCAAGCTAAATAAACGTTTAGTTCATTTTTGCTCCACTAGATGGCGCTCTGCCATCTAAAAAGCACATGTGCTCGTGGTCAGGAGATGCCTTCTTTATTTTTAATTAAATACATATATTGAAATTCCTTCTTTAGATTCTCTATTGGAATATACGTTTGGCTTTATTGTAGTTATGTATTCGTATAATTTCAAATATAACTATATAGGTATATTTAGGATAAATGTATATATTCATAATCAATGTTTGTGAATCATAATATATTATGTAAAATAAAAGGATTTAAAAGCGCGAATTTTTCTTTTATACATAAAACGAACTTCTACTGTCCTTATTGCGATGAAAAAATATATTGGGAGGGCTTGGCTAATCAGTGGTGAACCCTCCCAGCGGTTTCGCCAATTTACTGGGAGGGTTCACCACTGATGAGCCAAGCCCTCCCAATATATTTTTTCATCACAGTAAGGACAGTAGAAGTTCGTTTTATGTATAAAAGAAACATTCGCGCTTTTAAATCCTTTTATTTTATATGTATAGATGGCGCGTTATTGCTTTGTGTTAACATAATATATTATATTTTACATAATTTCTTGATATATATATATGGGAAGAAATAAATAGATTTTATGCTGATTATACTAACTGTCGGGGTAAGTAGATATTGAATTGATATGATGTCCAATAAATATATATATATATATTAAATATTCTAAAATGCAATTATTTTATATTTTAAAAACATATATTTTCATTCATTGACTGTTCTACATTTTTTTACCATAGATTTTAGAATATACCACTTTGAATAATTGTTGTAAATATGTATAGTTGAACCTACCTATTATTTTTAATTCACGATTATAGAAAATTCATTTTATAAATTCTATATTACTGTGAAAAATAATTTTATGTGTAATTTCCTTCAAGTGATTCAAAATAAAAAAAAAACTACTTGATGGGTAAATAATTATCTTTACTTTTTCACGACTGCACCCCCAATTGTATCTTTTCAACAACAAAACAAAAATAATCATAACATATATAAATATATATATAAATATATATTAATTTTGAATGAATATATGATAAACCTATGCAAATATAATGCAAATTTATGAAATAAAAAGTATAATATTTTATTCATATGGAAAAACGTATTATATTTGCATACTTTTTAATCATATATTCATTATTATTTAATATATTTATAGGAAGAAATTATGTAAAATATAATATATTATCAAAGAGATTCACACAGGATTTGAATATATAAATATATATGGTTATATTTGATATTTTACGAATACATAAATACAATCTAGTCAAACGTAAATTCTAATAGGAAAAAAAGCTAAAGAGAGAATTTCAATAAGATGCATACATCTCTCTCTCTCTAAAAGGTTTTGGAAACCAAACAAATTCTTTCGAATGTTTAGGCAATATTTTCGTCATGAAAGTTACATTTTAAAATATTGTACCTCCCATGTCAGGAACTCCTGACGACCTTTCTTTCTACAAACATTCAATCGATAGCTCTCCTGGGAATAAATATTCCAATATTTTATATGGAGGCCGCCGATTATCGCATGTACTCTTTGCGACTGATATCTATTTTCTTTTTAAAATTATTCATACACATATGTTATATAAAAATTGTATTTAATTTTATAATTATAATTCCCAGATAAAATTAATCTCTACGATCGACCACCAGATGTCGCGATTTTCCCTATATATAATTTGTTGTTTTTTCCCGTTGGCCGGCTCAAATCTTTGAGTAGATATGTAAATAAGTATTCTGGTTTCTTTATTCTAATCGCCTTAAATTAGGTTGTACTCTTTCTTAAATTATGTATTTTATATTCTATAAAGTCAATTAAATGTATTTCTGATCAAACTATATTTATTAATTTTATCACGACTGTATTATCACAAACATACTCATGTATCTTCAAACAACTTAAGTAAATTCTATCTCAAACAAATTTATCATAATATATATATAAAGGGTTGATAATGATTGAGGAAAGTTTTAAAATAATTTGAGGTCGAATTTGAGGTATAATATCAGTATAGAATATTATATATATAACTATATATAGCCCTATTTTGTTACATAATATCTGTTTGATACCTTAAAACAATATATTTATTTAATTTCTTTTTTTAACTATCAATAAATTTCTTCTCTTATACCAATTATATTTCATATATTTATATATATAACTCTACTTTATTATGTATAATTTTGTATATATGTTATATAAAATATTTTATTTTTAGCTATATTTCTAGAACAAACAAATATACCGCCAATTAGCGTGGCTTTAAACTATATAAATTTATTGTTTTGTTTTCCGATGGCCGGCACAAAACATTTTGTAAATAGGTAAATATGTAATTGTATTTTTGATGTTCTTTCTTCTTTACACCTCAAATCAGGTATTTTATCCTCAAATTATTTTATTACAAAAATACATTGTTTTTACTACATTAAGCAGTATTAATAATGTTTAAAAATCTATTAATAAAATGATCGTTTATGAATAATATTATAAATACATAAATGGATGAATACATATTTGCCCTACGTTACAATAGATATCACAAAATCTCGAGAAACTGGCTTATAAATTAAAAACATTTTCAAATAAAAATTAATTCTCAGTGGATAAAATATGAAATTTCTTTTTTAATTGCTTTAATATTCATATGCTTATGAACACAGCATTAATTGAAATATATATCTATGTACCATATGCATTATCATTCTATTAGTGAATATATTCAAATGCAAATATCAAATAGAAAAATCAATTGGGAATCTCTCTTTCCTAACTTCACTAGATAGATCACCTTTTGTATATAGGTGCATTATATATAAATAACAATGTAGATTATTAAAGGCAAACAATAAATAATTAATAAACTAAAAAAGTTAGTTTATAAAATATTCAATAAGTAATTTTGCTCTGAATATTTTAACATAGTTTTATATAAAATGTATATTACATGGATCTGATTAACAAAATCGATAAAACTAAGAATATATTTTGTGTTAATTTAAAATAATAATATGATTTTATTCTTTATATTTTAATTTATTTATTTATGCACATGAGATATATAAATAAAATATTGATTATTGATTGTGTATATATCGAATAATTATGTTTTCATATTACCTAGGCGTATTGAAAGGTGACACATTTATACATGCATCGATAATTTGATAGATTTTCAAAATTTTGGTATAATTAGATTAATTAATTTAGCCAAAATATGAAAAGGGAAGTAATTGTTATGTAATTCGCCAAATATTTGCATACATCTCTGTGGAAATTATTAAATTATGTATCCAAACTGTCAGACAAGCAATATAATCCAATTATAGCGGCCAAAAACTGGTCAGGAATTAGTGCAGCATCGATTCGATCCTTACTTGGATTAATATTTGATTTTTCCAAACTTCAATTAGTTTTACTTTTTAATGAGATACAGAATTCAAATGACTTCTCGAAAGTAATATGCACGCATATTTTTTTTTCCTCCTAATTAAATATTTTAAATGACTATTATAAATTATTTTACATTTGAGAAATACTTTCAATCTGCCTTTTCATTAAATTGATTTGAAATAGGGAAGAATTTCTATTATTTAGTGTTTTCTTAAAATATATCATTAGAGAAAAAAAATATATTTTATGAAATATATTTCTTGAGAATTTTTGTATAGAGATTGAGAGATAACTTGATAATTTATTTAAGGTAAGAATATATTGATATACCTCTTTGAAAATAAAGTATTGAAAACAAGAGAATGAGTCAATTCACAATTTATTAGTATATATGGAGCGATTAACATGTTAAATTGAAAAATTGATATTAAAACAAGAGGTTATATATATTATTTAATGTCTTGTTTAATTTAACAACTTAATGTTTTAGATAGAGAGGGAATAAAAATAATTAGAAAAGTTAATTATCAACATGAAAGCCAACTATTTATTTTTCAATAATATAATAATGAATTCTTTATATTTTCAATAATTAAACAAAGTATATTATTTTCATATAAGTACTTTAATCTGTATTAATATTTACCCAAACATCATAGTATGGATTTGACTTTTCCCTAATGTTTCTGAAAGGTATACCATAGAGAGGAATATTTTCTGAATTTACTATTTCGTTATATATGGTTTGTCAAATTTACTAGAGTTAATAAATTTTAAACTTCAATAGAGCGTTAACATCTCGTCAAAGATAAACAATATCAACTTCACAATAACCTAAACCATTCCAATTTTTCCATTGTCGGTGCAATTACATTTAATGAGTGTTCCCATTTCCATGATATCAGAGTTACCTATTGAACGTTTACATATGTGCCCTTATTTCAATAAATATATGTTATATTAAAATATTTTTTATCAAAAAAAAATTATATTTCATAGATTCAAATACTGTTTATATCCACCGCCAGAGGTCACGCTTCCCCTATAACAACTCATTGTTGTTGTGTCCCGTTGGCCGGCTCAAATCTTTGTACATTATGTAAATATATTTTGTAAAAATCTTTTGTTTTCCTTGTTCTACTCGCCTTAAGCCAGGCAGTACTTCAATCAAATTATGTTTTTTATATATCCCTTTACTCAATTAAAGAAATCTCTGATCAAAAAACTATTTTATTATTCCCACACCTACAAAACAATATCGTAAAATACTCATGGATACTAATATCAAGCAACAGCTAATAATATATAAATAACAATCAAAATACAAGCAGAAAATCTCTTTTCTTTTCATAACATATATATATTGCGCAGAATGATACTAAAAAAGGAATAAATTTACCAGAGAGTTCACATTTCAAGATTCAACATGATGCCTGATTTTCAACATTAAAAGAGCGATAACATATAAAATATTATCAGAATTATGCACATATCAAACTTTAATAGAGATTACTCATAAACATTTTAATCAGATCATTAATTATTCCTACGTTACTTAAGTGTAATCACACACATATACACTGCGTGACATTGAAAATGGAACACCAAGAAATAGTGGCCAGAAAATTATGCAAATTTCAGGGTAGACGCGCCTAACCGAGTTATGCAAATGATGTAAAATGCGCAGCTCTCGTGCGCACATGGAGTAAGATATAAGGGAAGGAACTTGCAGAAAGGACAGTATTCGTGTCGTTATTTCTTCAAGGAAAATCATTGTAGAAATTTTGTTCTTGTGTCAAAAGACACGTGTAATAACAGAGAATGCCAGGTCATCGTAAACGGAGGCAGTTCAAGCAGACAGACGCTTTTACGAGGGGCATGGTGATCGGACTGAAAAGGGCAGGTTGGTCCATACGTCAAATCGCAGCTGATACACACCTTGGTGCGTCAACGGTGCACCGACTGTGGAGAAGATGGTTGGAACAAGGGAATGTGGCAATTTATAGGAATGTCGGTGCAACCAGAGTGACGTCAGCACATGTGGATCGGCGTATCCTTCGACAAGCAGTGGCGGCCCCACAAGCCACTTGTACCGCCATCCTGCAACATGTGCAAGACACCCTAGATCATTCCATCTCGACCAGAACCATTTCCCGTCGATTGGTTGCTAATGGCTTGCACTCATGCCGTCCGCTAAGAAGACTGCCATTGACCCCACCGAATAGGCGCCAACGTTTGGAATGGTGCCGGGCTAGATCGACGTGGATGACGGAATGGCACAGGGTCGTGTTCTCAGAAGAGTCGCGTTTCTGCTTGTCCAGTGATAGTCGCCGTGTACGCGTGTGGCGCCGACGTGGAGAAAGGTCCAATCCGGCAGCAATTGTGGAACGCCCCACCGTGCGACAACGTGGAATCATGGTTTGGGGCGCAATCGCGTATGATTCCAGGTCACCTTTACTTCGTATTCAGGGCACTATGACGGCCCAACGATACGTTGATGATGTGCTGCGACCGGTGACACTCCCCTACCTTCAGGGGGTACCCAATGCCCTTTATCAGCAGGATAACGCCCGACCGCACACTGCTCGCATTAGCCAACAAGCTCTGCAAGATGTACAGATGCTTCCCTGGCCACCGTACTCTCCTGATCTCTCACCAATCGAGCACGTCTGGGACATCATTGGACGCCGTTTGCATGCCTTGCCACAGCCGCGTTCAGAAGACGAACTGTGGCAAATGGTTGAGAGGGAATGGATAGCCATCCCTCAGGACGCCATCCGTACTCTGATTGACTCTCTACCTAGACGTGTTGCTGCGTGCATCGCCGTCCGCGGTGGTCCTACTTGCTACTAAGCCGACGCCGTTCTCGCTCTGTATTATGACTATCATTTTGAAATAAAGATCACTTATTGTTCGTCCCTGTCTCTATCTGTCTGCCGAGTTTCATCACTTTCTGGCCACTATTTCCTGGTGTTCCATTTTCAATGTCACGCAGTGTATATGATAGCTTTTTATTGTTAATAAAAAAATGAAAATCTCTATTCGAAAATTATTTTAGTCATTCTTCATTTCTTCTAATACATTTAAAAATTCATATAAAAAGAATCATACGCGTCTATAATAGTTTCGAATTTTCATAACAGATGGCGCGCTAATGCATCATAAAATTCACTAACGTTGGTGTTAAACACTTTGAAGATTTACTAACGTACAATAATTGCACCGTAAAGAAAGAACAAAGCCTGAAATCGTCAATTATAGATTCGAATTTATTGAACAATTATTATATATTATGTATAACGATGCTCTGAAACTAATATTTGCTCTTTAAGCAATGAATATATTTTTAAAGATATCATTAGTCAATATTACAACGTTTGATCGCATGATGAATCATAGTTTGGTTATTATTAGGGCTTGGTTCATTAAAGGTGTTGAGCCCTCCTATTTGTATCGCCAGCCCATTCTAATATACCGCTATATCATATTGTATTTTGCTGTTTTATCTTTATACCTATACTGAAGGTAAACCTTTGAAAAATATATTTTAAACACAATGGAGAGAAACATAAGCTTTATGGGCGGCAAAATGATAGAAATAACATAGGTCTACAAAAAAAACCCTTTTTTTGCCGTAGAAAATCTGATGTTGATTCTAATGTAACTTTACATGCTGAATTCAAAAATGAAATCAGAAGTTATCCATCACCCATAGTTCTTGCAGGAATACCATTTTATCTATAAATTGGTATTTATAGTAATAATGCAGAAAATGTTACGTGAGCCTTTTTAAAGTAAACATCAAGTATTACATTAGCTAGCGCTTTATTTTTGACAAGAAGAGTTAATATGTGGAGCCAAAAGCTTTAGTTTTATTTGTTATTAATTAAATTTTTCTTTTTAAGAATCATAAATATTAATTTAAATAATTATATTTATAATAATTATAATTATAAATTTGTAAACATGCTTCGAGAAAAATAGTTCAAATTTTTTAAACAAATTTGCACGCCAGTGTAACGAATTTATAATATTTCCTCAATTATATTTTATAGATAGAGTGCTTCAAAAATATCCATTTTATTGATTAAAAAATATATATTGTGATATATTTTATCAATAAAAATGGTTATTTTGAAACATTTCCTATAAAAAAATATTGAGAATCATCTAGAAAAAAAGAACCTTATAAACACAAAGACCAATATTCCTACAATATAGTTCAAAATTTATTTTTTATCTTCGACAATTTTGAATAGAGGTATGTCAGATATACGTACAACACTTTGATTTTATCCAAAAGGCCGAGAATATGGAGTTTTGACGGGTGGCCAGATACATATAATTTTATTGAGATATTTGGAAATCATTCTTTGCGAGGCAAATCGATGGCAGGTGAACCAATACTCTGTGGAAAGTTTATCATCATCGCATCGACAACTAGGATTTGATTTGGCAACATTGCCAATACCTGCGCCAGTATATTCGTCTAGATATATGGCTTTATTTATGTTTATGATAATGATCCAAGTAACAATATTTTGTATTTTATAAATAATACTTTTTTTAGTGATAGGAGTATTTTTATGTAGTTTTTATTGGAAAAATGCTATATATAAGTATATATGTGTTATAATAAGAAATATTATTTTGGGATAGTAATTAATTTCTGGTTCTTTTGAGTACATGAGTACTTAATGGTATCGTTTGCAGTCGTGTCATTTTGAAAGAAAAGCAGAAAAATAACTATTTACTATCAAGTAGTTTTTATTTTAAATTACTTGAAGAAAATTACAATAAGACATTTTCACAGTTATATAGAATTTATGAAATTAATTATATATTAGCGAATTTCAAAAATAGGTTAGATAACAACATATTTACAACAAGTATATAAAAGTCGGCGTGTTCTAAAACTATGGTCAAAAACAAGTAGAACTATCAATGAATGAAAATAAAATATATTTTAAATTATAGAATATTTTTTAATATTTAGATTATATAATATTATATATATATATTTATAAACAAACCTTCTTTTGTTTATTTTTAAAATAGCTTCACTTTGATTTTTATTGTTTAATTTGTAATTATTTCTATAGACATTTTGATTTCGTTTGAATATTTTTTAGTAACCAATTTTATTTTAAACTTTATTTTTGTTTATATTTTTCCATCTTTATTCTTTTGTTTAAATGTGATCATTCTTTATGCTTTACCATTACCTTTTATCTTTACCTTATTTTTTACATGTTCATTCCTTGTTTCACATTTGCCTTTGTAAATAATTAACCTTTGCTTAATGTTTATTGCTTTCTCAAAAATGCCCTTGTTCATAAAATATCCAATGTTTTAATGTTCCACCAATCCTTTACTAATGTAATTAATTTTTTATTGTTGCCAATGTTATCTTGTCTTTATATTTCCATTTATATACTTTTCAATATTCATTTTATTTTCCTTCTCATTTTTATCATAATGTGTATTATTTTTCATGTCTTTTCTAATCGATTGGTTCACAAAAAGCCAATATGATAATGGATACCAAACTTTGACTTTCACTCTCTACCAATATTTTTTTTTGTCATTTGCATTTATATTATCATCACACTCTCTTAACTATATTTTCTAACTTTTCTCTGAACCTGCTAATTCTAGTTTTTCACAGGGGGGAAATATTATATAATCTAAATATTAAAATATTCTATAATTTAAAATATATTTTATTTTCATTCATTGATAGTTCTACTTGTTTTTGACCATAGTTTTAGAACACGCCGACTTTTATATACTTGTTGTAAATATGTAGTTATCTAACATATTTTTGAAATTCACTAATATAGAATTGATTTCATAAATTCTATATAACTCTGAAAATGTCTTATTGTAATTTTCTTCAAGTAATTTAAAATAAAAACTACTTGATAGTAAATAGTTATTTTTCTGCTTTTCTTTCAAAATGACACGACTGCAAACGATACCATTAAGTACTCATGTACTCAAAAGAACCAGCAATTAATTACTATCCCAAAATAATATTTCTTATTATAACATACGAGGGCCATCCAATAAATAAGTTTCCCTATTTTTTAACAAATAAACCACATTATTTACAATTATGCAGTTATCTTATTTTCATTATACAACTCATAGACTACCTCTCTAAATAATCACCATTTCTGTCCAAACATTTTTGGTACCGTTGTAGCAATTTTTAGATACCACTGTTGTACCAAGCCGTGTCCTGTCTTCGTAGCCAGTGGTTCGCCTCCGCCTGCACTTCGTCATCATTCGCAAAGTGCTTGCCTCCAAGGTGCCACTTGAGTGCTGGATAAAGATGGCAGTCGCTTGGAGCAAGTTCCGGAGAATAAGGTGGATGTGTGAAAATTTCCCATTTGAAGTTTTCCATAGCCATAACTTTGCCTGCAGAGATTGTGACCTTCGCCTTTTTTGGTGCACTTTCCTCAGGCTTCTTCCACACCATGCTTTGTCGTTTTGTTTCTGGAGTTGAAAGATACACCCAGCTTTCATCTCCTGTGACAATACGGGAAAAAAGTTGATCTCCATCTCTTTGATGCATTTCCAGGAAAGCTCGGGCTGCCTCCATCCGTTGTTGCTTGTGATTTTCCAAGAGCAAACGCGGGACCCATTTTGCGCAGACTTTGCGAAAATTCAAAACATCTGACATGATTGTTCCAATCGAAGAGCGTCTAATTTCGATTCCAGGAGGCATTCGAATCATTATTTCGTCAATGGTGACGCGGCGATCTGCTTCCACCACATTCCGAACAGCAGCACCGGCTGCATTGTCCGTAGCAGTAACGGGGCTGCCGCTTCGATCTTCATCATGCACGTTTTGCCGTCCTTCTAAGAACCATGAACGCCATCGGCGAACCATTTGGATGCTCATACATTCTTCACCATACACTGACACTGATTTGCAATGAATATTGACTGCAGTTCAATTTTTCGCCGTGAAAAAACGAATTACAGAACGGAGTTCGCAAGTGGACACGTTCACCAGTGGTAACTCCATGGAAACTGAAGCAATACGGACTTGCGCGTACGACTAGCGTGATTTTGAAGGTCACCAGTTTCCAACGCATCCTAGTGACCATTTCTTCTATACTAACTATTTTTTACAACGTTTCGTTAGCTGAAAAAAAAAAATAGGGAAACTTATTTATTGGATGGCCCTCGTATATATATATATTTATATATTTTTTATTACCACATATATATTAATACATTTATAATAATACATAAATTAATTTTGAAAATAGAGCAATCCATAAATGAATCTTAAATATTAAAGGTATATATATTGAATCAAAATTTCATTTATTTTACCAATATTTCAGTTGGCTGAACGCCAACCTTTATCAAGGTATCATGACATATCTTATATGAAAATTGGTAGAATAAATGATATTTTGATTCAATATACGCTTTCTTTTATCAAAAATAAATATATATTTAGTGAAAATACCTCATGAAGAACATTCTACACATGCCATTGTATTCGAGAATTGTGACCTTTTACCTATCAACCTATAATACAGTAATAAATTATTTTTAAAAATTAAATTATGGATATATTATGCTTATATAAAATAGAAAATAATAACATTCACGTCTGTTATCCACACTGATGTCTTTTTATAAAAATAAATTATAAAATGTTATTGAAATGTTTAATTTTTTATTAAAATATAGCTGTATTGTCGTTTGGAGACATAAAATCGCATAACGTTAAGGAGTATATATTGGGATAGTTTAACTAACCATAACTCTAACATTCTTATTAAAATAATAAGAAAGAAATAACGTAAAGATAGAGGCTGCTTGGCCGGCATTCATAGATCTTAGAATTAAAGATACTTCGGCCAGTAAATATTTTTATTTTATCAAAAACCTTGCCATTTTGAATACTTCGGGGCCAAAATTGGTCTTAATTTTCGTAAAGATAGAGGCTGCCTGGCCGGCATTAATAGTTCCTTAAATTTCAGATACTTCGGCCAGTAAATATTTTTATAATCTCAAAAACCTTGCCATTTTGAATACCTCGGGGCCAAAATTGGTCTTAATTATCGTAAAGATAGAGGCTGCCTGGCCGGCATTCATAGACCTTAGAATTAAAGATACTTCGGCCAGTAAATATTTTTATAATCTCAAAAACCTTGCCATTTTGAATACCTCGGGGCCAAAATTGGTCTTAATTATCGTAAAGATAGAGGCTGCTTGGCCGGCATTCATAGATCTTAGAATTAAAGATACTTCGGCCAGTAAATATTTTTATGATAATAGAGATGATAAAAAGATTTACTGGCCGAAATACATTTAATTTAAAGAAAGAAACAGTTTTTATACTCAATTTTAATTATGGAAAATTATTATTTTTTTAATCAAAGATACCTCAGATTAGTTAATTATAAAGATTTTATGCCTTCTTTTCTAAACCTCTACTCATAAAAAGGACGGAAATGAAATCCCATTTTGTAAACCTTTAAATAATAATAAAGTTATTTTTTGACCAATTTTCTTTAAGATAAATATTTCTTTTAATATTTTATGAATCAATATTGAAAACAAAATTAATAAAATGTGATCTTTAATTAGTTTTCTGTAAATTAAATTTTGGAACAAATATATACATATATATTTTATCAACTCAACGTTTCAACAGAATGTTTGAATAGGTTATATTCAAAATGAGAAACTTGATTGATAATGTATGGCTATTTGAAAGGTATACCGATTGATATAATAAGAAAATAGAATAACACAAAGCAATAACGCGCCATCTATACACATAAAATGAAAGGATTTAAAAGCACGAATGTTTTTTTATACATAATACAAACTTCTACTGCCCTTACTGAGATGAAAAATATATTGGGAGGGCTTGGCTCATCAGTGGTGAACCCTCCAAGCGGTTTCGCCAATTTAATCCACCAGACCGTTTCTCAGAGCTCTAATACTGCATTGGACGATTCTGCTTATATACACAGCACTGAAGGATGGAATCTCAGAAATGGTTTTCAAGAAAACTATGGACATAGGCTTATAGGACAGTAGAATTACATTCAAAAATAGAATAGTTCAACGAATAAAAATATATTATTGATACTATAGTATAGTTTCCATGAAGGACAGCAAAAAAACATGTTTGAACCCGGTTTTTACTAGAGGTGTGAGGCCAAGATATGTCAGGCGGAGAAGAAACTTCAAACCTTCGAACAGTTTAGCCTTGGACTCTTTTAAATCTACTTTACTTGACCAAATTTCAATCTTCCATCATCCAAAGTTAAGCCATATCTTCAAACATGCTCTTATTGTAGATTCAGCTATGCAACACTATATAAACACTTTATAAACCTAATCCATGAACAATAAATGACAAAAATAAATAAACATAGATAGACGAAAATAAGTCGGCGGACGAGTGGGTAACACCCTCGTCTCCCGACAGCCATGAATCGGGAACGTATTCTGCGTTATCAATTTGTTTAACATGTGAATAACCTTCACATATTATTCATTGTTGCAATTATCATAAACTAGGTTGTTCCTTTTGATTGTTACATAATAAAGTTACTTTTGAACAGGAATAGATCGACGAACAACAATACCAAGCAAAAAAATGACAAACAAGAATACATAAAATACATATATTTGGCGAACATAATACATAAGCTAGCAGTTAACAGCAATTTATTAACACCAATACATGAGCGATCATCAATGAGCAGTTATTCAAATAATATTAATGAAAAACAATATATAAACAATAATTTAACAGCAATCTATTAACAACAACACATTAGTGAACATCAATGAGTAGTTATTCAAATGAAAACAATGAAAAATAATCCATAAATAATAATTTAATAGCAATCTATTAGCAACAAAATATGAGCGAACATCATTGAACCATAATCAATGAAGAATCATTCAAATGAAAACAATGAACAACAATCCATAAACTATCAATTAACAGCAATATATTAACACGAATAATACATGAGCTATAAAGAATGACAATACATCCAGATGGCACAAGAACCTATAGGACATGCAACAACTGTCCTGGCTGCAGCTTTGCAGAAAATTGACATGGACTCGGAGCAGCAGCTTTACCCACCCAAGATAGTGGACATTGCTGCTGCTGCGATAGAGATGCATGGAGACATCTGAGGTTCTTCATTGGACACGACAACAAAAACTACATGGGCAATCATCTAAGAACCATAAACGATGGACAACATTTCTTAAACAATCGATTAGGATAAATCTATTGACAATCGATGAGAAATTATCCATGAACATCATTGAACAACTCACTTCCTTTGAGCAAACATCAATGAACAAACAATCAATGAACAACAAATTGGTAATAAAGAATTAAAGATCCCCAAATACATGGATGAGAATAATTTGCGGTTTTAAAACCACAAAGAATGTGGAGTAGAAACTTTCAATTGCTCATATTAACAATCGGTGAGCAATAATACATGAACTTCATTGAACAACAATCCTTGAGCAAACATCTATGAACAAACAATAAATGGACAACAAATCGTTAATATAAAGAATTAAAGATCCCGAAATACATAGGTGAAGAGTAACTTTCCGTTTTAAAACCACAAAGAATGTGGAGTAGAGGCTTTCAATAGCCCACACTTCCAGGTGTGTTCGGTCCAAGACACAAGTTCTCATTGAAATTCAAACAATTTGCATAACTCTTTTTGAGAACCCATCTGCATCCCCAGTCCATTTCCTGTTCACAGTTTCAATTGGGAGTCTAGCGTTCTGAACCCCACTCTACTTGTCTGGGAAACTTTTGTGTTTTAAAGTATCGTTTAATTGTTTCCTTCTTACACTGCCGCAAGACTTTGTCTTTCTTTTCCTTTTACCATTACTAAGTTGTGAGAACTCAGAATAAATTTCTAACATATATTCATATGTACATTAATCATTTCTAAAATATTGAAGACACCATTTTTCGATATATAAAATAATTAATGCACACACACAACACACAATTAACGCTATTTAAATAAAAATAAATAATATTAGATTTTTTATGTTCTTTTCCGAATCAAATAATATTTTGAACGAATTGGCTCGAATATTACACATTTAAATGCAAAAATCGATAATTCTTTATTAAAGGTAAGGTAAGATAATCGTACATATACAGATAATACTGCAAAATAGTTATGGAAAAAAATAATGAAAGGAAATGTAACTACTCTAACCTGAACAAGCTTTTATCTTTGATCTCTACTTCCAAATTCTAGACTTGAAATGACGTTTAGTTAAACACAAATGGCTGATTATATTTTTTCCTTTCCTCTCTATTTTTCTGCATAAATATGGAGATAAAAAATTGATGATATTTTATTCAGAAAAAAATGAAAAATCTTCTTTCTCTAATCATGCAACTAAAAGTGCCTGAAGACTTGCTCAATCTGTGAGAATAAACATCAATCAAATGTTGAATTTTATTAATTCAGAAATAGACAGATACCCTTTCCGATTAATCAAATGAAGCTAACCACGTACGAGGTTTCGAGCTGTTGGCATGACTCAAGCTCTACTTCAACAACCACAAAAGCTGGGCTTTGTAGTTTACTAAAATCAAAAAACTGATATTTAAGGTTTTAACGGCGTATAAACACCACACTATACTGAAACTTTAGAATAAATGATAAATCAATGATTAGTTGATATTTTTTCCGACAGATGTCGTAAGTTATCGGTAACTTCTAGTTGAGCAATCAGGAGATGCATTTCTTTTAAATTTATCGTTCAATACAACATCACTTGTGTTCTATTTTTACAATATGATAATCGTTTTAGTAATTTGATCTCTCTGAAAATATTTATATATTTTTAAACTATATATATATATACCTTACACACTTAAGTTGCTTTACCTAAAAAATATTTCAATCTAAATTTTATTGTAACATAGTATTTATTAATTTTTATTATTTTTTTATTAACAGAGTGGTCATTTTTATGTTTATATTTGGCGACTCTGTAAATTTCCCTCGTGGCTTATCTTTTGTTTACAATTCATAGTTTGTCCTTGCTTGAATTGAATTGTTGTTTCCTCCTGAAGTTTTTGACTTCCTTAATTTTCCAAGTGGCATTTTGGTGGAGATGCTGGGTAAGTTAGGGAAGACAAACTGAAGCCCGACGAAGAGACCTTGAAGCCATGGCTGCTGTGATCTACATTTTCCGAGACTGACTCCAGGATTCCACCGCCGTGCTAAAGCCAAGACTTCCCTCCAAGATGACGATGTCCCTATAGACGACACGCCGCAAGAAAAAGGACGTAAAGGTACAAGGGACAAAGTTCCAAGACTTCGATGGAATCCTTGGCAGAAGCACGTCAAATCCATGTCAGTAACTACAATAATTGCTAGCTGTAGGTCACAGCTCCCATAGGGAAGAAGCTATGTAACATGATATTTATTAATTTTATTTATGTAACATAGTATTTATTAATTTTTATTATTTTTTTATTAACAGAGTGGTCATTTTTATGTTTATATCTGGCGACTCTGTAAATTTTCCTCGTGGCTTATCTTTTGTTTACAATTCATAGTTTGTCCTTGCTTGAAATAAATTGTTGTTTCCTTCTGAAGTTTTTGACTTCCCTAATTTTCCACGTGGCATTATCGTGAAATGTATATGATAAATATTATCGTGAAGTTTATATGATACATGTTTAATTTCTATTTTATAACTATATTCCAATTCACATTGTTGCATCAAATTTTGTGCGCCATACATTTATTAGAATATTCTATGATATTTAATATTTATTTAAAACAGATTATTTATATAGGTATCAATACTTTTTATAGTTCCATTCTCTTTGTAATATTTTTATTGTACATATATCTTGATTGGTTATTGAAGCGAGAGAGAATCTGGAGGAAGACTGCGGATCACGGCCTACGAGGAAGACAACGAATAAATAAACACAATAATTTTAAATAGTAATTTACTTTTCTTTATTTTTCTCTAAGTATGGAAACTCGCTCGGGAAACGTGTATAACACCAAGAAGGAAGAAACCAAGGTCGACGACCCTGCAAAGCCGCAACTTGATACAACAAATTCAATATTTAATAATAAATACATTTTATTTTAAATTAGGCTCTTTATGATTCTATATTTTCATCTTAGTATGAGAAATATTTTTTGTTGTTTTTAAATTAACAACTAACATTAAAGATATATTTAAATGAGTAAAAACACAGTTTGAAATGCCGTGACAATATTTAGGTGGGAAATAAGAAAGGTGATTGATGATAGAACTCCACGTGTAAATGAGGGAATAGATTTCAATCCTGAACGAGTTTTCGAAATACCTGTAAATTATTTGGTTGCGTGTTTTTTCAAAATTAAAAAAACCAACTTCTACCTACCCAGTGGTTTAGAATTTATTTTAAATTGAATATTTTTTTTGTTTTGTGTCTACATTTATAAAATTCAATATAAATCAGTTCGTGCTAAACTTTTGATTCTAAGTAAATATAAGGTATTATTATTCAAATTAAAAAATGATAGAATTAACTATTTAAAACAACTCCGTCACGCATACCTACTTTAAAATGATTTTTTTCATGAATTTATAAAAAAAAATGTATTGAAAAAATTTATTGTAGATCGAAGGAGCAAATAAAACCAAACAAATATATAGTTGGCATTTTATGTGCAACTATCAAAATAAATATTCTGAAAATCTTGAATATATTTAATTTTTAAATTATGTAAAAAAAATATACATTTCTCTCCAGGTATTCGTTTATAATTCCCTTAAAACCCACTTACTGTTCAATTAAAAAAGTATTTATTGGATCAAAATATAATTTATTTACCAATATTTCAGTCGACTGAACGCCAATATTTTAAAAAGGTATTACAAAATATTCATGTCAACAGCAACCTCATCGCCACATAACGTCAATAGAATTAAGATAAAAATGTTTTGCCAATTTTTTTCTAACTTTATTCCATTAAAGGTTTAGATGCAACCTTTGGTACAAAATGATATATATATATGTATTATTGATTTTTTAACACATATATATAGATATATACATACGGTCGTTGAGGTACAGCTTGCATCACGCTGATGAGGGCCAACAGCCCGAAACGCGTCCGTGGTTAGCCTTTCTTGATTAATCTAAAATGGGTATTTGGCCAATTCTGGAATAATTAAAAATCAACGAGAATAGTTGATATTTATTCCGATAGATGGCGCAAACTATCAGCAACTTTCAGTTGCACGATAAGGAGATGCATTTTTCTTAATTTATGCACCTTATCCCAGTACAATATCACATTTGTACTATTTTTCATATATATATAGATAAATAATTAAACAATGCATTTAGTTTAAAACCCAATAACAAAATATATAGTTGTGATAACGAGTGAGCACAAATCTTGGCAAATCCAGATAGAATACAACCTGTTTACCAGAGTATTGTTGGACTTTGGGGCTTATTAGCACTTAGTTTGTGGCTTAAACATTGTCACAATGTTTCTACTGAAGTAAGAACCCAAATTCATTGATTTAGTTGTCTTTGTTAAAGGTACGATGTCACATTTAGTAAAGGAATACTACTTTCAATAACTTTGTGTTATATATTAATTTGTTTTGAAACTAGAGCAATCCATAATATTTCCATCAATATTTTGATATCCAATATTTGTCTTTTTAATTAAATATTAATTTGTGTTTGGGAATAACAGATATAACGAATGCAAATCACATATTAACCTTTATTTATATTTAAAAATATTTTTTAGATATATATAGATTTGTTCTTTATTTAAAAAAAGGAGATTTAATATAGTATTCGTATTTTAAATAAAATTGATAACTAACAATTATATTTCTTGCCATGCTTATTACTTGAAAGGTCATAATTCACATCACAATCTAATGATAGCTGTCTCAAATATATGTTTCAGTCTATGTTTGTCGCCCTTTTCAAAAATAATTATTGATAAATTGGCATCAAATAAACATCACAAAAATATTTTCCTTGAAAAGAGCAACAGCGGATCAACAAAGCGTTGAAATAAATGTAAGAAAGTGTGATATAGAATGCATTTGTTTTATTAAAAATAAATATTGATGAGTTGTAGAGTAGGAAATAAATATTGGGAGAAAGACGGAAGTCGAAATGAGGATATAAAATGGATGTTGAGGTTTATACTTCAGACGATGGTCTTCTGAAGAACACAACTCCATAACGAGCAAAAGACGACTTAACGATTCGGAACTTGTTATTAATTCGTCGTTTGATGACATTCCTGATGTCTCCAGACTTTTGATGTCTGCCATAAACCTGAATATAGAATCTTCTCTTACTTCCTTCTGTGGTTTGATATTGTAGGTGATATATCTTCATTTTTTCACAACAATTTCATATTAAGGAATAATTGAAGTTCACTTTTGAATTTTAATAATATGTAAATAAATTGCAAAATGTAAAAATAAACAAATAAATGATTATATTCAAGGAATATATCCCCAGTAGAAATTTGTTCATTAAAAATATAATAATTTTTAACACTTTGCCAAATGTTTTAATTTTTGTTCGCTCCTGACGAGGACAAAATATTGTTTGTTTCGTTTCTTCAAGGAATCGGGCTACGATGGTGAACACTTCTTTATTTAAGAACGGAACTTTCCTAACTAACTGACAACATTCATTTGTCTCTATTTATAACCTAACTCGAGCGTCTATATGCAAAACCATATTTACATATTTACATCTGAATATGTACAATTACATCACATCTCCCCTCTTAGAGATTAGCTCTAGACCTCTCCAAAACGTCTGGGCGGACGAACTGTTCTTCCAGGAGATGTTGATGATCCGGCCACATCCGCAGCAGCATCCGAAGTGTGTGGGTTGGCCTCTGGGTAATTTACATATGGCTCCCCGTTAAGGTCCGTCAGCCAAACTCGATCATTTACTTCCAATGGAGGCAGTTCTCGTACTCCTGCGCCCTTAGGCTTCGCATCAGAATCCTTTAATCCGTCGCCCTTTGGCTTCGCTTCAGAATCCTTTACTCCTTTTCATCAATAGCATTCACAACACCTATTATAGAGGGAGCAGAACAAGCTTCCTTTGATTTGCCATAGTGATCCGAATTGTCACTCCGCACCTTCAAAGGAATCCCACAGGAACCACAATTTTACTTTTGTACTATTTCACTTTTTGTACAATTTTACTTTTGTACAATTTTACTTTTGTACAATTTTACTTTTGTACAATTTTACTTTTGTACAATTTTACTTTTGTAATATTTCACTTTTGTACAATTACACTTTTGTACAATTACACTTTTGTACAATTACACTTTTGTACAATTACACTTTTGTACAATTACACTTTTGTACAATTTTACTTTTGAACTATTTCACTTTTGTACAATTTTACTTTTGTACAATTTTACTTTTGTACAATTTTACTTTTGTACTATTTCACTTTTGTACAATTACACTTTTGTACAATTACACTTTTGTACAATTTTACTTTTGTACTATTTCACTTTTGTACAATTACACTTTTGTACAATTACACTTTTGTACAATTTTACTTTTGTACTATTTCACTTTTGTACAATTACACTTTTGTACAATTACACTTTTGTACAATTTTACTTTTGTACTATTTCACTTTTGTACAATTTTACTTTTGTACTATTTCACTTTTGTACAATTTTCACTTTTCCAATGAATACATCATTTTGGGAGCTTGATACTTCTTGTACGGTTTTTGTGTGACAAACCTTGGCAAAATGACCTTTCTTTCTGCACTTGTTGCAAATAGCATCCTTAGCAGGACATTGTTCTTTCGAATGTCCTTGGTAATATCCACATCGGAAACATTTACGTTTCTCATAAGAAGAACAACCTTGAGGATTCTTTGGAAAATTAGAATTGTACGTTTTTGTACCTTTCATTCTTGTTTTCTGGAAATTTGTGCCATTTCTCCCTCCTTTCCTGTTAATCACATCCACGTTCCGATTTTCAGTGTCTTGCCTGATTTCTTTTTGTTGATTTTTTACACTTTCTGATTGGCGCACAATCTGGATTGCCTTCTCCAAGGTTAGTTCCGATTCTAACTGTAATTTCTCAGAAAGATTAAGGTTTTTCACTCCAACTACCAAGCGATCCCTGATCATCTCTTCTTTTAAGATACCATAGCTGCAGGTTTCTGCCAGCACATAGAGATTAGCGGAACGTGGATGTGATTAACAGGAAAGGAGGGAGAAATGGCACAAATTTCCAGAAAACAAGAATGAAAGGTACAAAAACGTACAATTCTAATTTTCCAAAGAATCCTCAAGGTTGTTCTTCTTATGAGAAACGTAAATGTTTCCGATGTGGATATTACCAAGGACATTCGAAAGAACAATGTCCTGCTAAGGATGCTATTTGCAACAAGTGCAGAAAGATTAAGGTTTTTCACTCCAACTACCAAGCGATCCCTGATCATCTCTTCTTTTAAGATACCATAGCTGCAGGTTTCTGCCAGCACATAGAGATTGGTTATGAATTCCTCTACAGGTTCCATCTCCCCTTGGCTTCTTCTATTGAATTTTGCTCTTTCATAAATAACATTTCTTTTTCCTATGAAATAGTCCTGGAATTTGGACACCACTAGTTTATAGTCATTAATTTGCGCTTCACTTAAATTAAATAAGATCAAGATTTCTTCTGCTTTATCGCCCATTATGTAAATCAGAGCATTTACTTGCTCACTTTCACTTTTCTCTGAAAGTTCTGAAGCGATTCTGTATCTTTGAAATCTTTTGAACCATATCGGCCATTCATTAGGTTTGCCGAAATTGAATCCTTCTGGAGCAGCTACTTGTATATAATTAGCCATTTTTTTCCTTTTCTTAAAAAAAATTCTTATATTTCAACTTTATAATTTTGAAAATTGCTTTTACGCTTTTACCGCTTTTACGCTTATACCGCTTTTACGCTGCCACCATGTTTCTTCAAGAGGAATCGGGCTACGATGGTGAACACTTCTTTATTTAAGAACGGAACTTTCCTAACTAACTGACAACATTCATTTGTCTCTATTTATAACCTAACTCGAGCGTCTATATGCAAAACCATATTTACATATTTACATCTGAATATGTACAATTACATCACATTGTTGACAAAACATCGAGACAATAAAAAAGATTTACTGGCCGAAATAATTTGAAGAAATAGAAATTGGATGTCAGTTTAGATAATCAATTAGAGGAATAATATTACGATGCACTAGCGCGCCATCTGTTATCAAATTACAAAACTATTTTAGACGCGTAATATTCTTTTTTTTTAATAAAACAATTTATGCTGCCCTTACTGCAATGGAAAAATTAAAGGTAAGGCCTGGCTCATCAGTGGTGAACCCTCCCAGCGGTTTCGCCAGTTTAATTTTTCTATTGCAGTAAGGGCAGTATAAATTGTTTTATTAAAAAAAAAAGAATATTACGCGTCTAAAATAGTTTTGTAATTTGATAGAGGAATATTAATTTTAAACATTTTATTTTGACGAGAGATTATTTTTATTCTTTATCAAAAATTATTGTTTATGAAAATTGAGATTTATTGTTTGTAATTATCAAATTAGGTTACATTAAATAAAGATATTCTCTAATATCAAGACCATGGTTTCAGGCAATGTTCCTCATCAGTACAGGATTGTCATTGAATTTAGGAGTTTTGCGAATTTTTATAAAAGCGGTAATATGGTGAAATTATCAGCTGATTTTATGGCCGAAATATTTATCTAATATTTTATTTAAAATGTTAATAAAATATTATATATACATAGGTCAATTGATATTGATATTTGTAGATCTCAAGTAATCAAATCTCGCCTTGAACTGAAGAGAACCATATGGACTCTAGGTAGGTGTAATGAAGCTTTGCAAAAGCTCGTGTTGCAGTTTGCAGTTGAAGTCAATAGGGATCGTCTAATTTTGCATATATTTAGAGAGACGTGAAAGTATCCTTTTCTGTTATGTGTACACACTATCTCGAACCATTGAAGATGGAAAATAATAACAAAATCTACCCCACTTGCCCAAAATGTAGCTTGGCACCTGCAGATCCAGAACACATTTTTTGCTTGCATTAGATGCACTAAACAGGACTTTTAGGAGAGGCCGCTGCTTATCATAAAACAGCCCGAGGAGCAACACTCATGGAATTCGTGTAATCTTTACACAAAGGGTTAAGAAACAACAACAACAACGCACTATCTAAATACAATGACAATGGACGTGGCTATACAAATAATGTAAACATATATAAACATATATAAATATGGAAATAAAATGGCAACACATTTTATTTTTATAAAATAAATTAACCACTCGAATGATACCAATTTTCTAAAATATTTTTATGAAAAGTTTGGTAAAAATCGAATGATATCTAAAGATTCAATTCACGAAACATTGAAAATGAAAAACATTCACTGATACTAATTGTGCTGAAAACATGTAAGAAAACATCTACGTATGTTTTCCCACGTGACGCAGCGGAGCGTGACCTTGCCAGCACGGGTGAGTCAGTTGTTGCTTTGCTCTCGGTATTGATGGACATTAAAACATGGTGGCAGCGATAACTGGATAAAATACGAACCCGTATATTGCAAAATATCGATTTTTGCGTACCTTGGAAGATAATTCAACATGGCTCAGATTCAACCTCCAGAAACTTTAGACTTCTCGACTCCCAACGAATGGCCCAAATGGAGGAAGAGATTCGAACGATACCTCGTGGTCAGTGGAATGAAGAAGAAAGAGGAGGCGGACAAGATCGATTTGTTCATGTACTTGATGGGTGACCGCGCGGATGATATATTCAGGACTTTCAAGTTCGAAAAGAAGGAAGAGGCAACGAAAATTGATTCCGTCCTCAAGGCGTTCGACAGCCACTTCTGTGTCAGGAAGAATATTATCTACGAACGTGCGAAATTTAATTCAAGAATCCAAGAGGATCGGGAGCCAGTGGACGAATTCATCACTTCATTGTACAAATTGGCTGATAGCTGCGAATTTGAGGGTCTTCATGAGCAGTTGATCCGTGACCGAATAGTGGTTGGAGTGAGGGACAAAGCTTTATCTGAAAGAATGCAGTTGGACAGCGAACTGACTTTGGAAAAGGCGGTGAAAATGGTTCGACAGCAGGAAGCCGTTCGACAGCAGAAAGTCGACCTGCAGCGTCCCTCAACAAGCCAAAAGGTCAATCAGGTGAAGTTCAACTCGAAGAAACAATCACCGAAACAACAACAGCAACCTTCGAGGAAGAAGGAGAAGTCAGCCAAAACAAGATCACGATGTCCAAAATGCGGAGGTTTCACCCACAGGGAAGGACAGGCTTGCCGTGCTGAAGGACAAAAATGTAACCTGTGTTCAAAAACTGGCCATTTTGCAAATTGCTGCCCAGATAAGCAGGCGAAGACTGCGGAAGTCAAAGCTGTTTCTGAACTTGATGAAGAAATTGGTTTTCTCCTGGAGGTCTCAGCTACGGAGGATTCATCTAATCTCGATGATGATGAAGGCGAGTGCAGGAGGCGATGGACAGCAGAAATCCAAGTGAACGGAAAACAGCTGAAGTTCAAGCTCGACTCCCAGGCGGATGTTACATGTGTTCCTCTGTGTCTCTTCAAGAAGATAATGGGACAGCAACGACTAGTGGAAAGTGATATCAACATTAGAGCTGCTGAATTCTCCTAACTTCAGACTGTGGGTATGTTTATATCAACGCTGCGAAATGGCAATTATGAAATCAAGGAGAAGATTTATGTCATTCGTCGTTTGAGTGAACCTCTTCTGAGTCGCCGGGCATGTGAGCTCTTGAACCTGGCGAGGCGAATTGAAGTGGTTGCGACGAGAATTAACCCGATCAAGGAATTCCCTGAAGTATTTGAAGGACTGGGACAGATCGGAAACCCTTACGAAATCAAATTGAAACCTGGAGCAAAACCATATGCTGTGCACACTCCTCGGCGAGTACCAATACCTTTGATGGAAAAGCTCAAAACAAGATTGGAAGAGCTCGAGAAGGCGGGAATCATAGCACAAGTTAACGTTGCGACTGAATGGTGTGCACCGACTGTGATTGCTGGTAAACCGAATGGTGACATACGACTCTGTGTGGATCTCTCAAGGCTGAACGAACATGTACAGCGCGAAGTGCATCCCATGCCAGTGGTGGAGCACATGCTGAGGCAACTGGGGGAAGCAAGATTCTTTTCGAAACTGGACGCGAACAGTGGCTTTCACCAGATTCCGTTGAGCCCGGACTGCCAGCATTTAACGACCTTCATCACTCCTTTTGGGAGATATAAATACTGCAGAATGCCATTTGGAATCTCACTCGCCCCAGAGTATTTTCAGAAAGTTATGTCAATAATCTTGCAAGGCATGGACGGTGTAATGTGTTACCTGGACGATATCCTAATATTTGCCTCCGACTCCAAGACTCACGATCGAATTCTTCGTTTAGTGCCCCGAAAACTGAAAGAGGCGAAAGTTACACTAAACAAGGCCAAGTGTGTCTTCGGCGTGCCAAGAATTAATTTTCTTGGGCACATACTGGATGAAGACGGTATCCGACCAGATCCAGCGAAAATCGAAGCAGTGGCGAAGATGCCTGCTCCGACCGATGTTCATGGCGTAAGAAGATTTCTTGGCATGGTGAACCATCTGGGACGTAAACTCCGAACGACCTTGCCAATTGCACCAGAGAATCTTAATCCAAAGTTGGTGGACTCTCAGACCCTGAAAAGAAAGGAAGGGAGAAGGAGAAAGGATATGAAATCCAGATATGATCGACGCTGCGGAGCTACGGACATGGAGGAGCTATCCGAAGGTGACACGGTTTGGATTACAGATATGCGAACCTGGGGGATTGTAAAGAAGAAAGCATCGACACCAAGGTCGTATATGGTTGATACTCCAGTTGGGACTTTACGTCGAAACAGGTTCCATCTACGAAAAGGATATGCAGTGCAATATCCAGCCGACCCATCGACGCCGACCTTTTCGGGGGAGGAACTGGTTGAAAATGAAAAGACCCCAGTTGTGGATTATCCCTCTAACGACTCAGAAGACGGCCTGATAAGAACCCGGAGTGGACGAATTGTTAAACCTGTGGATCGCCTTCATTATTAATTATATTATGCATTTAAAGTTTGTAATGTATATATATATATTTCAAGTCTTAAAAAGGGGGATGTGCTGAGAACATGTAAGAAAACATCTACGTATGTTTTCCCACGTGACGCAGCGGAGCGTGACCTTGCCAGCACGGGTGAGTCAGTTGTTGTTTTGCTCTCGGTATTGATGGACATTAAAACACTAATGCTCCACTAATTTTGGCTAAAATTTAAATTCGAAAACTATCCGATACAGATATATTGTATAATCTATGAATACTATAAAAAAAATGTAAGCGTCAATTCTTCTAAAAACCCACAAAGATTGGACAAAGCCAAGCTATGGGGTAATTATTTCCATTGAAGAATTCGACGATAAAAAGCCAGAAGAAACCTGCCGTTAATTAGCAAAACAATAATTAGAGAAGGTAAATAGGTGGATTTACCCCCAAACGGGTGAAATCGTTACAATTTATTCTTCTAATTAGGCTTCTTTCAAATTACAATCAATTGTATAGGTTTGTAACCACGTTCTCTTTTGATACTGATTTTGTTACAACTCTTCATCTCAGTTTCTTACTTGGTTTATTGAAAAGTTATTTATGAATTTTATATATTAATATTTCTTTTTTGGAATAACTATTTAATGATCTATATATATATTTATATAGAGGTTTATATATTTTTATGATTAAATATTATTGCATTTTAGACTATATGACTCGTGCTTTAGATGTTGTACAAAATTTCAAATACCGCGTGAGATCGCCCTTGCAGCCTTAGAATAATTTCTAACGCTTTGCCTAATGTTTTAATTTTTGTTTGCTCCTGACGAGGACAAAAGATTTTTGTCGAAACCTCCAGACAATAAAAAGATTTACTGGCCGAAGTATCTTTAATTTGAAGAACTATGAATGCCAGCCAGGCAGCCTCTATATTTACGATATATCACTTTGAGTAATAATATCAGGCCTTCAGGGAAAAGTATCTTTTCAAAGACTTATTTATTCTCTATCTTTCGGTCAAGAACGCTCTTCTACAGGAGAAAACGTGGTTTCCCTACAAGGGATTTATTTTATTGATACAAAGGTTTATTTCATTGAATTGAAATATATCACTTTATTGGTTATTTACGCTAGAATCTAAAGAAATCGTAGGCACTTTTGAATAAAGTTTTTTTAATGCTTCATAAAATAAAATAAAAATTTATATAAAATGTTTACATATAGAGTAAATATCCTATATATCTTTTTAGGCAAAATTTTGCTATTAGAATTTTGTTTTAGAGTTTCTCTTTTTTTGTGTCTTTTTGAGGTTTTTAAATGAAATATTTCGGTATAAAGTATTTTCGTATCTATTTTTTCAACTAGAGGGATTCCGTTATTATGGGTTTCAAATGTATTTCACATTTTATTTATTTTTCTCAATTATGTTTATAAAATAAAGGGTTTCATTTTCATTCTGTTATCAGCAACATATATGTGATAGATTTTGAGGTGGAACCTTTTAATGTTTGAAAACGAAGGCATAAAAGTCGCTAAAATAACTGAGAAAAATGTTACAAAGATATACTTAATAAAAATAAAACCTTTCTCTCGTGTTTTTGAGAATTATTATTAGTTTTCTAATATCATAGATGTTATAAAGATATGTATATTCATAGAAGAAGCTCTGGATCGGCAGGTATTAGACCATTGATCGGTGTATGATCAGTGGAAATATAGAAATATATGTGGAAATAGTAGATAACAAAGAAGCCCAGAAGTCCTTCCAATTTGATTATTGAATTACACTAAGCATTCATTGTATTCAATGATGTTTATCCAATTGTTATGAATTTACCTTTTCTAATTATTCAATGCTTATAATTCTTGTTTATTATACAAAATAAACGGTTACATTATTTTCTATTCTCAAATTGTAGATTCAAAATGTTTTTTTTTTTGTTTCTTCCTCAGTATCATCAATAAAAAACAAATTTCAAACAAAAAATATGTATCACGTTATTAATATGTTTTAAATAAATATATCATGAACTGATTTTGAATTATTAGATTATTTTTGATATTATTGATATGAGAAATAAATAACAATAAATGCATAGATAAGTGTTATATAGAATTTAAATTTAAATTTTTATCTATTAAATCTCTATTTTCAAAAATCGAAATTTCACAAAATATGGTCATGGTTAATAACAAAATTTAAAACCTTTTTCTCAAATTCAAACCAACAGTTTAATTATGATTTATATATATTTTTAAATCACATATGGTAATAATATGCAATTAAACTACTGAAAGCCAACAGTCATATGCGAATAATAAATGACAAAATATAAATACCTAAAAGGTCTTCAATTCTTTCAGAAAAATAATAAAACTTATTAAATCTGGGAATCAGAGAAATTACAAATTAAAAAAGAAGTAAAATATAAATTAATTTCAAGAAAATCTACAACATATATAGGAGATAATGTATAATGATTATAAATAATGTAAACAAGATATATATATTCAAATTATATTTATTCTAATTGGATTTTGAATATTTTCTTGAATAATTTGCATTAATTTTAATATACTTTCAAAATATAATATGAAAATAAAAATCCTAAATACCATCGTCTTTTTACATATTTAAATATCAATTTTCACACACGAATAGGTTTTGACACTATGCAAATTTGACAGAAAAAAAGGGGGCCAAATATAAATGAGTAAAAAAGGCTTTTTTCAACATGTTTTAAGTAAAAGGAGGTTAATCTATTCTCTAAACCTAATTTCTACACGCTTGTAACAAATTTCACCCCAAGCAGTTAATTTTTAAAGAAGTTTTAATTAATTTGATTTAATTGCAATTTTACTTTCTAAGTAATTTTCTTCTTTTTTAGTATGTCATGAAACTAAAAGAAAGATTTAGTGCCAACATTTTGTCAAATGAAGTTTTAAAAATTAGGTTTACACTGGTTTTATAATTAAAATTAGTTTTATAGTTTTATATATAATAGCTTTATGTTTTGAGGCAATATATTATAACACAACATAACCTTTAGAAGATTTCTAGCCTATTTATATTTAAATTTATGTGTGTTTCTAACAATTCAATGCTTCTCTCTATTATTAGTAACAATTTTGGAATATAGAGAAAAGTAAAATATTAAGAAATACAGATTTTGAATTTAACTATGAGTCAGAACAGCAAGCTAATTCTGCATCGAATAATACCGTTAAGAGAATTTTGTAAATTTGCTATTACTTTTTTCTCCTTTATACTACTATATGATAACTACTTATTTATTACATATATCAAAAACAAACCTCACATGTTTAAACTAAATAACAGATCATATAAATTTCGAAATTATCTTAACGGTATTATATATATAAAATACTCGCTTTTACTAGTTTTATATTTTACAACAGATATTAGAGTATTCGTGTACTAGAGGAGACACCTTCCATTCAATAATGCATTCAAAAAACAATAAATTCTATTTATAACATCAGTACAAAACTAAATCATTAATTGTTTATATTCACCTTAAAATTTTATTGGGATAATTAACATATTGAATTGTTCAATGCTTTTTAAAATGGGAATGGCCTCATTAGATACCTATATATATATATATATTAACACAAAGCAATAACGCGCCATCTATACATATAAAATAAAAGGATTTAAAAGCGCGAATGTTTCTTTTATACATAATACAAACTTCTACTGTCCTTACTGCGATGAAAATATATATTGGGAGGGCTTGGCTCATCAGTGGTGAACCCTCCCAGCGGTTTCGCCAATTTAATCCACCAGACCGCTTCTCAGAGCTCTAATACTGTATTGGATCATTCTGCTTTTATATGCTACACTGAAGGATGGAATCTTAGAAATGGTTTTCAAGTAAACTATGGACATAAGCTTATAGGACAGTAGAATTACATTCACATTTTCATCGCAGTAAGGACAGTAGAAGTTCGTTTTATGTATAAAAGAAGCATTTGCGCTTTTAAATCCTTTTATTATATATATAGCATACATTACATTCAATTTTACTAGTATATGCATAAAGCATCGTGTTGTGTTCTAACGCCCAATTAAACCCAGAGGTGTCTCTTTTGCTACATATATATTTATATTGCGATATCATCAAAAAATACATTTGCATTCGTTGAATTGCAAATATTTACATTATAGACACATATGAAATTTGAAAGAGCGTTGATATATCAATTTATATTTCTATATATATAAGTTAATAAATAATTTAACTAAATCTTCAAGATTTTTTAATTAAAATATATTTGAATAAAAACATTTTTTGTGACGTATAGAGTAATAAATATTCAGATACAAGTAATACTTGTATATCGAAGTATAATACAGTAATGAATAGAACAGTTTTTGTCGGAATAAAATTATTCTCTCAAACAAAGTTTTCATCTAATCCATTTATTTCTAAGATAATGCAATGCAACAAATAAGCGTCCTTAAAGGACTCAGAAAACGTAATTGGAAATTTTTATTGGAATCCTTAATGTGAGCTGTATTCCACAGAATTGCTAGGGCCTGTAAACATTATAATTTCGATGTATTGGTAATTTATGGAATTCTGAAAATATTCCGTTTGGTGATCATTTTTCACAAATTTCTACACAAGGAGATCCAGCTTAGCAAACAAAATGTGTTCATATTAAAATATAATTGTCATTCAAATATCGTTCTGATAGATTACACGAAGTATATTAACGTAAATCTTGTCTATACCTTGCGAAATATAGATACCAAAATGGTTTCAAGCGCTTATATACATAGTTGGCATTAGGTAATTAAAGCCCCATATAATTTAAAGGGATGTCTACATATGAAATTGTTGTTATATGTTTTATAGCTGAAGTGACTGAAATATCTCCATCTATGTCTGAAAGCAGACCTCGGTGTGTCAGGTTCCCATTACGTAGCAGTGGCAGGAGGACGTGCATCGCTGCCCTGCGGCGTGCCGATAGCCGAGGCCAACATCTCGCTAATCCTCTGGTACAAGGGCGACTCCGGTGTGCCCGTCTACACCGTGGACGCTCGCAAGGGTGCTCTGAAGGGTGCTCGTCACTTCCCCGCGGCCTCGCTGAAGGGACGTACACGGTTCCAGCTGGCGCACCCTCGGCCCGCTCTGGATATCGACCCTGTGACGGAGGAGGACGCCGATGAGTACAAGTGCAGGGTGGACTACCGCAGGTCGAGGACGGTCACTCGCACACTCACCCTCGCCGTCATAGGTCAGTTGCTATGTACACTCCTCTGCTGATTCGGAGATTGTTGATTCGGAATATATATAACCGGGCCTTATACCAACACAGTGTTATCCAAATTGGCGTTCTAAACTTTACAAATCTGATGTCGTGGTTTGTCACCAATCTATGTCTACTAGCCTACACGATCAATAAATGACGGTCAATAGATGACGCAAAGTCTTTCCATATATGTATTCGTATTATCTATGTTAATTTCCCTATTTTACAGGGAGAGGCAACCTGTTATCTTAGTTCATATATTTTCAACATTTATCAATGTTAGCTCTTTCTCATTTTTAAAGTCATAAAAGTATAAAAAATGAACAGCAAGATGTAAGGTTTATTTACCAATACCTCACCATTTTCTAGAAAAGGAGCATTGTGTATGGGCTATATAATTTACCTTCAAGCACACTAAAAGACATTCAGACAAAACAATGGTCAACTTCTACATATAAAAAAGCAATGAGAATGGGCTGTAGGATTCAACATTTCTCTCTAATACTTAGCCGATGCTTACGATAATATAAGCATTGTGTATGAACAATTTGAGCGCACAAATAAACTCACAATTAGAACTCTATACAAAGAACTAGTCAGTTTCTACACAGTAAAGGGGCAGAAAATATGTTATTTTACTTTAATCACAGACAGTTGAAGATTAGTTAACCTAATTAGATTAGTATTGCTAACTAGTACACTAAGTCTTTGGATTACAGAAACTCTTAATCCGTTGTAGGGCAAAGTTCGTTAAAACTCGAATTAAAATCTATGTTTATTCTTGTAGAATTAAGAGGGTATATTAGCCGGGACAAAGCGCTTGGGCGTAATTACAGGCGTTTTAATTAGACTAATTAGCGTATAGAAGATGTACCAGCTTCCGTCCGCGCAGGCGCAGTAGCAGTCATTAATTTTCCACGACCGATGTCATGCAAATATGATTATCATTCAGATAGCGTTTATCTAGCGCCAAATATGATAACAGTTAATAGATCTCTATCTACTTCTTTGGTAGTTTCCACACTATGTACGTTCCAACTTCCTCTTCTACCCACAATACATTCACATGATATTTCAATCATAAATTATAAAATAATCATTAATAAAAAAACCGCAACTTAAGAAATCAGAAATTTTATTTTTTCCAACCTGGCAGGTTTTCGATCAAAAAGTTCATCGACGCTCCTAAGATAAACTACTAGATTCTACATAAAAGCAGATTATCCAAGTTACTTATATATAAATAATATATTTTGAATATTAAAGACTATATCTAATTGAGTGAGAGAGAAATGAGATTATGAATAATATTCTATTATACAATACTGTCAATAAATATATATAAAAGCAAAACAGTTATTTCAAGAAACTATATTATAATCAGTTGAGAGATATTTAGTTCATATTCATATAGGTTTTGCCCATTTCATTTTAAAATATATAAATGTTTTTTTTTCTATAGAATAATCCCTTGCATAAATATTGAGTAAAATTTATTTGTTTGTCCTCTTATTAGAGATATATATTTTTAAAATATTTTGTCTCAATTTGTATAATAGTTAATATGTAAAAAATAATATTTTTATATCTTAATAAAAATATGTAAAATAGTATCCGATTATATTCAATTCGTGTTCTATTGGCGTGTCATTATACCTTGTTTTCTCCTGTAGAAGGGCGTCCGTGCCTGAAAGTTAGAGAATAATAAAAATGTTTTTGAAAAGACAAAATAAAAAATGAAAAGACACTTTTCCCTGGAGGAATGATTGATTTTACTCAATAAATGTGGGTGATAATAGGAATGACATTCGATCATTGTACCTAATAAATACCCAAATAAATCTTTCCACACCGTTACTAGGGAAGAACAAACGGCGATTTAACGATTACGAATAGGACATCTTTGAATGCTCAAATTCAATGGAAAAATCTAAATATTCTGAAATGCCCCAAATGCGATTCCCAGCCTGCCAGTCCTGAACATCTATTGAATTGATTCAAATCCTTTATAAAAGACCCCTAGGAAAACCCCTGGACTATAATAGAAAAGCTGAGACAATGGGACCTAATGGAGATAGTTTAAACGACTTGAGAAAAGAGCAACAACAACAACCAAATAAACGAAATTTTAATTATGTATTCTGGAGAAATATATATAGAATAAGCAATAAGACATTCATTAAGGATGAGACAGTTATTTCTGATCAATTATTCCTTATTGGTCTCCTTCAATATTTCGATCAGGCAAATCGCCTGTCTTATTCAAGAAACAGCCTCTAGAATTCTTCTCCGCATTAATATATCTATGATTTAGGGGCCCTTCAAGCAAGGAAAGTGATTATGTCTATTTTGCATGAATGATTCTTTCTACTGAATGTTATTCTTTGGTATAATTAATAAAAATCAAATTCATTTTACATATTTATTGAGTAGGTTTAAACAGTAAAATGAATTTTGATATGTATATTTTTCTGTTTATACTATTTTGTTTTGGATCGATACTTAATTTTTTAGGAAAAGCCTATACATTGGGTGATAGATAACTTTTGTATTGTTGAAATTAAGTATTTATGGTCTTGTTTAATTGAACGGTCGACCAGAGTAATAGAGAACTGTGATTTCTGAATGCGTCTCTATGTTGGTTAGTTCGTTTTTACAAGTTTAAATCAGTCTCACAGATTTAGGAGTTCAGTTAATATTTACTGGGGATGCGATATACAATATTTTTTCTTGATTGGAATTGAATTTTGTGTCTGAGTAACTGAGCATACTTTTGATTTAACTGAGATCGGCTGGAGTACAGTATCTTGTGTGTTTTCTGGTATTTTGATATGTACACTCCACTCTACCTCCCTTTATGTGTTCTCGGTAGAGTAACAGTTCTAAAAGTATTCCGCGTTATAAGATACTCTAAATCTGCGGTAGAACTTATCAAAAAGCTTTAGGATATTGGTATAGAAATAATCTTAAACTAATACAAAATATATTTTTATATGTTGAATTTTTCATCTAATATTCTATCATATATAATTGTTATAACAAAGTATAATATTAAATATGCATTAAAAACATAATAGAAATTTGAAATATTTTATCGTTTTTAACACAAAAACGAAAAATGTATATATTTACATTATTTTTATATGCATTCGTAAAATTAATATATAAAATTCTTTCTCTTTCCGAAGAATTTGCAAATTTAAATCTATTTATTCAATATATATTAAATAAAACGATAAAAGTAAACATAGGTTTATTTAATAATTCGGGGAAATAATATTTTATCAATTTCTATATATATATATATAACGTTGAATGTTTAAAATTGAGAAATTATCTTTTCTTTAATGTGTCGCAGGGATTTATGAAAAGAGACGAGTTCAACCCCCACTCTTTTTATCGATTTTTTCTTCTGTTTTTTTATCTCTTTCCTTTTACATACGTATCGATGAGTTCATTAGCGGAAGGATGATAAAATTTGGCAGTTGAGATTCCCTTTTTTTTATTGATGAAATGTTGAAATATAACAAAAAATACGGAATATTAATAATAGATATAGACTTTTGCATATATTCTATTTGTAAAATCATTTATTGTTATAACAAGTGACTCCAATTTGTATGAAATATATTTTTGTTATTATATAGAATAAATATTTTTGAGATGATTTGGAAAGTCTTAACATTCTAATTTGAAATCACTGAAACTCTATTCAGATAAATAATTAGTTTTAAGTTTATTTTTTTCTATATTGAGTGTAAATTTATTTTATTTGGATAAAACACCACCTATGTGTGCAATGCTTTTTCAAAATGATTTGTGAATAATCTTTCATATCAATATTGTACGCACTATCTCCGATAAGAAATACACTATAAATAATGATATATAAAATGTATATATCAAATGAATTATAAATTCTTAATATATATCGAATTGAAATATATATATAAAAACTAACTTTTATATCAAAATAGAATATGTGTCTTCAAAATCATGTCTAAAATATAAAAAGCTAAACTCCCTCTTTTTTGAATTAAATTGTCATGATTTAAATATGTTGATGCATATTGTTGAGCTGAATAGCGCAAATTTGAGCTTAAAATGTTGGAGAAAATAGAGTAAAACCCTTCTGTGTGAATATCAATTATAATATTGCGAAATGGAATCTCTAATATTAGGCTTTAATAGCAAATTGTTCTGAAATATTTCGTCAATATCAACAGGAGCGTTATGCG
Source organism: Cordylochernes scorpioides (assembly GCA_030710605.1). Lineage (NCBI taxonomy): Eukaryota > Metazoa > Arthropoda > Arachnida > Pseudoscorpiones > Chernetidae > Cordylochernes > Cordylochernes scorpioides. The sequence goes on along the minus strand of CP092866.1, from coordinate 2,846,658 downwards.
TTTATGCCTATTTGCGAAATATTAAAAGTTTTATTGTAATTATTCATTAAAGCTTCTATATATATTATTTTGTGTGTTTATCTGTATATAACATAATTACAAAATATTATGGGAAAGAATTTCGCTTCTTTCATGTGTGTTGTGTGTGAAAAATGTAAATATTTTTCGGTTAAATTCAGATGTTGAGTAGAAGGTGATTAATGCTTCAGAATTTAAAATATAAATGTCGATAGAATATTATTTAAAAAAAAAACAATTTTAAAAATATATAAGCCATTTTTCTAGGGAGTATCTCGTTTTCAATCAAAATATCGATTTCCATATTTGTACCATTTCTGAAGCGTAGACGTGAAAAACGACGAACTGGATTTTCCACTCCGTTGGAATTTTCTAAGAATCTCTTGCGAAGGGAAAATGCCATCGATCCGGGGAGATGATACACGACGGAGAAGGGTGTGGGGATTAAGCTGGGTAGGACCAGAGTTCAATTCTCTAAAATCTTGAATTTTATTAGGTGTAAACGTGACATGCGAGGCGTAGCGTTGTCTCGCAGGAATTCCACCAGCTTTCGGATGATTGACGCTAGATATTTGAGAAATAAACTTCCTACCTACTTTTATTTTGTTGAGAGAATATTTCAGCTGCGATATCAAGTCATCCGAAACTTGTTCGAAATGCACTAGACCTGCAAGATTCAAACTCAAAGAATCAACATGTGCTCAGAAAGTATGCGCTTAGATCGAAAATTTTCCGAGAGGATATGTGTCTATATATATATATATTATTTTTTAAATCAATTTTCCTGCCATTTGTTACCAACCCGAGTTAACTAGTTTACCTAAACGGTCATATTATGGGTCAAGCGTTTGTTTACAGGCAGAAATATACATTTATATATTATATATATAGATATTGCTTATTCACCTATTATGGTAAGTTCCTGTGTCCAACCAACGATTTGCGCTTAAAATTTGCATAAATAAAGAGTATTAAATGATAGTTCCATCAATTAAAGGCAGGTTTCGGCTATTTTCTTGTGAAGTGTCAATTGGAACTCTTGGAACTTCTGTTGACTTTCCGAAATTGTGTAATTGCTGAATTTTATTTGTCTCTCTCTCTCTCTCATATTTTACAAATTCTTTATTGAGAGTTACTTCAATATTGGGGCATAAGTTTCATATATCATAATGGTGTGTTTTAAGCAAAATGTTTATTATTTGAACAATTATCCAGTTAACGATTTTAGTTATAGGTCAAAATACAATATATATAATTGCTAAGTTTTTTTTTTATTTCTAGGTTAATATATTTTTGTCAGATCCTCATTATCAAACAACGTTATAAACATGATTAATCATAAGAGTTATTGTTATATGTTGAATAGAGAAGCTAGTGTTCCCTTGATTGAATCCTCGTAGCCATATCTTTGACTCGTTTTCTTTTCTTATACCCACATAATTTGCAGCACATATCTCCTTCAGCCCAGCAGTTTCTGCCTTTACACCCTTTTCCACTAGTAATTCCATAAATGTGAACGAATTACAAATATATAGTTACATATACTCGTATATAGTCATATCATTATATTTTTCATATGGTATAACATCAATGATAATTAATAAAAAATAATAAAATAAATATAATAATATATAAGGCACGGGATTTTATCTGGTATCATACACACTTGTGTGTGGGGAAGCGATTTGCAAATAATATCATCATTGTTTTAAATCCGTAATCTAAACCTTTGATTACTTACTTTGTTCTCATCATCTGTATTAAGGTATCAATACAATATGAATGATCTTTTCTATGAAAAAAAATAGACACTTCGGCCAGTTAGCAAAAATTAATAAAAAAAAACTCTAACTGGCCGAAGTGTCGATTTTTCATAGAAATATGAATGCCGGCCAGGCGACCTCTATCTTTACAATGAGTTATCTTCTTCCTTATTATTTTATATCGAACAATAAAACTTTGAATTTAATAACAAACAGGATTTATAAGAGCCCAGGAATTATTTATAATAGAAAATGAACAAACGTTGCATTCACTCAACTTTCATATGGTAAACCGATATTATCAAACATATATAGAATATATACCCTCGATTGGATCTCTACACATAATTATACACTTATTTGATTTCACTCCTATTTATATTACATTACACACATAAAACACCAATAATATAATCGACCATAAATCTTTCTAATAAAAAGTTCTAAATAACAACTCGTTTTATAAGAATATATACTTAACTATATTACTAAAAATATAAAATGAATTGAGTCGAATTAATAAAAAAATATATAAAATGCAAGGAATTCTACAAGATAGAAGACAAGGAACATCGAAATTAAAATTTTCGTCTGGTTGGAATTTCATTTAATTGTTCGAATTTCCAATTCAGATTCGGTCCCACTGATCTTTATTTAAAGGACGTTAATTTGAAGGGGAAGATCGGGCAGGAAATTAAAATAACGTCAAATTTATAAGATCTATGTCCGAATTGATATGACGTCTTCTATTCCGAGTAAATTCCTATTTGCATATATTTTAATTTTGTATGCCTTAGAGATCCATCTTCGAAAATATTGGTGTGTTTGACAAAATCTTCATAATACATATATGTTTAAGAATTTATTTCAAGTTTTAGACTTTTAATTAGTGTTGTGATATTATTATTGAATTCTTAGAAACAATAAGGATATTGAATTCACTGGTGCGTGGGCTATTGAATTCAGTGTTTTAATACTAGCAACAATAAATATATTTAATTCCCTGGGACGGGCTATTGAACTCATTGTTGTATTATTAGTAACCATAGAAATATTCAATTTTCTGGTGTATGGACTATTGAAATCAGGTTGAATATTTAGCAAAAATAGAGATATTTAATTCATTGTTGTATGTTCTATTGAACTAAATATTGAATTTCTAGTAAAAATAGGTATATTCGATTCACCTGCCTATTGTCAATTGAATTCAGTATCTAAATATTAGTAGCAATAGAGACATTTAATTCAACGGTGTTTAGGCTTTTGAATTCAGTGTTTAATTCCTTTAGTTACACCAGAAATATTTAATTCACTGTTGAATGGGCTATAATATTCAATGGAATATCAATTTTAAAAATAAATGTCTTCAAATTGAACGGCAATGCGCCTTTAAATTCAGTATCAATAGGAATATTTAAACCATTGCTGTTTTCAAGAAACAACATATATTTACAATTATTTGTTGTAATCCTATTAGAAATTTGAAATATATTTTATTGACTGTTGTTTATTTATAGAGAGTTATGATATATTTTATTCACACACACACAAACATTAATATATTCCTAATAATCATATATCCATTTTAATTCCCCTTCACCATCAAATCAACTTCTAGGACTATGATGTTAAATCTCGATAAGCCATAAATTGAGTAACAACAATCTGTGACAAATATAAGAAAGCTTGTGTTGAGAGACATTATTATATTGAACTTTTAAAGGATCATATAATATAGTAGAGAAGAGTTTATCATAACCAAAGCTTCAGGAGAATATAAAATAAAAAAAGAAACTCATCCAAGGACGCCATTTTGTTTGTTTATTTTATTAATTGCAGAGTATATTACGTACTTCTAACAGCAGCATTGTTAGAAGAGGAGTAGATCTCTTAAAAATTCCTGAGTTCAACTGTCCCGGTTGATATACCTCAGTAAAAGTCCATCTCCACGGATACGGAGGAGCTGCGTCTGTACTCATGATAGAGTTGGCAGCAAAGGTTTCCATGTTAGGAACGGCCTCAAACTACAAGCAAATTCAAACTTTTCCCAAAGTGTTCCTGGATAATGGTGCCATGATCAACGAAAGCTGCACTCCTACACCCCATTCCATGAGATCAGACAGCACGAGGAACCTGAACTCATGGAATTCGTGTAATCTTTACACAAGGGGATTAGAAACAACAACATGTGATAGGTTTGAAAACGTCGATAAATACCTACCTTTATAACATGGTTTCGGACAATGGCTTTCTGCTTTACGGAGGCGGCTGTGATTTCATTAACATCTTACGAAAGAAGTTATGTGAAATCAGTAGAAATTTCTAAAAATGATTCAAGTTGATAAGTAGCAGAGCCTATTCTGAGTAAATAATGTAACATTAAGTTACTGAGAAGAATATAATTTATTTTTGCTCCTGTAGAAGGACATAAATGCCCGAAAGCTCGACCAAAGTGTTCGCCTCATACAAGGTTTTGTAATTCTTATAATATATTGCTCTCCAGGCATTTATTCAAGTCATGATACGGAGAGGTTTGATCAAGTCTCCTAAATCTGGTTTTGCTATTCATTCTTTATCATCACCTTCAGGCTTTGTACTGGGGGGAAAAATATAGAGCTTTGTTTTTTTTTATGAATAATTGAATGGAAACATGTTCCACTTTTTGATAGTTAAATATCATTCCTTTGAAATATATGCTATTTATATATTTATATTATATAATCTAAAATACAATTATTTTATTTTTTTTTTAAACATTTTATTTTCATTCATTGACTGTTTTTCATATTTGACCATAGATTCAAAAACATACCACTTTTAATTATTATTGTTGTAAATATGTAAAGTTAACCCTACCTTTTCTAATGAAAATCACGATTATAGAATTCATTGTATAAATTCTATATTCCTGTGATAAAAATAATTTTATGTGTATTTGCTTCAAGTGATTCAAAATAAAAATCAGCTTGAAAGGTAAATAATTATCGTTACTTTTCCACGACTGCACCTCTTTTCAACAATCAAACACACAAAAAAATTCTAATCGTAATATATATATAATTGTTTTATTTATTTATTATCACATAACAGACGCAATATTACCACAAAGGATGCTTGCGTCAAGCAACAACATCTAATAGAGAGATAATAATAATATAATCATATGAAATAAATTATAATCTTTTGAAATTAGATATATAAATAATTAGTAGGTATATATTGACGAATATTTTTATTCAATCCAATATATGCTCTTTTATTAAATAATAAAATAAATGTAGTTCAATTTGAGGTGAAAATATCATTTTTATATACCTTTAAAGCGAATTTTGGTAGAATAACTACTAAAGGTATCATAAAATAATTAAATTAATGTTTTAGTATTCATAAATTAATTAAATTAATATTAATAATAAAAATATAAATATATATTGATATATTTTTTTCAAAAATTATACACAAAATTATATCAAACTACTCGTTTATATAATATTTCAAAAATAAAATTCAAATAATAAAGAATTAAACAAGAATATGATGGATGTAAATCGATATTTTATATTCCTAATATTTTAAAATTTAATATTTACACTTTATCGATTTTCTGTAAAAAAAGGATGAGCGTCAACAAACGTTTATCAAATTTGTTCCGTGAAGTTTTTTTAAAAAACTTTTATTTGTAAGAAATAAAAGGCGCTTGGTGATATCGTGCTGATATAGCTTCAATATTAATTTTGAAAGAAATAAAAAGAAACTTCCTCGCGCACTATTTGATAACTTTGAATTTCAAATTCTTTTAACCAGACGAACTATGTTGGTCTCTCGCAACTTTATCATAAAAATAAATAATATTTTGGCTTTTACAATTTAGTTGCAAATAATTTGTGAGGAAAACGAAGAAAAATAAATAATAACAAAGTAAGATTACTGGAAGAAATTGAAAGAAAATTAAAAATGGAAATATTTTTAGAAAAATGTATTAAAGTTGTTTTATCTGTCTCTTTTTATTTATGGAATTGTGTTTTTAATATTACGCTAAACCCTCATATATTAAAATAATGAAAATTTATTTTTAATTTATTTAAATCCCTCCAATTTGAAAATGTAATCATTTCAAAATAAATATTTCAACTTTTGTTCCCTTTGCATTATAATATTGATGAAAGAAATAACATTAAAATGTTATTTCTGAAATATTTCATAGAGTTTATATTATTAATTCAAATATTGTTATATAAACATATATAATGCACTTATATTATATATATAATGAAGAGAATAAATTATTATGTGAAACGAAGGCTATAAAAACGTGGTGATTCTCTTTTAATGGTAAAATACAAGCTTTTAGGCAAGAATGCATTGGAAGGGCATCTTTTATAGCCTTCGTTTCAAATATTATTGCGTGGCCACGTCATGTCTGATCCTGTATTATTATATATATATATATATATATATATATATATATAATGAACATATATTCTATGTCAATATAAATGCAACACTTTAGATCCGAGAGACGCGTGTCCATGCTGATTTTGCATTAAGCTCGACGAACGCGAATTCGCGTCCTCGATTTTTAAAATTAAATATAAAATCACCGGCGGTCGACATGAATTAACAATCTATCAGTGGGTTGTGGGGATGTCAGCTGACCTAGTGTACCTGTAAAACGTCACGTAAGACCAGCATTCCAGCAGCTCCTATTGCCTGCCTATGCAACTTTGGAATCGCCCGTTCTCAAAGTGGTAATAGATTGCTAAATTCATATGACGTCTGTTTTATTATCTTGTATTGATCTGTCTTTCATCTTCTTTCTATAAAAAATCAAGTTGACGCACGCGCAGATAATGATCTTTCTGTTATGTTCAGAAGCCAAGCGAACTTCGGGTTTACGTAAACAGCTAAGGTACATCTTTGGCTGCTGAATGGTCAGTGGGGCGCATGCGCAGTTCATTTTCTTTCTGCAAGAGTTTATGGGAACGAACGAGTATAAGGTTTACACACGTATTTACTAACGGCAAGGCACAACTTCAGATGCTGAAAGGTCAGTGGTACGCATGCGCGTACTTACAAATAAGACGTCATTTTGATCATTGAAGATGTATAAATTCAGAAAATGTATCAGGATCATATTTTTCTTCATTTTTATATAACTTTATAGCGAATGAAACCCGTAGTGACTTTCAGTGTAAGTTCTCAATAGTTATTTGTAAATTTCAACCTTTTTTAAAATTTAATTTTGACACAATTTCCGAAGAAATTATTCAAATGTTATCCCTTAGAAAATATTTTATATCATATATAAAATTTATTTTAAAAAAACATGCTCTCGATAAAAGTCATAGCAATTAATGAATCTTTTCAAATATTGATATTATCTCTCAAATAGGAAAATACACGACGGCGCGTATACACACAAAATATTATTTCATTTTATAAGAAGTTAATTTATTTCTATATCATATTTATGATATGCTTGAGAATTCTCTTGTTTTTGTTTGTGTCAGTGAATAGAAAAACTTGTATGTTTTATTTTAGGCTTTAAAAACTGTCCTAACAATATTATATAATATAAAACTCTTCATATATAGAAACAACCAAGACATTTAAAGAAAACATATGTTATAGACGATGAGGGAAGTGATAGAGAGTTGTTTAAAAGTCGAATAAACAATTTTATGAACTCTTCAAACCTGTAAAATATCGAAATTTGTATAAATCTCGCAATTCTTCCTAAAATAGGAATTTTCACTTCACTCAAAAACCTATTTCCATTGTTTCGATAAATAGTGGAACAATATTCTTTGTTTGAAGTTTAAAATTAACATTTGTGTGTGTATGTGTGCAATTTATTCACCATAACGCACAATTAAGATCATTTTGATATTCTAAACAAAGGTATTTGCTAGTTGAAGAGCAATATTTTCTAGAAATCTTGCAAAAACCTCAAATAAAAGAAGAAACATTTTACCCAAATTATAATTTGTCTCTATTCACACAATCAGTTTATTCATTAGAAATCGTTTTCTGAATTGCAAAATATATAAAGTCAATCTCTATATATGGGTAATGAAAACAAATTCTTTTTTATCGACCAATAATATTACAACCTTTATTCAAATTCCGTGAATTTCGGTGACCCCGTCTTACATTTCAAAAGAAATATGCTATCTTCATATTCTATTAGGAAAAATGGAAATAATATATTTGAAAGGAAATTCAAGTTGTTTATAAAATATATAATATAGTAATTATTGATAAATATTGAATTTATTTATTTCATGTTAATAAATATGCATGCATTATTATTATGCAGTATAAATTATTTCTTATTATAAATGTATATATTATAAGAAATGGGCATAATAGAGAGAGAAAGAGAGGTGTGATCGTGCAACTAAAGGTTACTATGATTAATAGTTTGATCAGGAGATGTCTTTTTTCTTAATTTAACTTCCTTAGATCCCCGTAGAATTTCACCTTTTAACCTTTTTTCACAATATATTAATAAGTTCATACTTAGTAACCGAACACCCGTATATATAGAAATACATTTGAAATTACATTTTTAAATATTTGATATATCTAATATTGAACCATAGAAGCATAGGGCACTTCTCCCGTCAAAATAAACGTCAAAAACTGACGCCATCTATTGACCGTCGCTGCAAACTAGCGGCCTCGGGTCGGTGACAAAGCCACAACACCAGCTTTGGAAAATTGAGAAGCGTCCACCTAGAGACCATGGTTTCGGGCTAATGGCCCTCGTCAGTCTAGGGCGGACTTTATTCCGCTTTGTCACCGACCCGAGGCCACTAGTTTACGGCGACGGTCAATAGGTGGCGTCAGTTTTTGACGTTTATTTTGACGGAAGAAGCGCCCTATGCTTCTATGGATCAATTTCCTCCCGGCAATTTTTCCATCTATATCTAATTGAAGCATATGATTTGGAACCCAATAATATATATACGCTAAAATTTAAAAATACTATCATTAAGATTCTCTTACTCACTTATTTGAACTGTCTAAAACATTGTTATTCTTTTGTGATCAAATTTCATTTTAAAAGATAAATATAGTGTCGATATTATATTGTTTAATCATCAGAGCAGAAGGAGTCACTTTTAAACATAATATAAAATATATAATAGATATGAAAATACGTTGCAGTAAATTTATATATAATTTTAACCGATCATAACATAAATTTTTAGACTAAACAGGAATAGTAAGTCTCAACTTATCTCAATGTTTAACCCTTCCAGCGAATAGGACAACTTCCATTGATTGGGACAACTTGATTGTTGAGTTTTTGGTATTGTTATTAATTTTATAAAGTACAAATTTCAGAACATAATCGAGACAAAATCATGCCAGAAAACAAACGAGCAAACTAAGTGCCTTGTTTTGAATCGGTGTATGTGCTTGATCAAAAATATATTAAAATAATTATAACATTCCCTCAGACACTTATGTATATATTTACAGTAAACTCTACACACACACACACACTTGCATAAAACAAATCATACAAATAATCAGACTATATATATTCAGAAAAAAACAATACAAAAATGTTACAAAGGAGTAGATGAGGAAGGTTTTTATCTTAACGGTTTCCGTTTTTCCAAACTTCAGATAGGTTTTATCCTTATAATACGAAGTCTCTAAAACAGATGCCAACAATTATAGTAATTCATAGAAATTATTATTTCTACTGCCATTGTATTCTAATGGAAAGGAAAAATAAAAATATTATTTGTGCAATAATATATTTCAAATATAATTATAATCACTGTATGAATGGCAATAAAGGTTATACTGATTTAAATAATACGATGTAGCTACAGGGTAATTGTGAAATAGCGTTGGAGTAAAGTTTTGGGAAAACACATTTCTCAACTGAAGATTTATTCCCAGTTTCTCATCACAATAAGATAAATATCTAAGGGAGCAATTCTAAACTGAATTCTCAACTAACTATCCCTGGCGTCTTCCAAGTGTCAAAGACGAAATCGTGAAAAATGCTTCCATTTTGAAGTAAGTATGATAAAGTGGTCGAAAGACAAATTTACTTCTTCCCAATTCGACAATGTATATTTTATCTAGGGTGAAATATAATATACCAATTCTCAAATGTATATTTATACACTTTATTTGAATATAAGGAATTAGAGATATTCAATGAAATTTGGAAAAATTCTGAATAAAAATGATGCAAATTATAAATTTATTCTTTCTATATTTCAGTGTTTAAAAAGCGTATTTCTATCAGATATATTACGCAACAAAGTTCGTAATATATATATCACAAATTAACTATATATATATGTATATATAGTTAATAAAAAGGCATATATTAGATTGAATATGTATATTATTCAGGTCTACTTCAGTAAGTTGAATTTACAATTAAGTTCTGTTTTTGAGACCCTTTTTTTTTAATTCTTCCCTATTGACTCTTTAAGAAAGTAAAATTATTGTTTTAGATTCACTGAAATTTATTAATGCTTTTCTGAAGGAACAATTCAGGTGGTTTTACTATCGATTCATTCAATAAGGTATTAATTTTGTACGACATTCGGTTAACTGACATTCCTTCAACCGACTCTTATCATTTGCCTCTCTAAAGTCTTGCATGCTGTTTCCAATGGCCTGTCTCTTGGACCATTGGATATCGAAGAACTTAGACAATAAATACGGTTATTGATGAGATTTAATATTCTTGTTGCCATGAATTTTATTATAAAATGTTTTGTGTGTGATAAAATGTATATATTGGTAATTAAAAGTAACCAAAATAGCATAGCCATATAATATTTCTTGATAGGTTCTTGTAATTATAGGTTGTCGGCTTCATTTTTTTCTGTGATTGATTATTCTGCTTCTTAATCCATAAGGTGACGGCGAAGGCCAGCAGCATCATGTAGTTAGTTTAAATATTTTATTGTTATTCCTTTTAAGTTCAAGATATGAACACATTAAGTATTGTGTGTTTATGTAAACCCTTAGTTCTTTGGCGTATATTTGACGGGTAATATTTAATGAAGCAATACATACTCGATTATTTCATATATGGACCTATTCTATCAATATATTATAATAAATATGTATAGTTACGTGCCTATTCTTTGTTGTAAATAATATAATTCTGGAATTGGATTGAAAAAATGAATTCTGGAAAATATCAAATTCATGTCCAAAATTAAATTCATATTACATAGAGTTCCGTGAGGATGGCGTTATATACAAAAAAGCCCCTAAAGGTGCGCCTATATGTGGCTGTAACAATCGCAACGATATATAATTCGACCTCGAAAACAAAGTGTTATTTGATAGTTGATAATCTAACAAACAAGAATAACTAAAGAGGTATTCAAATAGTGTCACTATAATAATATGCCTATATATCAGATCGATAATAATGAAATAGTGAAAATGGAAGATTGTAAAAATACGATATATCTATATTTTGGATTATAATATTCATTTATTTCTCCTCTTTCGAGAGATAAAGATATTAATTTCTATTTATATCATCATATATATGTAAATATATCTCGAGACACTTCAAATATCTATTGAGAATCCACATAGCTCAGCGATGTCTGATTTATTTGATTTACTCCCATTTTGCTGTAAGATAGCGGAAGAGATCTATGATGAAGAAGGGAGACGAAAGAAGACACGTGTTAGACCACCTGGACAATTATGGAGACATCGACCAGCACCTGTGGACAGCTTGAACTCTGACCCTTCTTCTGCTACAATTATCTGTGACCCTGATCTTTAAAAAAACATCTCAAATATTTCTACAACTTGAGACACTTCAATAGCACCTCCATACGAATCACTTTCACCTTTTAAATAATTCATTCTATAAACTTTGCCCTTGTAAATATGTCGGATTCGGCTACTAGCTTTTATATTGTATTAATAGTTACTATTATCCAATTAAATAATTATGTAAACACCCATATAATTTCATATTATAATATAATATAACGCAATGGAAAAATTAATGCAATAAAAAAATGCAGTTAGGACAGTAGAAATTGTTTATTTTCAAAATTAATCATACGCGTCTATAATAGTTTCGAATTTTGTTAACAGATGGCGCGCTAATGCATCATTTATCGAAGATAATAACACTGTAATGTATTTATCCTGAGTATCAAAATGTTAAATAGGCATATTAAAGCTACAATACCTAATTAGTTCTATTTTTCTACCATATATTAAGTAAAGGATAATCTTGAAAAACTGTTAAGGAAAGAGTTTCGCAAATCAAGTTGGCATTTAGCTATGAAAATATACAAATAAAATGTATATACAGAATATTATATTTAGATAAGTATATTAAAACAATAATACTAAAGACAAAAAGTATTTGAACTATTTTGATTCTCGTAAAGATAGAAGCTGCCAGCATTCATATTTCTATAAAATATACACTTCGGACAGTTACAGTTTTTTTTTCTCAACATTTCGACAAAGACAAAAGATTTTTGTTGGAACATTGAGAAAATAAAAAAACTCTAACTGGCCTAATTGTCTATTTTTATAGAAATATTTTGATTCTGTAGGTATAATTAAGAAACATGGAAACTTCAAAAGTAAGAGCAATATATCAGGCAATGACTTGGAAAAAAAAGGTAATTTCTTTACCGCTCAAATGAACAAATTTCAATCACCAAATTATTAGATGCCAGAGTACTATCTTTAAAGGAATAAATATCCATGAAATATTTAAAATTATCTTTATTCTCTAATATTCACTAACATATTTTATTATATCCAGAATATATTTATACTGCTAAATAGCGCTCTGCCATATATATAGCTCATTTTACAGTCAGGATAAATCATTCTTTCATATAATTCCTTGACCTTTTCCTCCTTTTTTCATCACTCTTAACTCTTTAATTGATTTATTTGGCATAACAGCGTATATTCATTCTCAATTATTTATATATTTATTTCTCAGGAAGCCTCTAGGACAAGCCTTTTTGCTCATTGTGGTACAGTCAGCACCGCGATACCGAGGGCCAACAACCAGAAAAGAATAGGTGGTTAGCTATCCGATATTTTAGAATTTACCTAAATATACTCATAATACATTATAAAGGACTGCGGCGGGTGATTATAAACAATACTTAAAGTTACACCGCATAAGTTTCTTTTCTATGAAAAATCAATATTTATTTCAAAGAGAAATATTTACTATTTCTAACAATGAAGTATGAGAGGGTGAAATAGATTCCCGCCCCTGGACACTTTTATTGTACTAGGGATAAGCAAAAAAAAAAAAGAAATAGTAAATATTTCTCTTTGAAATAAATATTGATTTTTCATAGAAAAGAAACTTATGCGGTGTAACTTTAAGTATTGTCTAAATATACTCATGGACGAAGGAAGTTGTACCTTTTAGCATGTATATCGGGATTCAGACAATAACTTTGAAGGATGATAACAGTGTCCTTCATTGAAGACACATGAGATAACTAAGTGTGAATAAATTGCTTCCGTCTCCTTTAAAATAAAAAAAAGAGAGAGCGACATCAAAGAGATTACACAATTTTTTTAGGTTCTGTCAATAAATGTAAATAGTTAGTTACTTTTAAATCCGATAGACTGCATTATTCCATATGCCTTTTTGAGCCATAATCATATTTATAAATGGATGCATTAAATTATAATATATAAATAAATTTATATATATTTATATATTAAAAATAATGGAAGCATATCCTGACCAGGAGCACATGTGCTTTACAAAAAGCAGAGCGCCATCTGGTGGAACTGAAATCAACTAAACATCGATTTAGCCTGTTCCCTGATATTTGGCCAACCCAATTTCTTGATAAATCAATAATAAAATAATTGCAAAATTTCATCTTAGATAACAAAGCGCCATCTATCTGAATGAATATCAAACGAACGTATATATAGTTGGATTTAAAATTTAATTTATACCAATTAATGTTAAATATTTTACTTTGAATCTATATATAACATATATATAACATATTTTAAAATATAACAGCCTTTTTAATAGTTGCATCCTGTACAGTGCCTTAATCAATACATTTTTGTCTTGAAAACCTCCCCATTCAATTTAATTCAAAAATACCTCGACATATAATGCTTCTTAAATATCGCAGTTTTATACAGATCCAGCGAATTAGGCTAAAAACAGTTTAAGGAGAGATTTCAAAAATTTAAATAAATGAAAGAAAACTTTGATATGAATTTTTTTTTATATTAGAGATTCACCACTGATTCGGAAATGCATAGTTATTATAAGATTTAGAACAAAATATCTTATATTGTACGACAAGCTATAATATAAATAACTGATATTTCATTCGTGATTATAAACAATTTTATAGAATTTGTTCTTGATATTGAAAAAAATTATCAATATTATTTATGAAATCAATACAGTTTATATATTGAAAAAATATAGAATATATAGGTATATCACCCTTCTAAAAATAATTTCAACAAAAATGTGTTTAATAGTAAATCAAAATTAATTCGGCGGAGAAAGGAATATCGTTTTTATCGAAAACAGACGATAAATCTAAGAATTTTTTGCATAATAAATTTAAAGGAAACGATAGGGAGGCTTTGAAAGGGATGCTCGGGGGAGGCATAGGTTTTGGCTGTGGAATAAATTATTTTAAACTGGCCACTCCTACGGGAACAATATTTCCTAGTTTAGTTAAGTAAAAATTTAAAACGTTACAATCATTGTTGTAGCTTCTCCAGAACATGGTCTCTAATGCTTCCATAAATATAGAAGGCAAAACCAAGTCAACTCACTGATGACTCTTTATTGACTTGTTGAAAAACTCTAATTATTGGAAATACTATCTGTAATTACGCTTACAATACTTGGTACTTTTAAATAATATTATAAATTGTTTTTTATTATGTTTTCAGCTCTCTGAGAGGTTATGGTAATGATTTGATTCCTAACATTATCTCTTTCATTTGCAAGTTTTTTATTGATATATATGTCATAGAGTTTTATAAGCTTCAAGATTGTGTTATTAACACAAAGCAATAACGCGCCATCTATACATATAAAATAAAATGATTTAAAAGCGCGTATGTCTCGTTTATACATAAAACGAACTTCTACTGTCCTTACTGCGATGAAAAAATATATTGGGAGGGCTTGGCTCATCAGTGGTGAACCCTCCCAGCGGTTTCGCCAATTTAATCCACCAGACCGCTTCTCAGAGCTCTAATACTGTATTGGATCATTCTGCTTTTATAAGCTACACTGAAGGATGGAATCTTAGAAATGGTTTTCAAGTAAACTATGGACATAAGCTTATAGGACAGTAGAATTACATTCAAATATTTGCTTCGAGCAATGCTCTTCAGCAAACTATAAAGACAAGTGTAGCATATAAAAGCAGAATGATCCAATACAGTATTAGAGCTCTGAGAAGCGGTCTGGTGGATTAAATTGGCGAAACCGCTGAGAGGGTTCACCACTGATGAGCCAAGCCCTCCCAATATATTTTTTCATCGCAGTAAGGACAGTAGAAGTTCGTTTTATGTATAAACGAGACATACGCGCTTTTAAATCATTTTATTTTATATTGTGTTATTAGATTTCGAAAAATTGGGTATGAGTCTTCAAAACGATTAATAACTGTCATAAATTTTGTAATCTCATTTTAAAATTCCTTTAAGGTCTCAAACAATTATATATAAATTATAAATGTAATCAAATAAATATTGTAGTAATGCATAGTATATATATATATATATACTATGCATTACTACAATATTTATCAATACTATATATATATATATATATAATTGTAGTATTGATAATGGATAATTAGAATAATTTCAAAAAAGGTGGTTGAAATAATTTGAAACGAGAAATGTCAACCACGAACGCGTTTCGGTGAGCCTGGTCAGGATATGCCTTTTTTTTTAATATAAAAAAATGACCTTTTTTATGTTTCTATTTTTTAATTGTTTTTTCACACAAAAAGCGTATTTACACATATTTGATCTCAAATACGCATTCGTTGATTTCTCAGGAAGCTTCTGGGACAAAATTTGGTCGTAGAGGTACAGTCTATACCACACTGACGAGTGCCAAAAGCCCGAAAAGTGTTCGTGGTAGACTTTTCTTGATTTATCAAGAAATTGGGTTGGCCAAATATCACGGAACAAGTTAACTGAACGTTTATTTTATTTTTTTCTACTAGATGGCGCTCTTCCATCTAGAAGTGCTTATGTGAGCCTGGTCAGGATATGCCTTTTTTCTTTTTATTATCAACACCTGACCTTTTTTTATATATTTTATTCTTATCGTTTCCACACATTTATATATATATATATATATATATATACCTCTTTCTCGTTATAAAACGTTCATGCTGAAAAGCTTGAATACAGCTTATAACAGTAGGAAAATAATAGTAAAGATAAGGTATTTTTATTTTTTATATTTAATTAATAAGTATCTAAAAATGTAAATTAATATTGTAATATCAAAATTAAAAAAAAAACGAATAATATAAGATGAAACTTAATATATAATCATTTGAGGATTTAAAAATATTAAACTTAACGTTTTTAAAGAAACCTTTTGCTTAAAATGAGAAATATAAAAAACTAAAAAAAAAATTCTAATTCAGATTATTTTGAGATTTTTTTTAACTCGGTGATTCAGTACTAATTGAAAATGTCATTTTTTAACATTTACCTATGAAATATATCAAATCTATTCAAATAATTCTCAAAAGAATATATTAGAATAAAATATTATCCATTAATTATTTATTTCCTTTTGCGAATTAACCTTTACTATTCAGAAAAACTATTTTTTGTTAGAAATACATGATTTAACCTGTGCATATAATTGTCACTATATCAATAGAAATCTTTTAAATTAAATCTAAACGCCTTGATAAAATTATGAAATTTCTTTAAAACAGAAGTGATCTGTGAATAAATATGAAATCGAATGTGAATGTATATTATATTATTTTATTCAAATAAATTTATATCTGAACATGGACTATTATTTGAATTAAAAAAAAGCTCATTGTAAATGATGCGTTCAAATTTAATTTGAAGAATTTTTCTTGTGAAGAAAGTAACTATTATAAATATATAATCAATTTTATATAAATATCTAATATAAATAGTAATAGGTTCATTAAACAGAAGAAATAATTAACGGAAACCAATTTAATTATTAATTGAATGAATACATTTAGGGGAAATGGTAAAGCAATTAAATTCTAACAATGGTACCTTATTGATCTGATAGAATGTAAAATATGTAATAAAATGAAATGAATTTATAGCTTTGAATCATATTCTGCAAAATTTCCATATAGACGTATATGCATTTGCACAGTAATACCTAAATATATACTCTATTAAATATTAAGATAAATAGGAAAATTATTTAATATTAATATTGTTATTTTATTACCGTACTTGTGAAGAACCTTATTCAACAAAGTTTTTTAAATTATTATTTTAATATCATACCAGTCACACACACAACATCTAATAGAATTTTCACATTCTATTTCATATTTTAAAATTATAAAAAAAAATAGTTATAATATATATCATAATTGTTATAAAACATTTATTGGTTGGAAGTTGGTTTGGAAAAAATATAGTTACATCAAACCATTATTGGATTGTGTTGTTAGAGGTAACTTGAATATATTTCCTTTGACATTTTTTAATGCTATTTCTACTCGAAGTATATGTATCTCTCTCTCTTTCTTGCAGTCTACCGGTGGCGAGACTTTCCCGCAGTGGGCAATACCAATGAAGACTTTGTATATATATATATATATATTTTTTTTTATTAAAAAGGCATATATTGAATCAAAATATCATTTATTTTACCAATATTTCAGTTAGCTGAACGCCAACCTTTATCAAGGTATTATAGCATATAAATAGGCATTAATATGATATTATTAAATAAGCATATAAATAGGCAATTATATGTTATAACACCTTGATAAAGGTTGGCGTTCAGCCAACTGAAATATTTGTAAAATAAATGATATTTTGATTCAATATATGTCTTTTTAATTAGAGATTCATTTATGGATTGCTCTATATTAAAAGAAATATATATATAGAAGCATAGAGGATATTGATTTAAAGAGACAAAGGTCGCCTCTCCCGTCAAAATAAACGTCCAAACCTGACGCCATCTATTGAACGTCGCCGCAACTAGCGGCCTCAGGTCGGTGACAAAGCCACAACACCAGCTTTGGCAAACTGAGAAGCGTCCACCTAGAGACCATGGTTTCGGGCTAATGGCCCTCGTCAGTCTAGGGTGGACTTCATTCCATGAGATCCACACGGGATCTAATAGATCTTCACAATATACCAAAGAGGTGTTTAGCTGGCAAGGTGATTCCCGTGTGGATCTCATGGAATAAATTTATATTTTTACATTTATTCATTTATATATTATCCTTTTTTAATCGTATTTTTTTCTATATATTTATTATTCAACCTTATATAACCTTATATGGACTATGTAATAAAGAGGTTTCAATCTATCTCGAGTTATTTTGAATAATGGTTCTTTATATATTTCATCGATGTTTCTTATTATTTGTTATTAAGCACAATTATGACCATCACTCTTCATATATTCAAACTTTTCATACGTCATCCAAAAGTTAGAAATATTAAATTATTTATCTTTGAAATTAAAAATGATTTTTCATAAATAAAAAGAAACTTATGCGGTTAAACTGGTTGTATAGCTTTATAATTATGGAAGTTAATCATGTTATGAATATTATAAATATAGTGGGGTCAGTGGAGGTGTGGTATAGACCGTCTATTTTAGACACGACCCGGGATCGAATCCTGCTGTGAGCATTTTTTTCTGTAGAAAGAATTGCTTCAATGGTCCCCCATTCTTGCAGGCATTTCTGGATGCTTTGGATTTTGCTTTATTTGAATTCATCTGGACTTGGATATTATTTGAATTTTACTACACAACTTGGATATTACTTGGATTTATCTTTGTACATTTATTCAAACGCATACATGCTAAATAGGGTTAAATATATAGTCACTCTATGAATAAATTAATAAAAATTATTATACAATTGAGTTTATCGAACACCAGTTGGATATACATCTATATAAATTTATATAGATAATTTGTGCTCTAAAATGTTTCACAAATGGTTCGTAAATTATAGATATTAGATTGCGGTAACTATTCCTTTTTTTCTTCCTATCTTATATCCTAATCTATTATATATATATTTCTTATATAGGTCTAATATGATATTATATGTATTCGCCCTTTCATATATTTTACATTATATAACCTTATTTATTAATATATATTAATTTATTTTATATTTAGCCTTATATATATGGTCCTATATGAACGATATAATAAAACTAGTTTCAATATCACAAACAATCTCCTACATCTAATATTTTATATATTTCTATATATTTGTATATACAGCAGAATTATGCAGCATAAACATCGAAATAACATACAGATTTATGTTTACTACTCCCAACATACTATTCTTTAAAGATATTACAAACTGAAACTACTTTAAACAGACCTATATTAGTGTATCTGTACAATCTGTGCATTACGCGAATGATGGGCTTACAAGTAGTTTGAATTCCTAGAGGAAGATAGGCGAACAGCCTCATCCAAATATCGGAAATATTTAATAAATTATATATAGATCCAAGATATGCTTTTATTTTATTGTTATTGAAAATAGAATGCTCAATTTTCAACAAGATATATATATATCTTATATAAAGAAAAGAGATATTTTGGGAACTAATTATACAAAGGAAAATAAGGTTTACAAGGATTAAAAGGTGTGATAATATTTAACGGGCAAAAACAACCATGGTAAAATCGACATCCAAAAATGATTTGACAAAAAGGAATATATCTCTAATAAAATATGCGAATGAAAACTATTGAAAAGCATGGGTGAGAATTAGAAAAGTGGACATTAGGTAAGTTATCTAAAAGGTAGTTACAAAATACCTTGGATAATGGGCTGGATTTGAAGATCTCGGGAATGACTTGTTGAAGCTATGGTTATTTTTGGAGAATGCTATGGTTTATTGTAGTGGGCTATTTTTGATTGTATAAAGCTGTTTTTGATTGGAAGATTTGCATATTTGAATTTGAAAAAATTTGCTTTTGGCATGCATATTGAACAAACAGGTAAATATCCTGTCGACTATTCTTATAAACAAAGATGAATGAGATTTCTGTTGTATTTTGATATTAATTACTTGTAGAGGAATTATTGGTCATTTGCTTGATTTTGGTATGCAGTCGTGGAAGAGATTATAATGAAATTAGTTATCAAATATATTTAATTGATCTTATGGAATATATAAAAAACATGGTTTGATAAAAGTAATGCCTGGCTTAAGGCGAGTAAACAAGGAAAACAAAAGATTATTTACATAATGTACAAAAGTTTTGAGCCGACCAACGGGGAACAACAACAATGATTATTTATAGAGAAAGCGTGACCTCTGGCGGTCGATTTAAACAGAGTATTTATATCTATGAAATTATATAATATTTAAAATAAAATAATATTTTAATATAACATATATATATATTTATAAATTACTGCGGCATATAATTATAAAGCTATACAACCAGTTTAACCGCATAAGTTTCTTTTTATTTCTGAAAAATCATTTTTAATTTCAAAGAGAAATAATTTAATATTTCTAACTTCGGATGACGTATGAAAAGGTTGAATATATGAAGAGTGATGGTCTATATATGAATGGATGACGTATGGAGGGTGAAAAATATGAAGAGTAATGGCGAACGGAAAAATAAAAAGTGTCCAGGAGCGGGAATCGAACCCACAACCTTCTGCTTACCGGGCAGGTGCCATGTCCACTAGGCTATCCTGGACGATATTTCTCCGTTCGTAACTAATATTTAACTGACTAATAATACTTATAAATGAGTGCGGCGTATAATATTGGACATGGCACCTGCCCGGTAAGCAGAAGGTTGTGGGTTCGATTCCCGCTCCTGGACACTTTTATTTTTCCGTTCGCCATTACTCTTAATATTTTTCACCCTCCATACGCCATCCATTCATATATAGACCATCACTCTTCATATATTCAACCTTTTCATACGTCATCCAAAAGTTAGAAATATTAAATTATTTCTCTTTGAAATTAAAAATGATTTTTCATAAATAAAAAGAAACTTATGCGGTTAAACTGGTTGTATAGCTTTATATATATATACTGGTCCGCAAAATTAAAGGAACAACATATTTTTCATTAATCTCAAATTTTATTGAACATTTATCAATGAAATTTTATACACAAATTTCATATTCCATTATTGATTATAATACTCAAAATCAAAGAATTCTAACACGTATTTTATGCAAATTAGCCGGTCAAGCAATGATCTTCTTGCAGTCAGTGCATAAATATCTTGGATATTGTTGTTAATATGGGGTGTGATCGCCTTTAACTGATATACAGGCTCTACATCGGTGACCCATACTAAGAATTAGAGAGTTTATCAGCTCTTGTAGAATCAACGGCCACTCTTGTGTTAAAGCTGTTTCTAGCTCATCGGTGTTTCTAGAAGGGGGTTGGAGGGATGAAATTCACCGTCCTAGGTTGTCCCATACATGCTCATTGGGATTTAGGTCAGGGGATCGAGCTGGCCAATTCATCCGAGCAATTGCATGGCTTTGGAGAAAAGTGTCGACCAAAGGGCTACCCCTATGTGGACGGGCATTATCATCCATTAGAAGAAAGTTTTTTTCCCATTTCCAATGCTTGAGGCATCACATATGCTGCCAAGATCTCGTCTCGATACCTCTGTCCAGTCAGGGTTTCTTGCCGAAAAATATGGAGTGCTGTGCGACCGCCCAAGAAGATTCCAGCCCAGACCTTAAAACCTTGACTTCTGTAGGGATCCCTTTCAACCATATTCCGGGGATTATTTCTGGTTCCTACCTCTCTCCAGGCAAAGACACGACGAGAATCGCTGCTTAGAGGGAATCTGGACTCATCAGTGAACATTACACGCCTTCGTTCATCTGGATTCCTGGTGACATGTTGTCTGCACCAAAGTTCCCTTGCTCTCTTTTGAGGTGGTGTCAATGGCACACAAATTATGGGTCGTCGAGCATAGAGGCCCTTCTTGTGAATCCTTCTGCGTATTGTATCAGTTGATACTAAGACTCCTGTAGCTGCATTGAGGTCGCTTCGTAGTTGCGATGCTGTCATTCTTCTATTGCGACGCACAAGGAGACTCAAATAACGGTCTTAATTTAACGTTGTGACCCTTGGCCGTCCTTGTTCGGGTTTTCTGGCAACATTAGCTGTCGTTTGAAATTTTTTCCAAAGCCTTGAGACAACGTTTCTTGTCACTCCAAGCCATCTTGCTACTTCTGCCTGTGATTGGCCTGCTTCCATCCTTCCAATAGCTTGCCATTTTTTTCTTGGCATAAATGTTGCCTATAAGCCATGAAAACTTCAAAAAACAAAAAGGTTCAATAAAAATCTAGTGGAGCGTAAAATTAGGACGCTTTGAGAAAGACTCAGGTACGGGCTGGAGGCGGAGTCAACGTAGACGGTGGTATTTTGCATATTGGGAACAACTTTATTTGCTTTTCTGTTTTACATACTCTCTTAATTCATGGAAGCTTTTAAATATACCAAAACTTGATATATATCCCTTAATATAACTTTTCTTTTTCTTAAACATGTGTTGTTTCTTTAATTTTGCGGACCAGTGTATATAGCGATTCAAATCAATAATCTATTATATAATATCTAAAACAATTTGATCAAAACAACAAATGAAATTTTAAAATAATCATTCTACGATAATACATATGACTATTCTCTTTACTTCTTCAAATTGAAGATACTTCGGCCAGTAAATCTTTTTCATTGTTCCGACGTTTCAACAAAAATATTTTGTCTTCGTCAGGAGCGAACAAAAATTAGAACATTTGTTGAAGCGTTAAAAATTATTCTAAGGCTGCAAGGGCATTCTCACGCGGTATTTCAAATATTGTCGAAACGTCCAGACAATAAAAAAGATCTACTGACCGAAGTATCTTTAATTTGAAGAACTATGAATACCGGCCAGGTAGCCTCTATATTTACGATATTCTATTTACGGCCTAAAAATATTATAAAAATATATGTATAGACAAATGTAAAGGTATAAATGTATGACATCACCAGTGTCCCTAGGGGGACATAGCGCTTTAACTTGAAATAAATAAATAAATAATACATTTTTCAATAGTATTTTATCTCTATATAAGTGAACAAATTGAAAACCTAAATTGAAATCGATACTTCTAAATATAAAAACCAGTATAGAGAAAGAGATCTAGTGAAGGGTTGTGTTATTAAATCAAAGTTAGATAGATCTTCTGACCGCTAGAAGACCGTCTGCCCGACAAAAACTACGTAATCAACCGCACGAACCGGCAAACGAAAAACTTTAAACAAACAAATGTTCTTTTTTTATCCTTCGTTTTTTATATCTTTGTTTCGTTGCTCAACACACAAAATCGTAAAAAATGTCTATTCACTAGTTCTCTTGATTTTTATATAAAATATCAAATCTTTTCGAAAATATATATTATCAAATTTGATATATATATTTATTTTGTTAAGGAATATTATAATAAGTATATATATTTATTTTATATTTATATCTGATGGGTGATATGATAGGTTTTAAAAGGCATGCAATAATTGTATTCATAATCGACAAAATCAATTAATTATTTATTGACAGGAAGTAAATGAATATTGATATTTTATGATATATCATATATATGAATATATTTAGCTTAAAATATATTTTTATTAATGTGTTTATTTTTATTTTTTTCAAAAATTCAGTTGGTTAGTATTCATTAATATTGAAAATTATATTATTATATGCAAATAACTGAATGAGTAACTCTCATAAAATTATACAATAAGAGGTTCAATGAATAAATTCAACTA
The DNA here is from genome assembly GCA_030710605.1 of Cordylochernes scorpioides. NCBI lineage: Eukaryota > Metazoa > Arthropoda > Arachnida > Pseudoscorpiones > Chernetidae > Cordylochernes > Cordylochernes scorpioides. The sequence continues at coordinate 2,822,806 of CP092866.1, read as the reverse complement.
ATATTTATATATGTGCACCAAATAGAAAGCACCTTCCTATTCACTTATGCTTCAGGACGATGCACTGTACATCATCCTAGCGTGAAACCATACTAGTGATGTTGAAAAATGAGCCAAGAAACTGAATTTGGCAGATTCAGACAACAGGTTGGCTTTTTGTCTGAATTTTTCAGAACTGATGTTGTTTCTCATTCTTTATCATCCATATTTAAGTTTTGTAATAGGTTGGTGTACAGTGCCTTGTTCTGATGCCTAATTAAAGAGAGAGATTCTTCATTTGGTACATTAGGATACTATTTTATCAACTCAACTCGACTAATTGATCCTTTTTATGTTAGATTAATATACACCCATACCTCGCTTTGCGTCGGGGTTACGTTCCAAAAAAACACTACGCAAATTGAAACGACGCAAAGTGAAAATATGTGAAGGCGTAATAAAAAACAAAGGTGTTGCTATATTTTAGGAAAAACATTCAAAAAAAAAAAAATTAAAGACTCGAATCCAAAACAACGCAACCTCGAAAATCAGTGAAAATTAAGTATCGACGCAACTTCGAAAAAAACGCAAAACGAAACGACGCAAAGCGAGGTATTGGTGTATATATATTGGAGTAGGAATTTAAACATAAAAATATGTTTTTTTGAAAAATGGGCGAAATTAAAAAGAAATTTTAATTCTTCAATAAAAGATTCGTTTCATATTGCATACTGTTTCCATTGTTATATAGGCCTTTTTTGTTTTTAATATCAACACCTGACCATTTTTATATTTCTTATTTTTATAGTATTATTTATTATACACTCTTTAAAAAAAATCGACGCACCAAGAAGCAGTTGTCCGATTTATATGAAAATATGTATACAAAGAGGTTTCGACCAAACATGAAAATGATTGAAATTTGGTGGCCGAATTATGCAAAGCAGGAGCTCCAGCGCATCTGAGCTGCGCATCCAGCCCGAGCAATCTAGACTCAATATTCGGCGCGGCACGAGCTGATTTTCAGAATTTCTGTTTAATATTTTTGCAGTACGCCTATTTATACTGTATCAATGCCTCGCCGAAAGATTCGTGCTTATTACGAACATATGTCAGAGTTTGAAACTAGTCGTGCCATTGGATTGAAAGAGGCTGGTTTGTCTAATCGACTAATCGCGCGACATCTGTGTCGAAGTGATGCGGCTATTAGGCGATGTTGGCAAAAATGGGTCAACAATGGAAGAATGCAACGTCAGGACGGCAGCGGTCGACCAAGGGCAACAACAGAACGGGATGACAGAGCAATTGTCAGAACGGCTGTCGCAGCACCGGAATCCACGATATCTATCATCCAACGTGTGACCGGTACACAAGTGTCCAAAATGGCCATCTACAGGCGACTGAGAGAGCGGAATCTAAGAACTCGCCGAACGCTACGATGCCTACCCTCACACCCGTGGACCGACAAGCCCGAATACAGTGGTGTCGAGAGCGATTAACTTGGAACTGCGCTGACTGGGGACGTATAGTCTTTAGTGACGAGTCCCGTTTCTTACTGTGTCCTGACGACCATCGCAAACGTGTCTGGAGACGTCCTGGGCAGCGTGTGAATCCTGGCCTTACTGTCGAACACCACACAGGTACACAACAGGGCGTTATGGTCTGGGGTGCCATTTCATTTGATAGCAAGACCCCAATGATAGTCATTCCTGACACCCTGACAGCACAACGGTACGTAGATGACATTCTACGGCCTGTTTTGTTGCCGTTCTTCTCACATCACCCCGGGCTTACTTTTCAACAAGTTCGATTCCTGGCCGATGCATTTTTTTTTTACAATTTTTAAAACTCATTTATATCATATATAATATAAATATTAATTATTATATCAACTATATTAATTAAATCAAATACCTAAACACTAATATAATACAATTTTTGCCATCACACACACTTTTTCCTGTAGTTTATGTGTTACTTCTGTATTGCTATTCTATGGCACTTCTAATATTTATTACTGATGTACTTTCAGTATGAAGGAAATTGCAATCGGGGGAATTCTCGGGCGAAGCCGGGTCATACATTTAGTATTATATAAAGCTTACAAATTGTTATTTATTCATGATAATCCACTATTTACCTCTATATAAATTGTCTATATACAAAAAAATAAAAAAACATCCATTATAATCTCATTTAAAATCAGCTCTAGGGGTTTGCTCCAAAAAAAGCAAATAATTTTATTTAGAAAAGTATTTTTAAAATATAACAAACATATAGAACTCTTAAGCAAATATAATGAAGGGTACAAATTTTAATAGTGTAATGCAGACGAAGAAGGAAAAATAAGATAAAAAACGTTCTGAAAGTAAAGTACAAAAAATGCCATTATAATTAAAATTACTTCCAAGAACTCAAATCTAATTGAATTTTGTCCTTGTTAGATTTTTTGCCGGTTTTCCCTTATTTCGGCCATTGGTTCCAACATTGCTTCTTTCCGCCGTTATTCTCTCTAGAGGATGTCCTTTAGATGCATCAACGCCTTGGTGAATCTCTTTGGAGATATTACTGTATCAACAAACATACACTGGAATTTAATCTTTCCTTTTATAAATCGTTTTATATAGCCCCTTGTATTTAATTTACGAACATCTTCTTATACCTTTCATCAACTCATTATAAATCTTCATCTGATTTTATTTGTACGTCTCAATATAATATTTATATATCATGTGTGTGTCAAGATTTCATACCTAATAATTTCTATCATTGCAGTTAGGTCTAAATATCTAATTATTATGTTGACAAATAAACATAAGAGACAAAGATATGAATATTTTATTTGATATTGACACTCTATGATATATATTTATATTAGATAATAAAAAAACATATATTGGATTTAATAAAATATTCATTTTGCCAATATTTCGGCTGGCTGAACGCCTACCTTTATCGAGGCATTATATTTTTGTATACACAAACTCAGCACCGCATGTGTATACATTTGTGTAATATTTGTGTATACAAAAATGTAATGCCTGGATAAAAGTTGGCGTTCAGCCAGCCGAAATATTGGAAAAATAAATATTTAATTAAATCCAATATATGCATTTTTATTATCTAATGAATTAAATATGGATTGCTCTATTTTCAAAACAAAAATATATAAATATATTTTATCAAATCTAAAAATGAAAAAAAACTTTGTTATTGGTCATGTTTTACATTTCTAACTACGATCAAATACATCAAGAAAACTCTTCCGCAAATGTACATATTTCTTATTTTGATATTTTTAAAATAAAGAAATTGAACATATATATAGTTGTCTGGATGCATTTTATTGTGATATATATGTTTTTAGGTAAATAGCGTTACTTAAAATTTGAACTATGATCAATAAAGATTTGAATTTTAAAAAAGAAAAACCTTTTTTTTTAAATAAATATTGAAGTATAATTAAAGCGGCCAAACACCTCTAATTTCCAAAAAGTATCTCACGAGGAGATGTGCATCTCCGTTGCGATGCCAAGGTGAACTGTTGAATAGTTTTTCTAGTATTGTTTATTGATATTTATATGTAGTCACTTGGTATTTCAGTTGTATCTTTACCTATCACCTAATGGAAACAAACTTTCTAGAAATAAATTTTGTTTTCCGACTGTGATGTTATGGCTATACTTGAGTTGCTTTCAAGCCTTATTCTTTCAATTCACAATATATCCTGAGCATGTATTTTCCAAACAAATTACATATTATTTGGTAAATTAATTTATTGCAATTGTAGAACGGTCAGGAGATGAATTTCGCGAAATCGCCAAACTACTGATAATCCACGTCCTCTCATCAAATATTTTACAGCAAAGAGATAGAAATGTTGGTAGAAGAATCTTTCTGAAGATTTAAATAATGAAATATATAACATAGTGCTCATAATTTATAATGTTTATTTTATTAATAAAACTCTATTATATTTATTGAATACTTATGATTGAAAATTTTTAAATTTAAATATACAGCCTTCAGCAACACCTGAAAATTTGAAAAATTATTTAATATATTTATTTTAGAATAATATATAATTTAATTTAAATATATTTAATATATTATTATATTATACAATTTAAAAACAATGGTGTGTACTATGATCCAATAAATTAATATCTCCAACAGAATAAAATTAGCGCCAGATGAAACGCCAAAGTGAGGTTTGATCAAAGGTCCTGGAGAATAAGAATACTAAAAAATTCTATTAAAGCGGCGATTTCAGTTAGTTCTTCCGCGGCAGCATCCAATAAAAAAGGAAATTTACAAAAGGTCTATCTACTCTATTGAGTTTGAAAATATTGCGAAAAATCAATTTTGTCTTTTCTACTCTATATCAAACATGTCGAGGGCTCCAAGATGGAATCTTTGGTCTTTTACTTCTTGTCTACTTTGAATTTTCAGTTGTGTTTACTTTATTCAAATTCACAATATTTACTTATATATAAAATATTGTGTATAGTTTTTTTAGGGTTTCTATCTTTCTTTTATTCTCTATGAGATATGTATGTTGTTATGAGCCAAAGACATACCTAGTGAACGAGTTTTCGATAGTAAACTCCACATTTCTTAAGTTAGCACTAATCATTTAACATAGCGATTGTTGGCATAAATATATTGTAACATATCTCATTATAGTATTTAATAGGTATAGAACCAATTTATCTCTTTTACTAACATTAAACTAGCTACAGTACATTGTCCAGTTTACGTTTGATTATGATAATAAGTTTGTTGATGTGTAAAAGAAGCATCCGTGTTTTAATGTTCTCATTTCTTAAAAATAGATAGCACGTTATTGCTTTTAAATAATATTTTTTTTTTTTTGCTGAAATTGATATATATGTTATCAAAATTCAAAACTATTTTAAAGGCGTGATATTCTTTTTGATATTAAACAATTTCTACTGCCCTTACTGCAATGGAAAAATTATTGAGAGGGCCTGGCTCATCAGTGGTGAACCCTCTCAGCGGTTTCACCAGTTTAATCTACCATACCGCTGTTATATTCCATTTTACGAATTATAATATTGTTTTGCCTTCTACATGCTTCGGTAAGCATTTTAAGGCATCACTCATAGTTAGGTGTCTCCAAGCGCCCGCCGCAGAGGAGGGCCAAGGAGAAGGCTGGAGAGGCGACGGCGAGGCCGTGAGCACCCCGGGGGAGAAGAGGGCTAGTGCGCACCGTTTTGACGGAACCAAGGCAGCACCAAGCACAACTCAGGCGCCGCAGGCTTCAAAAATAGTTAAGAGTTCATTTCAGGGATCGAGATCAGGCGATCAAGCCCCAGAGCTCAAGAGGTCTGGCTTTTATCCTCTGGCTTTTATCCTTTTGCATTTTGGAACTTCCTTTTAAGTGATACTGTTGATAGACTCTTTTAATGGGTATTTTGGAAGAACTATGGACATAAGCTTTGAGGACAGTAGAATTACATACATTTAAAAATATATAATATGCTTCGAGCAATCGCTCTTCCGCAAATATCAAATTGTTTCTTTTATTAGAACATTTATTATATGATGCACTAGCGCGCCATCTGTTATCAAAATCCAAAACTATTTTAAAGGCGTAATATTATTTTTGATATTAAACAATTTCTACTGCCCTTACTGCAATGGAAAAATTAATGAGAGGGCCTGGCCCATCAGTGGTGAACCCTCTCAGCGGTTTCACATTATTTATGTGATAAAATATTCAAAATATTTTTACCGTTTATTCATTATGTAATGGCATGGGTATATGTATAGGTAGTTTTTGGACATCTCCGAATCTGTATTTAATCCAATTACCCCGAATTTTGATCAATTCCTACTTCACTAGTGAGAGAGGACATGTAACCTTAATGTAACTTTTCCACAATGTTAGTGAACAGATCGAATTGAGTTATACTTATGTAAGGTATTCAAATATGTATATATGTAAAGACTTGAGTAAAAGGTAGTTTCTAATTACTAACCAGTATATCATATCCCGTAAGAGGTTCACTTTATGTATAAGTAAAATATACTTTATTACTACCATTTTAAATTACAAAACTATTTTAGAGGCGTAATATTCTTTTTAAAATAAAACAATTTCTACTGTCCTTACTGCAATGGAAAAATTAAAGGGAGGGCCTGGCTCATCAGTGGTGAACCCTCCCAGCGGTTTCGCCAGTTTAATCTACCATACCGCTGTTATATTGCATTTTTGGAACTTCCTTTTATAGTTGACTGTTGTAAGACTCTTGGAATTGTTTTATTTTAAAAAGAATATTACGCGTCTAAAATAGTTTTGTAATTTGATAACAGATGGCGCGCTAGTGCATCGTAACATACTACCATTTTAGTTGTTTAAAAGCAACCAAAGAAACAATTGGTCCGTTTTGCTGCTTGCGCTGTTCCTACATAGATTGGTTACAAACAGGAATGTTGCTGGCTAAACTAAGTATGTGTCTCAATATTGATTATTATTTATTTTGAGATGTTCAGTCTCATTTGTATGCATGTGCGAAATATCTTCAAATTTTCAATTTGAATTGATTCAATGGGAGTGACTATTTTGAAATCATATAGAAATTCCACGCGCAATTATCCAGATCGGATATAACGTATTTTATTTGAAACTGATAATAAATAAAAACATTGAATACTGTTTTGATAAATGTTTATATTTCAAATAATTATATATAAAAACATTTTGTTTGTTATTTAATTTTAGACTAAATGAAAATATTGTGATGCCCATTATGAGTAATTTTATATATTTAAATTATTTTCCAAATATTTCTATATCCTGTAAACTGTAATCATATATTTTAATAAAATGCATAACATATATATTGCAATTACATATTAGTTTGTAGTTTTGAAAAATACGTTTATCAAGATAGTTTTATCTAGTGGTTGCTACACACAGCAACCGATTCGTTTTTACAGATATAAGAAATTTGCAATTTTCTTTTATAAAAATATCCGAAAACATATTGCGATAGGTTTTTCAAATATTTTTATAAAAACTATTCTATATATAAGAAATATAAACTATTTTTGATGAGTATGAATCTTTTTGAATTTAAATAAAATATCGAAAAGAATCAGACGAGTCAAGAATAGTTTATATTTCACATAACAGATGGGGCGATAATGCATAACATATTATATATACATATATTATATATACATATTATATATGTATATCGTCACTTTAAACTGAATATTTTTGCAATATCGATATTTGTTTAAATAGGCAAATTTATTGCCTCTATTATTTGCTGATTAATATGTTTAATCAAATCTTGTTTTAACGTAAAGTCAATTATAGAAGATATTGATATAAGTTATCTTCTAATGTATTACATCTTAAAAAGGTGTATATAAAATAAATTTTGATCATATTTTACATTTCAAGAAACTCTATAAGCCTGAATACATATTTAACTACGATCAAATGCATCAAGTTATATGAATATATAACTCTGCCATCTAAAATTAACATGTGCTCGTGGTCAGAATATGCTTTCTTTATTTTTAATAATTGAATTTGTAACTTCAAAATTTGTTTTGTTCTATTTGTTAGTTTTATCGGTCTTTTCATTCCTTTATTCATCAAGTCAATTCTGGCTATATGTATCGTTCGAATTCAATATCTTTGGTTTTCATGATTTGTTTTAAAAGGATTGGGTTTTATTATCATTTTAATTTTATATAATCATGTTTCTTAAAAGCTTTAAGGAATTACTCTTCAAGTTTAAATACAAATCAAATTATATATGTCAATTTGTCCAGATACTTTGGATATATTAAATTAGGTTTTATATAAACTGTAAAATATATTTTTTTTGTGTTGTAGATGGATATTTCTTCAAGAGAGAAATTGGTTTACTAAATTTGCATATTTGATATTATTTAGAATTTTACCAATATATTACAAAAAAATTTTATATTTCATATAAAAAAAAATAAGAGATCATTTCAACCTGAGATAGATGTCAGGAATACATATTCAAATTTGAGATTTAAAAAATGTGAAAGATATTGTTTTTTTTTTTTCAAATCAAATTATAGAAGTTTTCATTCAAATATTTACTCATATATATTATATGTATATTCATATATTTTACAAATATTATAAATTTAAAAACGTATGATATAAAACAAAATGCATACGCTTTGATTTAGTTTGCCTTCAATTTTTTTAAAAATGAATGTGGGAAAGAATTTATAGCAGAATTAAGAAGTGTGATTTCGAATATAATAATATATCAAAAATTACGAACTATTATGAAAATATTATATAGATTTATTGAGAAAAAGGGTCAAATAGAGTGAAATGATTTTTTTAATGTGTATAGTTAACATTAATATATTTTATAATTTTCACTGTAGCATTCTATAAAATCAATGATGAAATATAATATCGGGACAATTTAAATATATTCTAACAGCTGGATATTTCGGTGTCGGTTAACAAAAATCAAACATTTATTTTTTCAGACGAAAAATAATGAAAAATTACTTTTGACACCCAAGGTGTCAGAAGGGCAGGAAGAATGTAACCTAAACATCCATCTATCATTCCACCATGTTCCATTTTTCATTTTGGATTTTAACACAAACCTATTTTGGAAAATTTCAGGTTACCATCCCCACTTGATTATATATTCCAAAGATAGAAGTTAACAAACTTTCATTTTTTAAAGGAATTCCTCTGATGTATATTAAACTTTCTATAAATTTGTGTCTTAGTTAATCTAATTAAAATCTATAAATACTATGAATAAACATTATTTTATAAACTGAGTGAATCGGAGAATAAAATCAAAATATTTTAAAGTTTTGATTCTTTTTTTCAGTTTATTAAGTTCTAAAAGGCTTACAATCTAAATGTCACGTTAAAATATTATCAAGTAATTTATTGAAAATAATTTATATTTCCATTTTCGAACATTTAAAAAAAATGGTGAGAAACCTTTCGATTTTTTATCGTTTTACAAAGGCAGGTTCGCTTTATTCATTATACTTAGGTGTGATTTTTCTCTATTTATAATCAAAATATTCAAAAGTGTATTTGTGAATAAAAAATGTAAACTGTCTCTTTAGAGGTATTTCTATATACGCCAAATTTGAAAATGTATCAGGTATACTTTATAATGTATAATTGAAATTATCTAATAGCTTCAGAATTTTGAAATACTCCTACCGTTATTCAAAATTAGCAAACCATTTTTTTTCACTTCATATAAGTGCATCTATACCTCATATTCAAACACTCTACCAAATAATATCAATAGGTAACTTTATTTTATATAAATAACAGAAATACTCTGATGGTAAATTTAATATTTATTTATTTATTGGAGAAATACATGGCTACATCACCCAAGTATTCAATTACCGACGTTTCAGTATCTAGCTGTTCCTCTCCTCAGGGGAATGTTGTCACCAAACCCCAGAGTAGAGTGTCGGTGAGTCAACTGAAACATCCGGAATTAAATAATTTGGATGATGTAGCCATATATGTTTCCTAACAAAGTTCCAACAAATAAATGATCTTCAAAACTATTTATTGATTGGAATCAATTATTTAATCTTATATTTATATACAAATGTTAACTATTGTTTTTAAAGTTATATTATTTTTAGGTTTTTAAATTTTCTTTCTCATTATAAAAATTAAAATTATATTGACTATCATAGAAAACATATAATAAATAATGATGCTATTGGTATTGTGGTGAGGTGAAGTTCTGACCGTAGTTATTTCCCGTTATTCAGATTATAGTGACATTTTAACTACGTGTTTTAAAAGATAAAATTCTCTAATACATTCCAGATATCTCTTTCTCTTTCTTAGAGAGATCCTACGGTTAGTGAATATACCGAAGATATATTTTGCAGCTTTGTAAGAGAAAAGAACGTGCTTCAACATTTTGAACACAATAACATCAACAACTTTTATATCGCAAAATATATGGCAAATTCTGAACGGCCATCTATAGACCACGATTTCAGGATAATTCCCATCGTTAGTCCAGAAAGTTTTTGATTTAATGATATTAATATATGAACGGAATAGATGTTCTCTATTTTTTTATTTGAAATATTGAAAAATATAGAAAGACGAGTGGTACAGTGTAATCGGGAATTCCTACCTATCATGGCCTGTTAATAACAACGTGATTAATTCTGAAAACCTTCTTCTCACAATATGTATGCATTCTAATATACACAGCGTTTAAAATTCAAATTATTTAAAATATCAATTTATATATTGATGGTGATTTGTTCCTCCATGGAAAGGGGGGTGCCATTGCCCCGTTAGTCAGCCACATTTCAGAGTTCCCTGTTCACGGTTACCGTAGCAGTTCGGGGCTCACGACACCGTACTACAGGGCAGTCCCTTATTTTTGCTGATTCTGCAGCCCGCCACGTAGAAGAGGACTTCTGGGCAGGAATTTATTTATTAATACGCTAGTATATACATCACTATAAAGGTTCTGTTTCTATATGGTATAGTTTTAAAAGTCAGGTTATTTTACATATAAAATTAATAGAAAGGTTTTCATTATTCACTAAACTTTTGATTATTTTTTAACCGTAACTTCAAATAACATCATTAATATAGAGATAAATTATTTACTATGATGAAAACAAGTTCAAGCCTAAATAAGTAATTGACATATTTGTATTTATTTATTTCGTGTGTGTATTTGTAAAGATTAACAAAATAGAATAATAGTCTGTTAATAAATAATACCTGAATTTGAAATTCATTTCCTTGCTAGAATATGTTAATGGCAAATTTCTGGTTTTGAATTTCAGAAGGCAGCAGCCGATTAAAAATTCTGGAATCTTCCAGATTAATGGCGCAGATACCGCAGTTTTAAATGACTCATTAAAATTAATAGGAGAATATTTTTGTAAATAACGCGCCTGAATATTTAACGTAATGTCTTTCCCAATTTTAGAACCGCCTTAATCCTTTCAATTGTAGAATTTTATATAAGAGAGGTAATATTTCCTTTAGTTAAAATTTCAAGTTTAGAAACATTTAATCTTATTAAGAGATGAATTTTATTAATGATTTTTTCTATTCGTTATAATATTTAAATATTTAAGATTTATTGAAAATCATTGTGAGAAGATAATAGTTAAGCCCTGTCAAGCTTTTAAACAAGAATAGCTTCTCCGAAAAGGCTTATATAAAAGATATATAGATGGCTGCCTGTTGCCTGTGAAGGAGCGTACTTATAAATACACACATTCCTAATTAAAAATTAGTCAATATTCCTATACAAGCTTTATAAGAGTGAATCTTTCTTGATGGCTTGCATTTCAAATAAAATAAAGATAACCTTTGTGAAAAATATATAATTCAAATAGAAACTCTTGTTAAAATTAATATAGTCATTTGTTGACTCACTGATTCCAATAAAACAGCATCAATATTGTGGTTTCTAGTTCCCAGAACATATAAACAACCAGTCTATAGTTTTCTATCCAATGCCTTCCTCCAGCAGTTCTACACCTTTACCTATATAGTGGTTCTTAAAAAAAGTTTTTTCAAATTTCAAATCAATAGTTAAATCATTGTTAAGTAAATCTTAAAGAATAAAACTCTTTTTTTTTTGTGCCCTTTCATACAATAGAAAAAACACCCAACCTTTGTAATGTTGACTAGTGCCTCCATGATATCAACAATTCACTTATTGTTTGGTGCACAGTGAAATCAACAGAACAACTATTAACCTATTTTATGGTGCTCAGTTAATACAACAGAACAGCTATCAACCAATTGTGCAGTGTTTCTAACATAAAATCAACCTATTTTGACCTATTGTTTGGTGCCAGTGCATTTAACAGAATAATAATTAACCTAATGTACGGTGGCCAATGTATTCGTCCGAACAATTATTTAACTATATTTTATTTCCCAATGCCTCCAACAGAAAATCAATTGACATACTGTTTGGAGTCAGTGTGTTTCAAACACCATTTAACCCATTGTTGGTGCCCAGTACTATTAACAGAACAACAAATGAACTATTGCATCGTACACAGTGTATATTTCGGAACAATTATTGTCCATTTGTTTGGCACAGTGGTATGTGCCTTCAGCAGAACAACAATTGACCTATTGTTTAATGCCTAGTGCCTCTAACATAGCAATAATTAACCTATTCTATTGCTTTCCAGTGCCTCCAACCTCTCTGGTGATAAAAGACTCACTCGGCCAGGAGCTGGGCAAGTTGATCGGACCGTTCAACGAGGGAGCCAAGCTGACCCTCATCTGTGATGCTAATGGAGGTACGTCTTCTTCATCCTTTACTGAATCTTTATCCCTCGTGTAAAATTGTGAACATTATTTTGATTTTGCATTAGAATTGAGGCTTAGCTGACATCACATCATCCAATCATTTCTATAATAGTTGTTTTTATATACATTTTATTGAAAGGTAAGATGAAACGAAAGCATTAACGAGCTGAGGTGGGAAATGTGTTGTAGATGGTATCATAGCAATTGGCTGTCCCCGGCCGCCGATGACGTCATAGGACGACTGTTGAGCTCCCAGTGGTGATGTCCGACATGGCTTAACAATACATTTGAGCATTCTAAAAGTATTTATTGATTATAGGAGAATAATTGAAATTTATACGCCAATTAAATAGTATATAAAGATAGCTAGAAGATATACAACTTAAATTACATTGCGGGAATTTGGAATGTTCGGAAAAAGATCATTTCATCTTGATATAGGATTCCTAATATAAAATTGAACTCATTCAACAATGGCATGTCATATAGATTTCAGAGATTATTGTGCCATTTATAAATATCAAAAATGGGCATTTCCTTTTAAAGTAAATAGTTATATATATATGAAATATAATTATAATAAAAATAACACATATCAAATCATTCATATAAAACTTATGATATTGTATACAAGTGTTAACTTCTATTTTAATAAGAATATCGTTATTATAAAAATAATTAAAGATAAGAGTGTGATAAGAGTGATATTTCTTCTGAATTAACGAATTTTCAAAAATGACTTTAACCTATTTTAGGCCTAAAAATATGCCAACAACCCTATTTACCTTCATGGTATTATTTTAATAACGTATTGTTTAATAAGAACAAACATTATTTATTTTTAAACGAATAATTTAGTATTTTATTATATATTAAATCTATGTATATATCTCCTATAAATAGGTTGAAATAATAATATATATATATTATAAATAGATGTATCTTTTGATAAAATAAAAATAGAAGGTACGCCTCTATATTTAAACTCGATGCATTCAATACACTTAGCAGTTGTGGAGCATTCCTATTCGTAGAATGAATGCAACAGAGAATTTTGCATTTATTTCGCTGAATAAAAGATTGCATGAAACCCAAATGCCTTGCTTTTGTCCTGATAGAATTGAAGAACAAAATTCTTTGTATCGGACACACGCATTAGATGATTGAATGCTGTTCTCCAAATTTAAAGAACAGTTTATTGAGAACCTTTGCAAATTATAGAATATAATAATATTCCGTAAAACAAATATTTGTTTTTATATATTTATTCAAAGGTGTATAGATATATCTGAAAAATTCTAGTTTGTTTTGGATGGATTGTAACAATTAAATATATATTTTTATATTGCTGGAATAATTTTCATATAGAGGGTTATATTTATAAAATAATTCTTCTGAGATTTTTATTTTTGATATTTTATCAATTTTGATTTTAAATTCGCAAATCAATTCTCAAGGTATCTATTAAAATTAAATCTATTCTGATATCTACTTCAGAATTTCACATTAATGTTCATTACAATTAATAAAAAAGGTAAATAAATATATAAGTTAAATTCATTTTTTCCATTGATTGCAGCAAATTGTATTTTCTACAGTTTTTCAACCTTTACATCAACATGGAAATATTCTATTTTCACTTTGTTATATTTTATCCTAAATATTTATTCTTTATTTTAGATATAATTAAATATTATGATTAATTTGAAATATAAAAGCCTCTATGAATCATAAGTGCTTAATAGAAACTAATTAATAATTTGTTAATGTTTTAACAATGTTTACCAATTATTACTTTGAATTATAAAGTTCTACCAGATCACTCATACTTGTTATTTATCTCTCTATATATTTATATTGTCCAATAAAAACAAATATCTTTGAATATGACAATAAAAGTTTTATTTATTTAGAAAGCTTTGTCTTTCATCTTGATATAGAATTTAGTAATTTTATCTATATGTGTCCCTTAGTAATTGATATTTATAATCAAACGTTCACATATATATAACCAAAACGACAAGTAATATATAACACACAAACATACCCCCAAAAAGGTATATATAATTTGAGTTGTGTATCAGCCAAATCTCTCTAAGGATCTTCATTGCTCAGAGAAACAATGACAAAGACAGTTGTCATTGAATGAATAAAGTAGTCTACGAATATTCCTATTTAATGTACAATTATTATATTAAGCAATACTTGCGTGAAATAAGCAGTTTTATTTCTTATTTTACCCATTCCTGCACAACTGACTTTATCATTGTTTCGCTAAGCAATGAAGATCCTTGGAGAGATTTGGTGAAGATGTAAAAAAAGGTATATGCATACATTAATAAAAATTATTATAATATATGATAATTATATAAAATTCAACAGAATAATCCGCTCTATCAATATTGATAAGAAACCATCAGGCTTCCAAGGAAAGGTTTAATTCCAAAATCTTCAATTTATAAATCTCAAGCCTGATAATTTCCCCTCAGCATTATATATAAGTTAAATTAATCTTCTAAATTATTCTACGCAATATTAAATTTAAAAGAAATATGGTAGAAGTGAATAATTCGAACGAAGAAAATTGCAAAGAAAGAAGAGGGAGAAGAGAAATCACATCATCATATATAAAAATATAAATATAATAAAACACAGATGAACTGAAAAATTATATAACTTACACATCACTGAATATAATGTTCAAATAAAAAATACATAATCATTTTGGGTATTAATATTAAACCTAATTTTCCAGAAGAATGAATAAAGTAGTTTACGAAAAATTATATTTAATGTAAAATTATTATATTAAACAATACTTGCGTGAAATAAGCTGTTTTCTTTCTTATTAAATATTATAAATTATAAACTGGAATATGAGATTAAAACTTTATCGATGATCATTTATATTCAAATAGAATGCCTCTTTCCTATATATGCATTAAATAAAGTTGTACACCTTTAAGATATTTTGGTAATTTATATATAGGATTTATCACCCGTTTTTGTTAAGTTGCCTGGTGATATCCCAGGCCATCCCATTATATTAATATTACAGTAAGAACATCTGAATGTTTTCTTTTATATGTAAATTAAATTTCATATGAATGGAACATTTTCTGTAATGATATTAATCTATAAAATTATGGTAAAATATATGTTTAATAGTTTAATTTTTCATATATTTAGTTTCATTTTTATGGCTAATATATATGCACAGTAGACAGGTTTGTTTCCATTCCAATTAAGACAATAAAACAATGAGGTTTTAAGTAGCATGTTCGATACAGGGGAATCTTTTTATGTTGAGAAACAGTGAGGACTCATATTTAAAATTTAAAAAATTCTTTAAATATATTTATGATTTTCTCACTTGGTTAAAAACCCGTAATTGCTATATATACATTGGTTGTTACTATGTAAAATATAATCAAGCAAGATATTAATGTCCTTCTTAACTCCCTTCTTTTTTATATTTAAACTTCTACTCAAACTTTGTAATCCACCAATTGTTTAAATAGTATAGTTCTCTGAATTTAGTGTTGTTTATTGACGCAAGCATCTCTTGTGGGGATATCGTGTCTGATTTGATGACAATGAATAAAAGTTCGATACAGAGCATGGATTCAGTTATTTCCGATGATTGCATTTTCTAAATGCTCCTGACCAGAGACACAGGATCGTCAGCCTTTGTACCTAGATATAAGAGCGGCTATATAAACCTCTGCAAATTTTCTCAGAATGTTGGAAGATTTGCCTCTATTGACAAATTAATAAATGCAAACCCTATTCGAATTTGAGGCTCTTAACACTCGTAAACTTTCATTTTCGTACTAGAGGCAATATCTAAATTTTCTATATTCGATTTTAAATATATATACATATACAATATTATATGAATATATTGTCTTTCCAAATTTCTTTTTTTTTGGTTTGAAAAGGGAGAATTTTTTGTATAACTAATAACGATAAATATCTCCTTATTTTACTCAGTTTTAAACACAATAATAAAATTAATTATGAAAATATATAAAATAGCATATAAATTCATTGAATAATTTTTATTACTTTTAACAATAATAGCAATAGAAACCATGGTAAAAGCTGTAATTTTCCAATTTTAATCATATCCCTTTTTTTTTCTCTTCTCCAAGAAAATTGTTCAACATAAAAATTCCCAAGATAGAGGAATTTAAATATCCTATTAAAACTTCTAAGTTATCCCTTTCTTTCAACCGCCGCTGTATTACTCGCATTTTAAAATTAAATTGCTACAAACAAAAGTATTAGCTTACAAAAGGCTAAAATTTAAATTGTATACCGTTAAAAGAATGCTTCACAAATTGCCCCTCTTCAAGAAAGATTATTTTATTATTTGAAATAAATTATTTAATTTTTATCTCTTTTATATTTTTCTTTTTTTAAATATTTAAATAAGCGTTTGGAGAGAGGTGTTTTAAATTTAAATAATTTGCAAAGATAATTTGTAATAAAGCTTGCGATTATATTGAAAAAAAAATGTATACAAAAGTTTGATCAAATAAAACATAAATCAAATAAACTTTTTCATCAGAAAGTAATTTTAAAATTAATATATTAAATATTTTTTCAATCTACTTAAAAACAAATATTTTCTATTCATATATTTCAAAGGATAATATAAATGCACGTAAATGCTATTTGAATTCAGAGTATTTTTATTTAAATCTATATATAATGAATGAATTGTTTTTAAAAAAATGATATAACATATACAAATAACATCCTAAATAGGAGTTTGAATAACATTCTAATGCTTATATCAAAAATACTATTATTTATTAATAATGATTCAAATCAATAGACAACAATCCCTTATGGAATTATCAATAGTTCATTTTTTGAGTTATAGATATAATACTGAGTACTTATTTTATGAATAAAAAAATGCATATTATAAATAAATTTAGAATGAATTAGACAACAGTGGTATTCATAAATTAATGTCTGTTTCTTATTCTGTTTTATTTTAAAATAATTATCTGGGTTTTTATAAATATCTTGTGTATGTATATTGCTACATCATGTTTCAGTTCGAGAGGTTCATCACCTATGATCGACTTAGCGTTTAAATTGGTATTTTTCCTGAATGTGCTTCAACCGTCATAACAAATTAAATAAGTCATAAACAAAGCACACATTCACATCAAATATTTTCAGACTGCAGATCGGTCTTCTATTGATATATTAACATATTTAAATAGTTTAAAAACTTTCTTTTTTATATATATTTATTCCTTCCTACCATTTGTTCCATAGTTCTTATAAATCGCGCTTCATTTCTCGCCTGTTTAAGGGTTTTTACCCGAAAGCTTGCACCTATGCATCAATAAAAGAAACTCGTCTTCCTTCACCATGTTTTTTCGTGTAAAACATCAAATAATATATACAATTTATTTTTTACCTTCAAATATCTATGAAAATCGCAATATCGAATATATATAAAAATATGATAGTGAATTATCTTTTGATAATATTGTAGCAAAGTATTTTGATATTTTATATACAGATTATTGATATTAATATTTATATTTTGACTCTGTGTATGTCATCCTGAAGTTTGTCTTTCCTGACTCTCTACCTAACAATATTAACTTGTGAATTCGAATATTTAATTCAAAATAATTAAAATTATATTTAAAAATAGGTGCGTTAAATAGGATGCAACATATTTACGGAATCCAAATATCTATTTATAAAACTAAAGATGCTGAGCTAATATGTGTCTAATTTATGTTTTCAGGAAAGCCAACCCCTGCAGTCACGTGGTGGCGAGGAGACACGCTATTGGACGAAAGCTATTACGTCACGCCCCAAGGTCAGGCCCGTAACGAGCTCCACATAGCCCGATTGGCCCGCACAGACCTGAAGGCGGAGCTAACGTGTCGGGCCTCAAACACCAACCTCACCGAGTCTGCAGTGGCCACTGTTATGTTAGATCTCAATTGTAAGTTGTTTGTGCCACTTAATATTCAGTAGCAATTCAATTTAAAACAACAAATCTGCAGAATACTGAAGAGGATTAAAGATGAAAGAGGCATATTCTGACCAGGAACACATGTGTTTTTCAGAAGACAGAACGCCATCTGGTGGAACAGGAATCAACTAATCATTGATTCAGCCTGTTCCCTGATATTTGGCTAACCCTAATTTGGTCGCAGTGGTACAGCCTACTCCACGCGGACGAGCGTCAACAGCGCGAAACGCGTTCGTGAATGGCTTTTCTTTATTTAGCAAAACATTGGGTTGACCAAATATCAGGGAACAGGCTGAATCAATGATTAGTTGATTTCTGTTCCACCAGAATGCGCTCTGCCTATTGAAAAGCATATGTGCTCCTGGTCAGGATATGCCTTTTTTATTTTTAATATCAACACCTGACCTTTTTTATTTTTTCTATTGTTTTTCACTGAAGATAATATATCTTTAGAACCATCATGACTGACAACACCCTGATCTATATATAAGAAATGAAAGCATTTAGACAGGAATATTTCTTTTATACACAAAACTAGCTTCTACTGTCCTTACTACGATTAGAAATATTGAAAGGGCTTTACTCATCAGTGGCCAAGCATCCCAGCTGTTCAACTAATTTAATCTAGAATACCGCTTTTAGAGCCTCAAAAGTAATATACATATTATGTTTATCAAATAAGTGCCTATTTCGGTAAATAAATAAATATGAAATATCTAAATTATATTTTAAAATACACACATTCATTACTTTTTGAAAATAGAGCAATCCAAAAATAAATCTTTAATTGAAAAGGCATATATTGGATCAAAATATCATTTATTTTACCAATATTTCAGTTGGCTGTTATAACACCTTGATAAAGATTGGCGTTCAGCCAACTGAAATATTGGTAAAATAAATGATATTTTGATCCAAAATATGCCTTTTCAATTAAACATTCATTACTATCGTCTGACTATCGTTTGATGAAGACATCAATGTTTAAGAATATTATGGCGACTAAGAACGTCTATAGACAAATTCGTAGCCACAAAATGGAATCGCTTATCTCCCATGAAAAACACTAAGGATTCTCCATTATAATTAAAATCTTAATAAAGTTACTTAATGAGGTTAAATCCCAAGTGGCTAATTCCCCAACAAGGAAACATGTTTACCTCCTACTTCTTTGTTTCATAATTGGAACCAATGAAAGCTGGCTAACGCGTTGTGACCAGATTGGAAATTTTTGATTTTATTGATGTATTGAAGTTTACTGAATAATAAAATTACCTGAGTGATTTTAGAGAAGAATCTAATTATAAATTGTTAAAATATTGTATCTAATATATATAAATTCCTAACTTCGCCTAAATAACTTTTTTAATTCGACCGATTTCATAATTCCTTTCGTAGGATGTTATGTGCTGATGAAGGCGATATACTGATTTGATTTTATCTGAATTAAAAAATAAAACTGGTCTCCTGGCTTATTCACATTTTCTCCATCTTTACTTTTTGTACCGAAGCGATCAACAAAAATCGTTGTTGAAATACATTTTACAGAGTGAGCAGCCTCATGTGTTCCATATATTGATATATATCCGAGTTATATTCGAAATATAATTCTTTATTTATGAAAGGATAAACATATTTTTATTCTGGTTAAGCTTTAATAATTATGTTAATATAGGGACAACCAATATATGCATAAAATATACCTTCAAATATTGTGTATACTTATAATTAATATATTTGATCTATGAATAAAGTATATCTGTGATAAATATTATATTCAAGAAGATTGATTAAATATTTTTAAAAAATATATATTAAGCAAATTTATGAAAAGAACGTTCATTTATATATTAAAATCCAAGCTATTTTTTATGCTAGAAAGAAATGGAAAGATATTTTGCAAAATTTAATTTATGTTGATTATTTTTAATTAATGAAAATGAAATATATACTGTGAGTGTGTATTATGTTTTGACCCCAGTAGAAGCAGTGACTGCGATTAACCAATCGGGTCTCTCTGGTACATTTGTAAGTGGAAACGTCGGAGTTCTTTCTACATGTGTAGAAATGTTGTGCACATACAGTAAAATATATTTAAAATGTCATATCCTGACCAGGAGCACATGTGCTTTACAGAAGGCAGAGCGCCATCTGGTGGAACAGAAATCACCTAAACATTGATTTAGCCTGTTCCCTGATATTTGGCCAACCCAATTTCTTGATAAATCAAGAAAAGCCATCCACGAACGCGTTTCGCGCTTTTGGCGCTCGACAGCGTGGAGCGCCAAATATTTTTTGGTCCCAGGGCTTCCTTAAAAACCAAGAAATGGGTATTTAAGGCCAAACTTGCGTAAATATGTTACCAACTACTACTAACCATCGATATCATGTCCTCTACCACGTCTACTAGAGGTCATTTTCTAAAAATAACCATTCCGATTTTGCACATTTTTACAAGGATGTACTATACCTTCATTTGGAGATCTACACTCATTTTTATATTCTCTACTGAAATTGAAGTCTAAATCTGGCTTAAATTTTGGATTTCAAATTGATTTTGGTTTCTGATTTCAATACTGTGTGTGTGTGTGGATTCTGACTCAAATTTTGGATTCTGATTTCAATTATGGATTCGGTATTTGATTCTGAATTTTGTACGATATACAGTCTATATACCTAGGCCACCCTTCATTATAAACACAGAATGCATTAAGATTGAATGTTTATATTTTTATTTACAATGAAACTATTATATAACGAAGTTATATATAAACTGAAAATATTTCTATATTTAGTTTTCATGCACTTTTAATGATAATAAAGTTGACATTTATTGTGTTATTTTAATCAGGCTAAATATATACATAATTCTATATACGACCTGTTATCGTCTCTAAAACAAGTTAATAACCGATTTATTCGATATTTTGTCATGAAGTTAATATCGCCGATATATTCTTATATACTCTCATGGATAAAACATAAGGAAGTTGTACCTTTTATCATTTGAATCTGGATTCAGACAATACCTCCAAAATATATTTGAAACACAGTGACCTTTATTGAAGACACACGAGATAACCAAATGAGAATAAAATTGCCTCTGCCTACTTCGAAAAAGAAATGACAGACGACATAAAACTTCCTTAAGTTTTGCCCATCAGTGTAGAAAGAGAGAGAGATTGCATATTTCAAGAAATTTCTACTCCACGCTTCCTTTTAATTGATTATTGATAATTGAAGGATTCTCTTATTATTGATTTCAACATTATCTTTTTCAATGTCATTTAATCAACATGTTTATCTATGTAGAGAAAATAGGTAAAGATTTGAAGATCTGTGTGCTAAAATCTAATGATGAAATACATGAGATTATCAACATCAATATCACAAATTAAATATTTTAATTAATCAGATAGTAAACAGAAATATATATGCATATACGATAGTAAAACTATTTTCTACTTAGCTAACCAATTAGTGAAATATACCAATTGAATATTTGTTTTGGAATTTATAGGATAAAAACGATTCAAATGTGTTTACACATAATATTTATATTTTAATAGAGATAATATATTGTTTAAAGGTAACCAAGTTCAAAATAAACAATCATTAAATTGAATTTCTAATAACTATTTGCACATAAAAACGCAAATATATTTTAGGTAAATGTTTATTTTGTTAATTACATATTTGTTGAGGCATTTAATATGTGTATTATTCCTTTATGGGGAAAATGAAAAACGTATTGTGTATATTGATGGAAAAATACCTCTCAGTTATCGTTTATTATCATGATGTTTATTTGGTTGAATTAGTTGTTTATATTAAATTTTAAACATATTTTCAAGCTCTATTCGAAATATTTAGTATTGAGTATTTTCAATTTTTGACATACATTGTTTTAAAATTACATATTTGCAAAAATAAAAGCCGATTTTCAAATATGTCAGGGTTTATTTAACGCTCTATATAATACGTAGTTATAATTCAAATAAAATATATAATTTACACACAAAAATAGCCTATAAAACAGACAAATATTTGCCTTATTTCATTATGGCCAAACCAAGGCGAGAAGGTAAAATGGGTTTAAAATTTATAATTAGCCATTGAATAGATGCATAGGAAAGCTTTGAAGGCTAGTTAGAAAGTGAGTTTCTGAATGCTATGCACAATTACCAAATTGTTAATGTCTCAAATGGCCAGAGGTTTGGACAAAGTCCAACTATGATATGAGATCCACAGGTATGCCTAAGTCAGCGGAACAAAGCAACCAGTGGCGGGAGGACCACTGATGGACCACAGAAGAGAAAGATTGAGATTGAAATTGATTTATTACAACGTTCATATAATATTATATAAGGTTAAATACAGAATAAATGAATATATGAATAAATAAGATTATATAATGATAAATATTAATTAAAAGGCATATTTTGGATCTAAAATAAAACAAACATTTTATTTAATATAAAATGCCAATATTTCAATTGACATCCCTCCGTTATATTTACAGTTCAAATCGATTTAAAATTATCTTCTTATACTTATTATGAATCATGTATATATAGTCTATTATTATTGATATTTGTGTGTATATATTTTATATTTAGCCCCAGTGTTGTAAATATTTTATATATCGTCGCGTGAAGGCATCACGTGATCATCCAAAGCAGTTTAAAAACAAGAAACGCCCTGATGAAGTTAGGCGTACAGCCTATTGAAATTTTGGCATTTTATATTAAATAAAATATTTGTTTATTTTAGATCCAAAATATGCCTTTTAATTAATAATTTCATATGGATTGCTCAATATTCAAGAAATGATAAATATAAGTATTTAAAATAAGGCTTATTTTCGATTTAAAAAGTTTTATATATCCAATATTTCGATGGAACCGATCGTCCATCTTTTACGAGGTTTTTTTTTTTGTTATGAAGCACACAGCAGGTCGTGTGCTTCAGGTGAGCCACGGACAACTTACAAGCTTTTGGGCGATAAACTATCTATTATATACATTCTAAATAAAATTAAATATAAACAAAGAAAACCAATGTAATATATAAAGCAATTGAATGAAATGATTAAATAAATAACAACTAAATATGAAATCCATCAAAAAGCAAAAATAAAATAACTGAGGTGGAAAATATATATATATATATATATATATATATATATATATATATATATATATATATATATAAAATTCATAATAAATATCTAAAATTCAAGAAATAATAAGTATAAAAAATTTGATAAATATACATAAATATAAATATATAAAAGTTGTCATTGTTGTCGCCCACCCCGGGGCCCGCGTCCAAACCTCTTGCTGTTTGAGACATTAACATTTTGCTAATTGTGCATAGCATTCAGAAACCAACTTTCTAACTAGCCTTTTAAGCTTTCCTATGTATCTATTCAATGGATAATTATAAATTTTAACCCATTTTATCTTCTCGCCCCAACACAAAGAGTGAGAGATATTGAATATACTTTTATTAATTATACATATAAGATTATATAGAGTTAATAGGAAATAAAATATTAAAAGTAAGAAGAGAGAAAATAATATTTCACAAATTATATATTTTTTATAAAATCAACAACAACAACAGCAGCTTTATTAGGACATTTCCGTCCTGTAAGGACTCGCCATACATCATTTTCATGGAGAAAAGGGGAAAATAAAACATAAACAAAGGAGAGAAGGGAAAATGAAAAGTAAAGGTATTCAACATAACTATACAAATTAACTTTGGATGGATATTATATAAAATCTTGAGGGAGTCAACTTTTCCAGGAACTTAAACTTATATAATAATCAGCTGGGATACCTTCTATAAAGAATTAAAAATAGTAATATATCTTTGATTAAAGAGGCATAGATATTGGATTAAATAATACATTATTTACCAATATTTCAGTTTGATGAAGGTCAAACCTTTTCAAGGTACAACAATGTATTCATGTAAACAATAAGTTCATATTTATTGTATATATTCATATATTCAAACTCATATATTATAAAAATATATGTAATTTCAAATATTATTCATAAAATTTGATACTCTGGTAAACATAAGGTTTTAATCTGTTTAAATTAATTGATTGTTTATGTAATATAATATCTAAGTTTAGTGTTTTTTCTTGACGCCCTTGTGCGGATATCGCGTCCTATATGATAATAAATAAATAAATTTAACGGTAGTTTTCTCATGGGAAGTTATAATAATATAATGTGAATTCATATATATATATATATATTATATTTTAATATGGGGGTTGGTGAAAGGCTGGTTAAACCGTTTAGTTTTCGACCGCTACGACCCGGGTTCGATTCCCGCATTGGACACTTTTTTTCTGTTAAAAAAAATGTTCCAATGGCCTCCGATTTTTGCAAAATTCCAAACCCACCAGCGAGTGCAAGTAACCAATCGGGGACCTGGTACATTTGTAAGTGCAATATCGAACTGCTTTTCACATGTGTAGACATGTGGTGCGCTTACAGTAAAAGCAGTGGCTAACTACCCACCATGATTATCATGGCCTGTACCACGTGTACTAGGGATAATCAAAAAAGAAAATGTACTATATATTTATAATGATGATGAATAATAATTATAATGAAATATATTGTTACTCAATAAACATTTCGTGGTATATTTTAATACTATAGGTGGAATATAAATATTTTTAGTTTTTTAGAATTTTTTCTGAATATCAATCTTGAAAATCAATATTCATTTTGAGATAGAGTATATATTTATATGTATATATATTTTTTGTTGTTATTAAAATTAATATTTCCTTTGGAGATAAAAAAAAATATAAATTAAAAGTTTATTTCCCTAAATATAAGCTAAAATGTTTTCTATATTCAATTTATCGACATAGTACATAAAAAGGGCAGCAAAAACTTCTATGCCAACAAATAATATTTTACATTTTAGGTGTCGGCAAAGTTGGAGGAGAAATAAATCAGACGATCCTGTGGGACGACCCGTGATTCTGATAAGTCAGAAGATTTGTCTTCAATAATCGGCTGGCTCTAATAGCCACAGGGTGTAGTGAAGCGAGCAGGCCGCATTACTACGCGATATCCTTGCGCATTCTTTATTTGTGATAGATATTTCCCTCTTGGGCCATCGCCGAACATTTCAACTTTCTCATCTCTGTCTTCTTCGCTTGGCTTGGTTTTTTCTTCTTCTTCTGAAATAATTTAGATATCTTTGTAAATAAAAGTAAACTAAGCTATTCCCTAATATTTATATATAAGAATATACCAATTTTTTTTTCTTTCTCAAATTCCTATACATATATACATACTTTTAAGAAATTAATAAGAAAAAATACGTATTTAATGTACATGTAGATACATTCAGGAAAAACGCGACAATATCCTTTTTTATATTGATTTTTTTGCTGTGTAATATCAGAGAATATTGATTGGGCCAAACGGCGGAGAAATTCCAGCTATAATATTTTAACACGGCTTATATAACAACTATAACACAGGTGCTTGCTATCGATCGTCTGTAAATATTTAATAATTTAATAATAGAAGGGGGCCTGAAATAAAATAGCATTTCGCAATCTGGCTAAAATATTTTTTTATCAAGAGAGTTATTTCAAAATTATTTGATGTGTTTCTATTTTTAGATAAATAAATTCTGAAATATATATTGTAACAGATTAGACATGATCGCAACAATTTAATATATATATAATTCAATAAATATCATAACATTCTAATTATTGGTGAGTTGGATTTAAGCAATGGTCTTCCGTTAATAGCAAATTAAATTCTTTTTAAAACAATATTAACATGATGCTTCATATATGATAGTATTTGTATTGCAGAAAATATATAAATTATAATAATGTTTAGAGAGAGCTAAGATTTACGATTTTATATTCTTCAATATTATAAAAAAACGTTCTGATTCTTTTTAAAATAAAACAAGACTGGACCAAATTATCTAAAGCTGTAATACGTTTGGTATTTTAAGGTCTACTGAAGGACACGCGGCCATAATATAAACCACTTATAATTAAAAAAATAATAATAAAGTATTCTATTGAAATAATATTGAATATACCTTTTTTTAATCTCTACCTATTGATATGAACTAGAAATACAATTCAAGTTGAACTGAAATATTTGAGTGTTGTGTAACAAACAATAAGACTTCTCGTTTCGCATTTTCAAAATATGTTGATTTCAAATCGGCATAGCTTTTTTCTATTATAGCCATAAGACAGCCTTGAGAAATAATTGAAGCATTTCCTTCTGCAGAAAGTCGTTATATTGAATATTAATATGAATATTACAAATGAACCATATATAATAACAAATATATTTTAGATATATATTATTATATACTCTTATATATCATTTATAATATATCATTATATCAATAGAAACATTCATGTAATATAAACTCGAGCGTTTATCCCGAGCCTAAAATTAAATTTTAATTAAAATGTATTGATATATATTTAAAATATTCATAAATGGTGCGATTTGTCATTTTAGGGTACTTCAATGTCTTGCTTTTGATAATTCTGAGAGAGAAAATTGATCAAGTCGCTTTAATGAATTCAAATATGTTTATTAAAAAATATGTAAAAATAATTTACCACGAGATTTTGAAAGATATTCAGTATATCAGGATAACATGACACTTTTTAAATCTAAGGTTAAAGGGTAAGATGCAAAGGTTTCCATTTTCTTTCGTTAATATGCGTTTTTTATATAATATTTTATAATAGAATATCCTTCAATTATAAAAATTTCAAATTCAAATTTATAATAATCAGAATTTCAAATTAAATATCAATTTAAATCGTTGAATAATATTAAATAGAGAAATATTCGCAGGAAAGAACAATATTGTTTGTTTCACAGGCTGTGTCGAAAATTAAGATTTATAGTTTGACGTATGGAGCAGTTGGAAAACAATTACAGCCAATCACAAGCGCAGAAATGGGATTGTGATCAAAGACATACAGACGATCGATTCTAAGTTGTTGGCTCCAGTGGGACCAGGTTGATTTGTCTCCGGAGACCTTTGTGTGCACGTCCGAAGCGGATTGCATTGTCGTCCAAAGAGCGCATCAAGCTGAGAACTATCCTAGACTGTGTTTATATCCTAACTCTGTTTTCACCCTTTTCCGCCAAGATTTAATATAAATATATATAGTTGTTTTGAAAATAGAGCAATCCATAAATTAATTTCTAATCAAAAAGGCATATATTGGATCAGAATATAATTTATTTCACAAATATTTCAGTTGGCTGAACGCCAACCTTTCTTAAGGTATTATAAAATACTAATGTTTGTCAATAACACACACACACACACACACACGCCGACCGTGCGGCCACGCTTTTGCGGGCTCCGCCATTTTCGCCTCTGGAGTGTGTGTAAAAGGCGCTTACCATCACGAGTTTGGTACCAGAAGAACCCTCTCGATCCGCTGAACAAGTGCCTGAAAGGCCTAGCACTGGATCTCAACCAGGCGAGGAGTTATCGCCGAAAAAAGGAATCATAGAGAATTCTTCTCTAGAATTTTCTATGGAATATCGAACACATGCAAGCCCGCCGGCGCGCGAGGCGCATGGAACGCTGGCTGCCGCGCGGGGTGACGTCACGGCGCCGCCGACTGCTGCTTCTTCCAGCGAGAATTTAGCCGACCCGGCCTCGCTCAACTGTGCCGACAGCGAGATGGCGGAGGTCGACGCCAACGACGACTACACCGTTGTGAAGAGCAAGAAAAGGCGCCTCTCTTCAACACCTGAGCAGGCCGCAAAGCAGGCAAGCAGGCCTGCTGAGAAACGCGGCCCCCAGCAGCAGAAGCGGACAACAGGGCCGAGGTCAATGCCGCCCCAGGAAATCAAGGCGACGCGCGCCAACATCGCCGACGCCAGGGCGAGGCAGGCCAATACCAACCATGAGAACTACGTCTTCGTGGAGCTGTGCCCAGACATCCCGGACTACTCCTACCTCCGGGCAATCGGCGACCTGGTCGGAGGGCCCAAAAACATCGCCCACTTTGGCAGGATGAACGGCCACTACATCGTGGGCCTCGCGAGCAAGAACCTTGCGAGCCGTTTGGTGGAGGAGGGCCTGAACATCGAGGGAACAGTCCTCAAGGTCTTCCCCTTCCGCAAGAGGGCCGAAAGGATCATCGTGGCCAATCTCCCCGGCTTTGTAGAGGACGCCACCATCGTGCAGGCTCTGCGTGAATACGGAGACATCACCTCCATCGCCCCCATCATGATCAAAATGGGGGAGTTCGCCTTCAGCGACGGCCGCCGGGAGGCGTTCATCCTGCTCCGCGAGGGCGTAAGGCTGGAGACGCTGCCCACCCGTCTGACCATCCACTCCAAGGGAGACACCCTGTCGGCCTTCCTCTCCTTTGGAATCAAGTGTTCCAAATGCGGTAAACAGGGCCACCGCAGAGCCAACTGTCCAGCGCTCGCCATGCAAGGGAACGGCAGCCCCAGGCAAGCAGCGTCTCCCACCGACGCAAGGCCCCCCCTCCCTCCTCCTCAGCGACCAAGGAAGCCGGCACCTGCGCCCGCAACACCGGCGTCCCCTGTCCAACCGGCGAAGACTTCGGCCGAGGCTCAGGCGATCCCCTCGGCACACCAGCCTGCCGAACAAATTGATCTCACCCACCCCGCCCCTGCTGCCCACCCTGCTCCCCTGGCTGCCCTGCGGCCCCCCGAGACTCGCATCCCTCCGCTCGACCAGGAGAT
This sequence comes from Cordylochernes scorpioides, assembly GCA_030710605.1. Taxonomy (NCBI): domain Eukaryota; kingdom Metazoa; phylum Arthropoda; class Arachnida; order Pseudoscorpiones; family Chernetidae; genus Cordylochernes; species Cordylochernes scorpioides. The sequence continues at coordinate 2,793,687 of CP092866.1, read as the reverse complement.
GTCGGTGGAGAAGCTGTCCTCACCTCCCGCCACGCCTGCCCGGGGAAAGGCCGCACTCGAACAGCTGCTGGAGCACCTCGGGAAGTCCCCCAACCCCTCCATCGACTGGGACAAGCTGCCCGACCTGAACTGCGAGGAGGCTCAGAAGCTCCTCACCTCTGAGACCACCATGAAGAGGCGAGCGCCCACGCTAACAGAGGAACAGTTCACCGCCCTCGAAAAATTGCACGAAACCATTAAGGCCTTGTGCCCAGACTCCAACTCCACCATCCGCAAAACCCTCCAGAAGACCAGGAAGGTGCTGCGTGAAGGACGGCCCCAATGAGTTACCGCGTCGCCACCATCAACGCGCGAGGGCTCGCCACTCGGAGGAGGAGCCTTGCCCTTTGTCATCTCCTCAGGCAACATCACGTGGACATCGCGTTTGTCCAGGAGACAAACGCATTTCATCCGGGCAGCGGCCAAGACCTCTGCCTCGGCTACAGTGCTGTTGTATTGGCCCATCCCGTAGCCATCTCGGGATCCGGACTCGCCTGCGTCTTCGGACCAGGCGTAGCCGTGCTACAACAGCGTATCCTGTGGCCGGGCCACATCGCCTTGGCAACAATAGATGTCCACGGCGAGGAAATGACGGCCATCGCCGTTCATCTGGCGCATGAACCCCGGGAGAGAAACCGACAACTGGAGCTCCTGGCGGCGACAGCGGCACAGGAAGAGGAGGGGGCCTGTTGGATCATCGGCGACTTTAACATCAGGGATCGGGGCCCCTCATCATCATCATCATCGGATGCCCTCGCCGCTCTTCTGGACCTGGCCGCGCTGGTCGACGTGGCCACCCAGTTCGACGCCGCCCACCTGCCCACCAGAGTCTCCATGCACGGCGACCAAGTCGAATCCAACCGCCTGGACCGGATCCTCGTCCCTGCTGGAGTCCTGGATCGCGTGTCCATCTACGCGACCAGCCACTACCACCTCTCGGACCACCGCCTCGTGCTGCTCCAGGTGGGCCCGCCCACCACCGCCGTCTCCTCCCCCACCCAGCCTCGCTTGGCCGCGATGCTCCGCTCGGGCCTTGCTCTCGAACATTTGGCTGGTTACATCCGGGAGTTGGAGGAAGACACAGCGCACGATGACGACGACGGGACCTTCTGGGATAGGTGGACCTCCATCAAGGCGGGGCTGCTGGCGGAGGCCAGATCCCTGCACGACCCACGCCACGCTGCCAACGACAGCTACGTCTACAGGGCGAGACGTTACATCGCGGCGCAGCTCGAGGCCTCCTCCATCCGGGCCGACTACCCATCGCTGCCGGACCTAGCACGCGCCATCCGCCTCCGACGCCCGGTCAGCGTCATCAGGGACGAGCAGGATAACATCATCGAGGGCCCCGAGCTTCGGCGGAGGGCATTCGCGACCTTCCAGCCCCGCTTCGCCCGTCCCACCACCGATCCAGCTGCGGGAGCTGCCTTCATCGCCAGCAGCGCGCCCACCACCACCCGCGAGCTGAGTGAGGAGGACCCGCTTCACCGGCCGGACATCAGCCCCAGCGAGATCGCCAACGCTATCGAGCACCTCCCTCGCGGAAAGGCCCCCGGCTGGGATGGCTTGCCGTGCGAGCTCCTCGTCGCCTTCAGCGAGGACTTCTTCGCGGAAGCTCTGGCCCGGGTGTTCGCAGCATCACGGCTCCGAGGTGCCCTGCCTCCGTCGACGCGGCGCAGCTCCATCTGCCTCGTGCCCAAGGCCCGCGGAGGTCGCGGCCTTGATGGCTACAGGCCCGTCGCGCTGCTCTCGGCCGACTACAGGGTCCTGGCCGCCATCCTTCACCGGCGCCTCAAGCCCCACCTGCGGACCCTTGTGCCGGAATGCCAGACCTACGCCGTCCCCGGGAGGTCCCCGTCATGGAACATCGCCATGGTGACGGACGCCATCGAGGAGGCCACCGCCCTTGGCTCGCCGCTGGCCGTCATGGGCGTCGACCTAGAGTCCGCCTTTGACTCATTGGACCGCGGCTTCCTGGAGTCCCTGCTAACATCCCTCCGCCTCCCGCCGGCCTTCATGGCCTGGATTAACATCCTCTACGCCGGGGCGGACGCCACCATCCGGGTCGGAGGCTTTCATACAACAGCCTTCCCCCTTCTCAACGGCCTCAGGCAGGGTTGCGCCGTAAGCGCCGCACTCTTCAGCATCGCCACGGGGCCGCTGCTACGTCGCCTGGAGTTGACCCTCGGCGTGGGCAATGTCATCGCCTACGCCGACGACATCGTCCTCCTATTCCATCGCGACGGAGACTTCGAGCGGGTGGCGACCGTTTTCGAAGATTACAGGCAGGCCTCCGGAATCGGCGTGAACCTCGGGAAGAGCGCTGGCCTCTGGTGCGGCGCCTGGCGCAACCGCGGCGACTCCCCTCTCGGCGCCTCCTGGTCGACCACCTCCATCAGGGTCCTCGGGCTCGACATCGCCCCCAGGAGCACCGTCATCCACCGGGAGCAGCATCTCCTGGCCCTCCTGGAGGCTGCATGCCGCAAATGGACGCCCTTCACCCGCGGCCTCTCCCTCGTCGGGCGAGCAAGAGCGGCGAACACGCTGGTGGGGTCTGTCATCCAGCACCACCTGCATGGATACCTTCCATCACCCCCGACCATCGCCAAGCTGCAGGCCCGACTGGCGAGATTCGTCTGGGGACAGGACCACACGGCGTGGCTTCCCGCCGATGTCATGGCGAGGCCAGTTGCCATCGGAGGCCTCGGCCTCCTCGACCTCGCGACCCAGCTCCAGCTCGCCTGCCTCAAGGGGGTGCAGGTCGCGCTCCGCGGGGGCAGAAATGCCTTCAGCTGGCTGGTCGGCGGCAACAGCGGGGAAGCCTGGATCCACCCTCCACCGGACGGTACCCGTCTCCAGCCCCGCCGTCTCCGGTTGCTGAAGCTATGGGAGGAGGCCTCCAACATCCTGGGCCTCAACCACCGGGCGGTCCCCACGGCTCAGCTGCTGGACCTCCCCATCATCGGCGGCTGCCGGTTCCTCCGCCCTCCCGACCTCCTGGCCCCTGCCCGCTGGCGCGGAGCCCGAGTCCGGGATCTCATCGTGGAGGAAAATCTCATCGCCCGCCCAACGCGCTCGGCCCTGGCTGACGCCGCGACCCTGGGCGCCTTCTGCCGGAGGCTGACCTCCGAGAACGCCGTGGGCTTCGGGGCGGAGTCTACGCCCTCATCTAGCTCCTTAGCTGCGGCCGTGGTGCTGCGGGGGACGGCTACGCCGTTCCTCAACGGCCTCACGACCCGCTCAGCCCGACGGGCCCTGGATCGCCCGCGCCTCGCCGCCACGCCCATCTCCAGATTCCTGGCGAGATGGACGCCCACCATCAATCCACCATCCAGGATCGACTGGGCCTCATTGCGGCGTTGCGCCTACTCGGGCCACGAGGCTGACGCGGCCCTCAAGTTGGCCCTCCACGCCCTCCCCCATCCGGCCCATCCTGCCTCGGTCGGCCCCTCCTGTCCTGCCTGCGGGTCCATCGACCGCTCCCTCAGCCACCGTTACTGGTGCTGTCCCTCCATCAGGCCTCTAATTAGAGAGGCCTTCAACATCATAGGGCGGCCCCCTGACCTGCAGGCTTGGATCTTCGGCGGGTCCGGCCTTGAGGACGACGCCCTTTCCATCCTGGCCTCGGCAAAGTTGCGAATCTATCGCTGCTTTGTCCAGGTTGGGCTCGGAGAAGCGGTGGAGGACCCGCTCATCGCCTGGTCCAGGACCCTCCAGCGCCGCGGACTCCTACCTTTGTCCCTCTTGTAAATTTGTTTCATTTATGTATATATTTAATAATTTTCTTCTCTTCCTCTCTCTCTCATGTGAGATGTAATATTGTCTAAGATGACAATAAATATTGTTTAATTGTCAAAATTGTCACACACACACAAACTCAGTGTCACATAATATAATAAATAATAGGTTATTTGGCGCTGAGTTTGTTGTTGACACACATTAATGTTATAATACCTTGAAAAAGGTTGGCGTTCAGCCAACTGAAATATTAGTAAAATAATATAATTGAATATATAACGAGTGTATAATTGTGTAAATGCGATCTCCTTTTTTTCAATTGAATATAGAAGGTTTAAAATAAAACTCCAGGTTTTAGTTAATCAAAATTATATTGCTATTTTTTCAATTCATATTTATTACATCTCTCCCTTCTAATTACAGCACAAAAAGGCATATTATTTGAGGTCCTAAAACAAACCTATTTCAAAATATAATTTTGATGAAATATTTAAAGCTATTCAACAAGAAATTAATTACTATCAATATCAAAAAAGTGTGTGTTGTGTGTGTAAGGTTATATATCATTTTATAAATATTTTATAATTATTGACAAATTCTTTCTATACCAAAGTCCACACTTTTATATATGAGTTAAATTCAATGCGCACAGTATCTTTCTATCCAAACCTTCAATAATCTCAAAAGAAAGAATAACGGATTATCCGAAAAAAAATTTTTTTTTTTCACTTCGAATGGATTTCAAATTCTTCAAATTAAGGAGAGCTTGGTAAGCCTTCTGATTAAGGATCAACTCTAGAATTAATTTATCCATAAATTAAAAGGATTATCAACTTAATAAATTACCACTAATTAAAATTGTATCTTGTAAATATTTATTATTTTAATTTTAAAGTCAATCAGTTGTATGTTCACTTATGTTTTCTAAATTCGACTGCTAATCTGTGTTATGCCTCTAAAACAGATTTTATTCAAGATTTTCTGTTTCAATATGTGTTAGTTAAGTTTATTATCTTTTATTTCAATTATTTTCAAGTTTTGAAAATGTGCCTAGGACTGTTGAATTAGATAATTGAAAATATATATTAGTTTTGATAGTTTGCAATGAAGATATTAAAATAGCCAGAATATAAGAGAATAATAGATTTTGCATGTAGACATATTTCTATTTAGTATTTATAGTTCTCATTATTCAAATAAGTTCAACATATATGCAATGGCTGAATTATATTCGTTTTGGGCAAGGTTCATTTTAAATATATATGAATACCTAGGTATTATGTTAGTTAAAAATAGTGGTGCAGTGAAGTCGTTAGATTAGCAGCTCCTTACAGGAACTTCAATTGGTGCAAAGAACATAGTAGAACTTGACTTCTTATGTATTATTTAATGAAGAGAGGAATTGCGGGTATTTTAGACGAATAAAACTATTATAAATTCAAATAATTATGATACGAATCAATAGGTTTTTGAGCGTAAAACTATATTCAAACAACACACTGCCTCCGAGGATGTTTTTTTTGCTTTATTTAATCGATCTTTCAAGCTTTCGGGTATAGCAAACCCATCTACAGGAGTAAATAACAGAGGTAGACACTATATATTGAAATATCTCTGGATTGAATGTTTCCAGTGTGTATAGCATGTGTGGCTGCAGTGAAGCCGCTGGACGTGCGGATCACCACGGCAGCCAGGGCCGTGTCGGACGGCGAGACGGTGCACCTGGAGTGTGAGAGTGCGGGCTCCCGGCCCTCGGCCCAGCTTATCTGGCTCAAGGACCGGACGCCGCTGCCGTCCCGGGAGACGGTCTCCGGCAACCTCACCGTCGCCGTAGTGTCGGTGCGGGCGGCGCTAGAGGACCACGGCAAGTCCCTCATCTGCCGAGCGGCCAATCCGGACTTTCCGGACTTCCACCTGGAGGACCGCTGGACCCTCAATATCCATTGTAAGTTTCATTTACTTGACGCAGGGGCTACAATATCCATTATAAGTTATATATACCTGCCGTTACAATATGCATTGTAAGTTAAATATACCTGCCGTTGTAGATTTAGAAATATTTTCAGCGCTTTCTTCTAAATATATTTAATTAAAATCTATTACTACAGACTTTGTGCGACAATAGATTAAAATTGAAAATAAAAAGCATGTTTTATTAGTGTTGAACCCTCTGAGCGGATTTGCAATTTTAATCTACAGAAACTCTTATAGAATCATTTCGCTTATTTTGTACGTGATTCACATTAGTATCGTGAATTTAGATTTTCTACCAGAAAGAAATAACATATTTTTGATATTTATATTTTACACTCCAAAATTCATTGTGTTCATATATCTAAAACAAACATATACATTCGAATTCATTATCAGTTTTCAAATAAAATAAAACTCCACCTTTGCCGGTCCCAAGCCCGGATGAAAAAGGAGGAGAGGAAACAGCAACAAGCTCGCTAAAAAACCTGGGTTCAGCTGGCCCGCTGATAGTACCCTGTAAGGGCTTCTGACCCAGGGATACAGGATGAGCAGCGTTTGTACTCCATGTTAGGAGAGGATGCACATAGTGTCTGTTCCTCATGTCAGAGGCAGCCATTTCTTTTGGAGCTAAGTCGGTCTGCCACTGAGTAGTGCTCCCAGTTTTAATGACAAAGGCAGACGCATTCTACTTCACCCAACCATGATGATTGTCAATCTCACGCTTTACAAGCTTTATACCTTAATATGATTGAGTGGAGATAAGAAAGAAGAAGAAGAAGACATGAAAAAAAAACATTATTAGGAGGTTTATTTATTAATTCGTGTCATAACAAAAACAATTTCAAATATTTAAATATATATAATTATATCCAACACAAAAGTGTATATTTAAAATTTCTACTCGAGAAAAAATTAAAGCAATAATTTTAAAGATTTTTTAAAAATAAAGTTAATTTAATTAGTTAACATTTTATTATGAGAAAAGGTATAAAATCCATATTTATCTGTCTATATATAGATTTTCTAATATAAAGAAATAAAATCATATTTTTTGACATGTAAATATTGGATTGGTGAGGTTTCTCTCGTGAAATAAAATAAAAACGGCGGCCATTGTTCGAGTTGACAAGAGAAACGATACAGGTTTTGTTCGGAGGGGCCTAACGAATGGAATCTCCACCAGAATGTTTATTGATATGGAAAAACTTGAAACATTCGTGCTTGAATGGATCTTTTAAATCCCAACCATATTTGCATACAAAACATTTTAAATCCAAAAATATAGAATATTTCAGTCGAGGAGGTAGAAATTCCAGAAATATCTTTTTTCTGAGTGATCGGTAAAAAGTTTGTGAATACTTTACGATTCTGTTATATTAGATAATTTCATTTTTTATACGGTAGAGGCGTATAAAATAATTAGATATTATGGTTACTTTTATTTTTAATAAATATAGTTCTAAATAGATAATATGCATTTAGATGGAATTTATATTCAATATATATTTTTTGCAACTAATTTCAAAATTATATAGGATTTTTTAAATATGATGTGAAAAAAAAAGTGAAATAAATTAATAAAAATTATATATGCTCGTTTGAATAGACAATTATCCATATGGATAATGTAATTAGACACTTCACTTATTTCATGACTTATAACGCTGTATTTTTGCTTTAAAACATTTATAAAAGATAAGAGTGTGAACACTAATTTATTGTTTCATACAAAGAGAAAGATATATTCTCATATGACTAAGTGTGTATTTGGAAATATAGAATAAATTGATTTATATCACTTATAAAAATAATCAACAATGGTGGGCAATAATCTACAATGGCATTGGAATCTCTCTCTCTCTAAACCGAAATAGAATCTTAAATTTAATATATATTCCACAAACTTGGTTAGATAGTTTATATCTTGACACTTAATATTGAACATGTATATATTTATACCTGGTTCTATTATATGCATTCAAATATTCCATTCAATAATACAAAATGATATATTTTTTTAGTGATGGTAGTATTTATATGCGGGGAGAGGCATTTCTCTAGTCTTATCATATTTATAAAAGGAGAGATGCACTATTTTACACATATCGGTTTGTATATTTATATTTTATTAATTATATTAGCTATATCTCTCTCAATTAAATAATACAACATGTTTCTGTAGATTATTTTATTTTCATTTTTATTAACACAATCTCGAGCTTTCGGGCATTCCTGCCCTTCCACAGAAGTACATAAGAACGAATTTGTTAGAGAATTATGATGTGCTCCTGTGAAAGGGCAGAAATTCCAAAAATACTTGAGATTGTGTTGATAAAAATGAAGAAAAACTCATCTATAAGGACATTTTATTAGTACACCCATACCTCGCTTTGCGTTGGGGTTACGTTCCAAAAAACACTACGCAAATTGAAACGACGCAAAGTGAAAATAAAATTTTGATGAAATGGCGCAATCAAAAACAAAGGTGTTGCCATATTTTAGGGAAAAAAAATTAAAGACTCGAATCCAAAACAACGTAACTTCGAAAATCTAACGACGCACAGTGAAAATCAGTAAAAATTAAGCAGCGAAGCAACTTCGAAAAAAACGCAAAACGAAACGACGCAAAGCGAGGTATTGGTGTATATATAAATATACAATAGTAGACTGTACAATAGACTGTATTGACTCATCCATGATGACCTCTACTCATCCCCGGCAGACACCATTAGAAGTCTCAAGTTTTTAAATCTTGATACCATAATGTGATTGAGTGGATATAAGAAAGAAGATTATACAATAGTATTAATTGATTTATATCCAGGAGATATCAATCAATTGATATTAGCTATATCCTTTATTAAAACTAGTGTTCATAGTATTATCGTATTTCTAATTGATTTAACAAAACTATCATTTTTCCATCAATAATAAATTCTATAGATATAAAAACAAGAACATAGAAATGGCCATCACGATCTTTCAAGTGGAGAACACTCCATATCCCCACTTCACTTTTTCTTTTTCCTTTTATAGAAATTAATATTTCAAATCCTTTTCTGTGCCTTGGTTTGAAGTGATTATCTTTTAATGGTGTTTTTTGTTGATATTAAATTGTTTTTATATTCAAGTGCACTATATTTTAAAATATATTATTGAGATATTTATAATAAAATATATAGAGATAGCATTATAACATTATATAATGATAGTATATATATTTTAGATGTATTATTATTTGTGAATCATATTAAACTATGAAACGTAGTTATTAATGATTAAACAGTACGTATAGATGGAAATTTTGCCAGGAGGATATTGATCTAAAGAGACAAAGGTCGCCTCTCCCGTCAAAATAGACGTCAAAAACTAGACGCCATCTATTGACCGTCACCGCAAACTAGCGGTCTCGGGTCGGTGACAAAGCCACAACACCAGCTTTGGCAAACTGAAAAGCGTCCACCTAGAAATCATGGTTTCGGGCTAATGGCCCTCGTCAGTCTAGGGCGGACTTTTTGACGGGAGAGGCGACCTTTGTCTCTTTAGATCAATATCCTCCCGGCAAAATTTCCATCTATATTTTAACCATAGATTTGGCCCAGCCACTTTGCTAGCTAAACACCCCTTTGGCAGATTGTCAAGATTCCATTATATCCCGTGTGGATCTCATGGAATAAAGTCCGCCCTAGGCTGACGAGGGCCATTAGCCCGAAACCATGGTATCTAGGTGGACGCTTTTCAGTTTGCCAAAGCTGGTGTTGTGGCTTTGTCACCGACCCGAGACCGCTAGTTTGCGGTGACGGTCAATAGATGGCGTCTAGTTTGGGCGTCTATTTTGACGGGAGAGGCGACCTTTGTCTCTTCAGTTTAGTACGTATAGATTCGTATAGATTTACATATATACATTTGATGTTTCAAAATGCTTTATTTATTTAGTAGAAATGACTATTAATGTATTTTGATATTCCCTTTTCACGAATATATCAATTCGAGTTCAAATAAAATGAAGATATAGGATATTGGACAAGAGTGTTCTTTATTTCAAGATGTGCTATAAGTTTACAATCACAACTATTCTATGAGCTCTAGGTATATTTAAAAGGTCTAAACCTGCAACTATTGGGTTCTCTACTTTCCGACAAATACATTGAAAGCCCTGGTATCTCTTAGATTGTCTCTCAACTGAATATAATAATGAATTTTGTTTATAAAATATAAACGAAACATAAACGTGATGATAAATATTGACCTACAAAATCAGGTTATGCCAAATTCAACCCAAAGTCAACCTGTGTATCGTGGCTTCAATACAGCCTTGTTCTTCTTCAAGACTCATTCCTTATCACGACCATCAGGTTTTGAACTGAATTTCTAAACAAATAGCAATTATTATGCACATTTATTGAGAGATGTGCCAAATTTGGTATAAATTATAATAATATTATCATTAACAGCGGGTATATATAATTGATATATCACTATTACTTTATGGAACGATAGCTTACAAAAATATAAACATCTCTCTCATCTAGATTCTTCAATCGTTAATGTATATTTGATATCTAAATATATATTTGAATATGTTCAAACTATTAGTAAATTATTTATTAAAACCCTCTTTATTCATTCCTAAAATATTATCGACTAGAAAAAATTCGAAAATTGGAACTTTAAGTAGGAAATGATAAATTTTATATATTTATACTATATTCACACATCCTGATATCCATTTTTAATGTAGAATAAATACAATTAAGAATTACACCAAGGTTTCGTATATTGAAGCAGAACATCAAAATACAATAGTAGACCAAAACCGCTAGAAATCCATTGATGAGCCAGGCTCTACCTATATTTGTAATAGTATACATTTGAAATAGTATTTAATATTTTCTTAATTTAAAAAGAAAAATTGAACTGAAATAAATAATTATTTCAATTCTTTATTTAAAATCGCGATAATATACCATAAATTTAAAAAAAATCAAAATATTTTTTATTTATAAAGTTAAACAAACTTCTAAACAAAAGAAAATTCTTTATTTATTGATTACCTGGAAAGACTTACAATTTTATGTCGCCAAAGGTACCTGGGTTCATCAAACCTGGAGTTAAATAAGATAAAGCTTGGCGGTCGAGCACAAAACCTCTTAGCAGAATTGGATACAACCTTCCTTTAAAAACCCGGGACTCCTTTAATTTTATTATACAAGCCCTGGTCCAAGTCTTCATAATCATATTAGAAGATATTCCTTGAAATATTTTCTATTTGCACATATACTTTAAGAATTATGTTGTTGTATACTTAATATTTCTATTAATAAAATAATTATTATATATAAAACTTCATTCAGTCTTCCGTTACTGGAAGTTCATGACTTTGTCGATAAACTGGCCAGTGAACAGTTATGATTTCTTCTATTTTTATTAAAAATTCCACGTGTTTTAATATTCTTTCATAGACTTCAAAGGTCCTTATTGTGGAATAGTGGAAAACTCTCTTCACAACAAACTAGAAAATAATTAAGTTTCATAAACCTATATATATATATATATATTAAAAAATGGCATATCCTGACCAGGAGCACATGTGCTTTACAGAAGGCAGAGCGCCATCTGGTGGAACAGAAATCAACTAAACATTGATTTAGCCTGTTCCCTGATATTTGGCCAACCCAATTTCTTGATAAATCAAGAAAAGCCATCCACGAACGTGTTTCGCGCTTTTTGGCGCTCGTCAGCGTGGAGTAGGCTGAACCATTGCGACCAAAAAATATTTTTTGATCCCAATGGCTTCCCGAAAAACCAAGAAATGGGTATTTAAGGCCAAACTTGCGTAAATACGCTTAGCACATTAAAAAACGAAATAAAAAAAATAAAAGATAAAAAGATCAGGTGTTGAAATCAATATTAAAAAATGGCATATCCTGACCAGGAGCACATGTGCTTTACAGAAGGCAGAGCGCCATCTGGTGGAACAGAAATCAACTAAACATTGATTTAGCCTGTTCCCTGATATTTGGCCAACCCAATTTCTTGATAAATCAAGAAAAGCCATCCACGAACGCGTTTCGCGCTTTTTGGCGCTCGTCATATATATATCAAAATTGTATTCGATATAATTTGTATAAGTGAATTCATTTTTTGATATTTATTCAATATATTCTTAATCTCAGCTGATTCTCTATATATGTGAATATCTTTTTTAGCTGTATATATTGTAAGCATTTGCGAAAATTTGGGCTGGGTATGAGATAACGATAAAAAGGTTGATATTTTTTTATCAATAAAGAATCGTGTAGCCGATAATCATATTCATATTTAATGTTTATGTTTTGTAAATATTTTTTGAAACGGTTAAATCGACGAGGTATAAGTAAGTCAGATGTGTGGAACCCCATTATTTTTCCTAGCAGCCCTTTAGTAGTTCTGATGCCAGATGATCTTTCTGCCATTTTGATTCATTCGATCCTCGTCCAGAACAGATCCCCAGCTGCTGCGGTCCCAGCTTACAATATCACTCCATATATATCTATATATATGTAGTAACCTAAGGTTATATATATGTAGTAATCTAAAGTTAAATATATATATATGTGGTAACCTAAAGATATATATGTATATAAATTATAATTTTTTGATGATTATTATAAATTAAATTATCATATCATCTGTATCCTCATTAAAAAGTTGTTAAATATAAATAGGGAAGTGAAGAAATGACGTATGAATAAAAGAAATTTCAAAAAGATTTCAATTTTTTGTAAACTTTACTTTTGTAAAAATTCAAATGTCGTTTTATAATCACAGGCCGCAGTGCATTATATAATGTATTATAAGTTACTTTAAGTATTATTTTCGAACGGAGGAATACGTCCAGGGTAGCCGAGTGGACATGGCATCTGCCCGGTAAGCGGAACATTGTGGGTTCGATTTCTATCCCTGGCCACTTTTATTTTTCCGTTCGTCATTTCTCTTTATATTTCCCCCTTTCATACTTCATCCAAAAAGGTTAGAAATAGTAAATATTTCTCCTTGAAATAAATGTTGATTTTTCACAGAAAAGAAACTCATGCGGTGAAACTTCAAATGTCGTTTTATAAACTGACATTATATTTGGTTTTGTTCAAAAACAAATTTAAAGTGATATTGAAGCTTTTTTCATTTATAAATTTTAATAATTTATATATATCTAAAGCGATATATAGTGAAAGCCAACAGAGAACCTTTTTTCTGACTAACAAAGCAATGGTGAGATAAATATGTATTTTTATTATCCAAATATTTAAATATGGATTGCCATATTTTCAGAACAATTTATATTTTTATGTATAGTGTTTTATAAATGATCGATTACTTGGAAGGTAATATGAATTTTTCTCTCTTTGATATAATAAATAGACTTTCTATATAGAACTAAGCATGGCTATATATATATATACATATATATGAAGGTCTCCTCTGACATTTTATAAATCAATATTCTTCCCCGCCGAGAGAGAAATTTCCATAGCTCTATATATTTATAACATAATGTTACGGAAGGATGATATTGGAAGAAGGAAGCTCTCTTTATAAATATTCATTGAATTTTTCATCTTAGAACAAAACTCTAGGTGCATCATTATATCTATTATACTACCTTTTAAGAAATGTTTTTTCAGCTATAGTTTGCTATATATACTTATAATATATTTATATATTACTAGCCGAGTGACCCGGGCAACGCCCCGGGTTTACCCTAATTAAGTATAGATAGTGGCTTGAAATTGAAATAGGTATATTTTAATTTATTAGAAGTAGCATTTCAAGAAAGGTTAAATAAAATTATTCCTAAGCACAGTATATACATTTGTGCACATCTGGTGGAAATTATCATTTATAGACGAATGACCCGGCTTCGCCCGGGAATTCCCCCGAGTGCAATTTCCTTCATACTGAAAGAACATTGCTAATAAATAGTATTAGAGCCATAGAATAGCAACACCGAAGTAATACATAGTTCAAATAGTTGGCAGATTTTCCACCCAACCTCCGAGGTACCCGCCCCAGCGTGTTAACTCTTATATATAGTGGTGCATCCTCTGTAGGTCTATTACACTCTTTGGGTAAAAAAGGGATAAGGATTGAAATTGCTTGAGAAGAGTGACCGTGATTGACCAAGCCTAGCCAGCAGCCTGTAATCTAATGTTTTCAGACCCCAGTCAAACATTCGTAGATGTTTTTCTGAAAAATAATTAAAAAAAAAAAACTAATATTAATATAAATCATAATAATCTGCAACTGTCCTTGAATATTCTAATTCTAGAGATTTTACCTTTCAAATATATACTTTTATAGAGAGAATTATGAAAATAAGATACCACTCAAAAACAACAAAAAAAAAGAGACTAAAATAGCATTAAAAAAAAAATATTCATGACAACACAGAAGAATACACAAAATTTGAAGTTTTATTTTCTGGAGCCAAAAAATAAATATTTCTTCCTGAGCCAACTCTAGAGCAGGCAACATACAATTGCCCATGCGAGAAACAGGGTTGCCCCAAGTCAATGCCAGCAATTTTGAGGGAGTGACCTTGAGCCTTGTTAATCGACATGGCAAAAGAAACTTGAATGGGGAACTGCAATCTTTTAAAATGCAAAGGAGAATGTTTATCATCATGAATCAGAGGAATCCGGGGAATAAAAACCTCTTCATTTTGAAAACAACCAGTTAAAATGGTTGCCTCTACCACATGAGGCCACAATCTTTTAACACAGAGACGGGTACCATTGCAAAGGCGGGGTGCATCAATATTTTGTCATTAAATATATACGTATATAGAAAGAATTATGAAAATAATATACCACTCAAACAACAAAAAAAAAAAAGACTAAAATAGCATTAAAAAAAAAAAATTATTCATGACAACACAGAAGAATACACAAAATTTGAAGTCTTATTTTGTGGAGACAAACATAAAGATTTCTTCCTGAGCCAACTCTGGAGCAGGCAACATACAATTGCCCATGCGAGAAACAGGGTTGCTCCAAGTCAATGCCAGCAATTTTGAGGGACTGACCTTGAGCCTTGTTAATCGACATGGCAAAAGAAACGCGAATGGGGAACTGCAATCTTTTAAAATGCAAAGGAGAATGTTTATCATTATGAATCAGAGGAATCCGGGGAATAAAAACCTCTTCATTTTGAAAACAACCAGTTAAAATGGTTGCCTCTACCACATGAGGCCACAATCTTTTAACACAGAGACGGGTACCATTGCAAAGGCGGGGTGCATCAATATTTCTCAATAAAATAATGGGAACACCAACTCGAAGTTCTAAGTGATGTGGTGGCATCCCAGAAGGTTCTAAAGAATTTAAAAACTCTGTTGTATATTCCACGCAATCCTCAGCATCAATTGTGGAATCCACAGAAGTATATAAAATGCTTTGCCCTGGTATTTCTTTCAAAAGCTGAGCATTTATGGCATCAACTACACAATTCCTTGGAGCCAAAATTGCCCGCTCACAAAGCCAAGGATAGTAATTCGCCCTTCCCCGGTTAAACATCTCCCCAATGTTAGGAAAAACACTATTCTTTAGGCCAGAGAGGGAGTCAACAGTGTTAACCAATTCATTTGAAAAATTAACATTACCATCCGTATCATTAAGTTGGCCACTTCCAAGTTGAAGCAAAAATTGTGAAAATAACAGTGAGTTGGGATCTCCTGAATTGACAGCCCGCATATTTGTTGAAAGAGTAAGTCTTTCAACAAATGACCAAAGTGGGGATGCCTTTAAGCAAGCATGCAACTCATCTGCTATTGTACCTCTAGGGATAATGGGCAATATCTGCCTGAAGTCACCGGCCAACAACAACACTACACCTCCCATTGGTCTCTGATCCTGCCTACAATCTTTAAGTGTTATGTCAACTGCCTCTAAAGCATGCCTGTGTGCCATAGTACATTCATCCCAGACAATAAATTTGCATTGTCTAAGAACTTCACCCATTGCGGAATCAGCATTCAAATTACAAACTGGTACCTCATCCCTGGTCAAATCTAAGGGTAATTTGAAAGTGGAATGAGCAGTTCTGCCACCATGCAACAGAGTGGCCGCAATACCAGAAGAAGCTGTAGAAAGAGCAATGTCCCCAGTACTTCGTACCTTTGTAAGAAGAAGATTGATCAGAAAAGTTTTTCCTGTGCCCCCCGGAGCATCAAGAAAGTACAATCCGTCAGCATTGGAATCAATTTTAGAAAGGATCCTATCGTAAGCCTCCTTTTGTTCAGGGACATTGGCAAGTTTCGGTTCATTCGAAGCCACAAATTGTAGTAACCTGCTGAGATCATACGATGTTTCTCTTAAAAGTTCATGACTGGTTCGGTGAGTAACATTGTGCTGTGGGGACCTCATGCCAAACTTTGTCAAATGGAAACCAGTCATTTGCAGAACTTTTTGTTCTAAAAGTATTAAAGCCTGATTTGACATTTCGGATGTCAGCTGTAAAAGACCGTCATTGGCTTGCTGTCTGGCAAGATTCAGAATATCTGCAGACATTGGTTCTTTAAATTGTGCCCAGATATCTTGAGGGTTGGTAGGGTGGCAGCAGGTAAGAATAATAGCAAAAAGTTCCCGGATTTTTAAAGGAGACTCACTTAGCACTGCTTCCTGAATACAATGATGCCATTGCTGGTCATTCTCAAGCAACCCCAAATGCAGACATGCCTCTTTATATGTTTGACAGAGCACACCATTGATTGTTCTGAGGGCTGCAAAAGAAGTCGGACCACGAACACTATGAAGCAGCATGCGAAGATAAAAACATTCCTCAAAATTTGGATGAACGGTGTAGACTCTGCCAATAGCATCAGAAGCAAAAGCAACTTGGTCAGCAATGCGAGTGCCTTGTTTTCGAGGCTGCCATGATTTAGTAGCAGACCAAATGTAGTAAACAGGAACTTCAACATAGAGAAGTGTTTTTGCAAAGTTATCGCGCTGGCAAAGGGCAAAAAATTCTGTCAACGTGGTCTTAGGTGGACGGTGAGCCTGTAGTGCAGCATTAGCAGAAGTAAAATATACACGCTGCCCATTTTCCAAGTGTACAGAGAGATGTTGAACCATTGGATGGCGTCTGTGAATAGGGAATCCCAGAATGCGCCAAACAGCTTCATTGCTACTAATATATCGACCATGTTGGTACTCTAGCACTTCATTAGACTCTGTTTGAGCACCACTAACTGCAAAAATTGATTGGTCTGAACCCTTGTATATGTATTTGCAGATATATTTTATAGCAGAGATTGAAGCACAGGACTCCACATTGATGTGAGCATCAAATAGTCTGCATAGAAGAGGCGAATATGGCACAACATACCTATTATCAATGGTAACATCAGTCATGCGCACAACCTGAACACCATTCTCAATGGTGAAAACTCTCACTCTTTTAACAAAAGAAAAGCCACCTTCCTCAGGCCTGCGACGTCTGTACAATGGGTAGCCATCCCTATCTGTCTGCGTTTCAGCCAAGAGTAGCCGTGGATATTTCTTTTGGCATCTACCCCGTTCCATGCAGCCAGGATTAGGATACCCATGTCCACATGGCCCATGAATCATATTTTTGGTTACAGTCCGAAACAGTGAAGCATCAACCTCCGCATTGGGGATTTCAGCACAAATGATCGAATCAATCTGGTTTGGGCGAATCTTTTCTTTAAGTCACAATAAAATATGCGCATGTGGTAGCCCTCGCTTTTGCCATTCAATGGTATAACACCAACATTGGGGCTTGCCAAAAACATCACCCTTGGTGATCAAATCTATAAGCTTGGTAACTTTCAATTGAAAAATGCGAGCAACCAAGTCATGCCGAACAAATGCACCTTGGGTGGGGAACTGCATTAGTTTTATCTCAGGCCACTCAGGATTGCATGTAAATGTAATAAAAAGGTCTGGGCGACCATATTTACGGACGTAAGCCATGCAATCCTGGGCATACTCATGCATGTGCCTTGGACTGCCCACAAAGGAAGAAGGAAGAATAACTTGTCTTCCAATAAGGGCATGACTCCTGTCAGTGCGAATAACATCTAACAGATTGATATATTCGGTTGCACGAAGTTGAGCTTGATGCGCTGAGATGTAATGCAGCCTTTCAGATTCCACCTTGGCATAAATGTCGACCAGAATTTGATGGGTCAAATCTCCAAAAGCCAGTAACCAATTTGTTATGCCAGGATTACGGCTACGAATCATTAGCAGTGAAGCATAAAAATCCATGCAAGAAACCGTCTTGTGCGCCGAAGGAACCCCATTAATCAGCTGAGGGATATGGAAATGATAACCATCTTGACCATTCCAAAAAACCAATGGGTATTGCAGGGCGTCATAAGACCTGTGAAACTCGTTAATCCTCTGCACACCACTGCCTCTTTTGGAAAGAACAATGTCACGTCTGTCACAGTTTTCCTGCACAATAACAATGGCAACCTCATTAATGGTTGGAGCATTGAATGTGCGAGGATGGTGTCCAGGCGGTGCTTTGTCAGCCTTAATGACCAACTTGTAATCAGGAGAAGGCATTTTTTCAATGGAAGCTTTGAACAAATGGACATAAGGATTATGTTGATGCAACATATCTTGCAAAATGCTAACAATGTGGGGCTTAGTGATAGGAAAGTTTCTATGGCGGGTGGCAACCTCTGCACTACTATCTCCGATGAAGAAAACCTGAAGGAATGCTGGCTGTAGTTGGCGGCTATCAGAGTCGAGTGGTGGCAAAACAGAGCCAATTCTATGATAGACCTGGCCTTGGACCTTAAACGTTGGCATGTAACCTGGCAACACAACACGACTACCACACCCAAAAGATGTCATTTGGAAGGCATTGTTATAGTGACGGATATGTCGCATGAACTCAGCCGAGTGAGGAGAAGACCCATCGAGCAGAGTTCTGAGAGCTTCTGGGGGTTCAGGTAAAACAGGAATTCTGACCTTACCTGCAGAACAGCACATTCCAGGCCGCTCACCATTGTACTTAAAGGCAGTACAATGTTGACATTGTTTTTCCATATGGCCAATCTGAAGAAAAGTAAATTGTTCATAATTCAGGGCCGGATTGTAATGGAAAGCAGCATTGAGCATGTCAGCCCAAGTGCTAGCTCGTTGCCTGAAATACCGCAACTGGTCAGCCTCCTGTCGTGTTTGGGACTGCTGGGGAGTCTCTGATGCGCGTTGAACTCTGTGGCGCAGCCGGTCACTTTGGAGACGGGCTTGAGACTGTTGGGGATTCTCTGATGCGCGTTGAACTCTGTGGCGCAGCCGGTCACTTTGGAGGCGGGCTTGAGACTGTTGGGGATTCTCCAATGTGCGGCTACTTTGGCCTCTAGCAGCTCGGGCAGCCATGCGTCGAGCTGCAGGTGTACTTACTCCAATTGCAGATCTTTTGCGAGGCATATCAAATGGGATGATTCAATTTGAAAATATGTCCTAAAAAAACAGAAATAGCACAATCAGTACCAAAAATATATCTGTATATATATAAAAAAAAAAAAGCTTATAAGGAAAACAGTGCAGACCCAAAACATGATTTTTTCAAAAGAATAACAAAACAAAGGCCATTACAACAATTAAAAAACATAAGCCCATTGTTTATATACAGTAATAAAAGTTTGTAAATAGTGTCAAATCTGCATTGGTTACTAACCGTAACTTTGTAAAATGTAGTGCCCTATCAACATGTCAGAAAAAAAATAATAATACTAAAAAAAAACTAATGCCAAAATAGCCATGTTAATATTTTAGGCTGATAAAAACCAATGGGTATATGGATTATAGACAAACACATGTTTTGGCTGTTAAATGAGACAGTAACTAATAGTAAATTTTCACTACTGTATTTTCTGCATATTGACTATTGTTTGTTTAATTTTAAGAATTATCATATTGACTGTAAATAAAAAAAACAAAGGCCAGAACAAACCTTAACTTAGCAATATAATGTAGCATAATAATGTAGTGCCCTATCAACATGTCAGAAAAAAAATAATAATACTAAAAAAAAACTAATGCCAAAATAGCCATGTTAATATTTTAGGCTGATAAAAACCAATGGGTATATGGATTATAGACAAACACATGTTTTGGCTGTTAAATGAGACAGTAATTAATAGTAAATTTTCACTACTGTATTTTCTGCATATTGACTATTGTTTGTTTAATTTTAAGAATTATCATATTGACTGTAAATAAAAAAAACAAAGGCCAGAACAAACCTTAACTTAGCAATATAAATTTTAGACAAACACATGTTTTGGCTGTTAAATGAAGCCATGTTAATATTTTAGGCTGATAAAAACCAATGGGTATATGGATTATAGACAAACACATGTTTTGGCTGTTAAATGAGACAGTAATTAATAGTAAATTTTCACTACTGTATTTTCTGCATATTGACTATTGTTTGTTTAATTTTAAGAATTATCATATTGACTGTAAATAAAAAAAAACAAAGGCCAGAACAAACCTTAACTTAGCAATATAAATTTTAGAAAAACACATGTTTTGGCTGTTAAATGAGACAGTAAATAATATTAAATTTTCACTACTGTATTTTTTGCTTATTGACTATTGTTTGTTTAATTTTAAGGATTAGCAATATAAATTTTAGACAAACACATGTTTTGGCTGTTAAATGAGACACTAATCATATTAAATTTTCACTACTGTATTTTTCGCATATTGACTATTGTTTGTTTAATTTTAAGAATTATCATATTGACTGTAAAAAAAAAACCACAAAGGCCAGAACAAAAATGGATAAAAAATAAGAAAGCCATTGTTTACATACAGTAACGCTAATTTTGTAAAGTTTTCTTTTTTTTAATTGTGTGAAACTTACCTTAACTTAGTAATATAAATTTCGCTCTCAATACTTTTTTAAAAAAAAGTGACACTCGTATAAAAAGATATTTTAAAAAAAGTAAGCAAGCAACTTGAAAAGAAATGCAGAACGCTCATTGGTCGCTTAATTGGCCTCGTGTTGTTACTTTCCGTCGTATTTACTCCGCGTAAGCCTCGTATTTACTCCGCGTAAAAAAAAGTTCTTCAAATGAAAAAAAGAAATAGCCAAAAATACTAAGCAAATTGTATCCAAAAATTTTCCTCAGGTTTATAAAAAGCGACATGCAAAATTTGGTACCAATTGGTTCAGTAGTTTTTGAGTTTATCGCGAAACAGACAGACAGACAGGAATTGACTTTTATATATATAGAGATTATTAATTCTATCATGCAAAACTACCATGTGTAAAACAATATAAAGCTGCTTTAGATATTGTAGCGTAGAAATCAAGTCTTTGTATATCTGAAGGTGTGAAAATATTTATTGATGACGTTACCACGACCAATCGACAAATATTAACAAATTAACCCCAACTATCTACAGCGAGGGAATCAAGCAAGCAAAGAAATATTTTTAAGATGACTTTACAAATACAGAATAATATATATTTTTATAATCTGTTGAATATTTTCATTGAATAATGTTAAATTAAATAATAAATTATTTCTTCGACACAATATAGTTCAAAATAGGCATCTAGCCTTTTAAATATACAATGAAACACTGTATATAAAGGTTGAGCGATTACACCAGTTTGGTAAATTCAGACAAAACCAACCTATATACCATGGCACGAAACATCAGTATACAAGTTATTGGATTTTGACTGAATTTTCCAAACTGGTGTTTTCACTCATTCTTTATCATCGGAATTGAGATTTATTGAGGTGATGAATATTATAGATTGTTTAAATGCATATTTAAAAGCAGATATGCATATTTTGAACTATATATAAAGCAGGTTTTATGTTGATTAACGGAATTTTTATAATAAATTGATAATAATATATGAATATAATATGAGTATAGAAAAACCTTCTCTATAGAAATTTTAAAATTAAAGTGATAGATATAATTAGGCATATATTGAAAAGAAAATTAGGATCTCACGCGTTAACCTGTTACAGAACTAATAATAAAAAATTATTAAAAATGAAAAAAAAAAACACGCATTTTGAAACCTCAAACTTGACCTATTCTACCCTTTTACTTTAACCCTTTTTCTTTTAACTACCAAACCTGCTTTAGAAAATATTTTCTTTTAAAATAACCATCTATATATTGTATCGATATTATCATAAATTTTCATTTCTAAATTCCCCATTTATGGTTATAGATGTTTCATAGACAAATACAACCATTATTTCAATTGTTGTTTGATATTAAAGATAAATGATTCAATGTCCATATTGTTTCAGAAAATATCTCGGAAATGTCAAATATTATGATAAAAAACATGTGGGAACGAATTCACACCAATATTTTGTCCTTTATTTTTGTAGATTAAGATATGCCACACAAATAGTTTATAGTTATATTCATAAATATTAATTCATTTTGTATATAATGTAATTTGAGAGAATAAATCATAAGGAAAAATTGCCTTTAATTTTTCAAGGAGGATTTTCACTCTAAAAATATTTATACTTAGTAAACTAAAGGTTTTCCAAATTATTTATATTAATACTAAACGACAATTATATATACGTAGATAAATTTCGATGAAGAAAAAACAAATCAATAATGTCAAATCTATAAACTCTAAATAACATAGTTTCTCTAAATATATATGTACTTTTATAAAATTCGAATTTTAAAATAACCCTTAATGGAGGGGCTCAAATAGATCTAGCAAAGCCTAGTTGCCATTTATATAAAACGAATTTGAAATTGTCTAAAACCTATTCGAATTCAACAATTAAAGCACTTCGGAAACAAAAGAAAAAGCTTCTAAACCCCCAGAATTTATCGCAATCATAACATCCTCATTATTCTGCTCTTCTCCTGGGAACAGTTTCAAATTGTTCAAGAAAATTATTTTCTCCCACTAGGGAAATTGGAGCTGTTTTCCGGCCCAATTTTATTGTGCCTGATAATTTAGGGAAAAGAACGAAGAAGAAAACATTGTCATTTTAATTGAAAATTATAATTTGAAACGAATATTATAATTGAATAGAAATGGGGAAAATTACTTCTCTAATAAAATCAACTTCGAAAACTAAATTATTGAATTTATTTTCTTCTAAATTTGTCTAAATTATGATTATTTGATACAAAGTAATAATACATTAATTCCTTTTCAATTTATTTATTTCCGACTAAATGTATTGTGAAATATTTATTGCTATAAATTGCTTATTTTCTAAGTTTTCTCTGAAATGGTAACATAAATGTTTTAAAATGTTTCAAATAACAAATAGATTAGATTTCAGAATAAACGAAGACAAATATTTTTTATTTCACCTTTTAGACTTTGTACATAAATATATTACATTAATCTATTCCTATTGCTAATGAATATTCAATTGTGTGATGTATAAAAATATCTATGTGTGTGTTTACGTGCCAATATTCATAATTCCTTCCGGAGTCAATATAAACGAGACAAACATTTCGTACTTTCGATTCTATTTCTAAACCAATATTTTAGTTAGTCGTAATATTGGACGATGAAATTGACTGAGGACCGAATATTTTGAGAATACATTTTAAAAATAATATATAAAAAAGATAAGTATATTCATTTATTTAGACGTTCAAGAACGCTAGAACAGATATAATTGGCAAAAACAGGATATATCATAATTAACCTAACTATAGTGTAGTGTGTGGTGTTTGCTATAAAACTAAAATGAAAATTCCTATGGAAATCATAACTAATTATTATATTATATTATTGCATAAATTCAAATTTTTAAATTGAAACCAATCATTATGCATTTTATTCTATATTCTTGGAACCTAAAAATTCGCGAAATATAAACTTGCATGTTACATATAGGTTAAAGATAAAAAAATATATGTACAAAAACATCAAAGACGTAAAATTCGACATTGTACTAAGATGTAATACATAAATGTTTAATATATATCAAATTTGTAACCCTGGTTTAAAATGTCACATTATATAACACTTTCTGTTTTAATCAAATAATAATCTATATATTATTTCTTTTACTTCAGTTTGATTTTTGTTCATATTATATATTCAACGAGTCGAATGCTCTGTCCTATATATTTCATAATATATTTGTGATATTTGTAAATACACACAAATACAAAATTATAGGTTTCTATGATTAAAAGTTTATATACAAAAGTGTCAAAGGAAAGTTGCATAGATTGAATGGTGGTGTGGGATATGTATATAGGATCGGTGTGTTGCGGCAGTCGCGCCCATCCTGGCCCTAGCGTTGGGCGCCAACATCCAGCACTCCACCATCGTGGAGGACAGTGACGTGTACTTCGAGTGTAACATCAAGGCCAACCCCTGGGTCTCCGCCGTGCGCTGGACGTTCGACGGACACCCGCTGGTGCCCAGTCCGCACGTCCTCGTCAGCAATGTCTCCCTTGTCATCCAGCGCGTCCGCAAGGAACACCGCGGGACCTACCAGTGTCTGGCGGCCAACTCCCAGGGCGAGGGGCGCAGCGAGAAGGTCCGACTGGACGTACAGTGTAAGTTGCTACTCATCTCTATAATATAGATTTACCTTTTGGCATGAAAATATAATCTCCTCTTTAATATTAAATTTATTGACATCCCCTTCAACGCAATATCCCAAACTCATGGATATTTGCGCCAAAACATTTCTTTATATCATAACAAATTGGCTATATACATGGAGAAAGGTCAAGGAGAAAAAAGACAAACATACAAAAGCAATTCCCTCATAATTTCCTTCCCTCTATTTACAAGTTCAAAAGATCCTCAATATACATAAAAATAATAGATAGCATCTCATCATAGGAATATATTTATCACAAAGTTGCATAAGGTTGATATAAATATGACAAAAGAGGAACATGAATTGAAACAATGCATTTTGGTACACCCTGTAAAGATCTTTTCCGAAGTGATAAAAAATGTACCACAACACCAGGTTCAGTAAATAGGGACAAATCCAACTTGTAAAACATGGTTCTTGGCTACTGCCACTTGTCTAAATAGAACGATTATTTTCAAATATAAAAATATAAAATAATATATAACGTTTCCTAAATAGCATTTGCTTTCAGAGTAGTATTCAAACCCTTACGATTATCCAATACATATATACATAATTTTGACGTGACAACGTCTTAAATTAGGTTGCGGCTGGGAGTCACTTATGAAAAAGTGTAACGCCCGGTAACGTTACGATGAGTCACCGAACGAGAGTGCTGTGCGCGCAGCTGCGCGCGCAGCGCTAGAGAATTAGGCGCATTGAATCGGCGCATGCTTGTCTCTGTCTTTGTCTTTCTCGAACGTTCTTGGCGTTGGAAAAACAAGAAAGCGTCATAATACAAGTTCACACGTGTGGTTAAAGTATCATCAGCTGTGTCTGTAGTGAAAATGTGGAGTGCTTAGATTCGTCATTTACAACAACTACAACAATAAAGGTAAATAATTGTACACTGATATTTCATTATCGTAAACTATGATTGATTGATTAATTGTTAGATTGACACAAAAGTTGAGAAACTGAGTTTATAGGTTATGTCATACTATTGATAAATGTTGATAGTGTTAAGTAAATTATTAGTTTAAAATTAATTAATTAATTAATTATTATTTTACAAATTTTAAATAGTTTCAAATTTATTTAGCAAAAATTTGAACCTTCGATCTGAATAAATGTTTTGATTTTCGAATTGATTATTTAAAATTACAAATATTAAGAAAAAGTGGCAGATATAAGAAAACTTTATTTAAACTGTGTTGAGCAAGAATTTTAACATCTAATATAAGTAAATGTTTTAATTTTCAACTTCATCATTTACAATTACAAATTTTATTTAATTTCAAATTTATTTAGCAAAAATTTGAACCTTCGATCTGAATAAGTGTTTTGACTTTCAAATTGATTCTTTAAAATTAAAAATTCATCCATTCAATTTCAAATGTTCAACAGGAATCACCACTCTCAAAACAATGGAAACGGTGCCTTCAACTTCCAGTACTTCAATGGAGACGGAGGATATCGTGCCGTCAACGTCTGCAGTACCTTTCGTTGTTCCACACACCACCTCTACCGCCAGAACGAATGCTCAGCGACAACGTGAGTACAGACTACGAAAATCATTGACCAGAACTCCTGAACAAGTAAGAGCCTTTGCAAAAGCGGCTGCGGAGAGGCAACGCAGGTTCAAGCTACGTAAATCTGCTAACATAGCCCTCACCAGCGGTACGTCAGAGTCACCTGCTTCAACGTCTTGTTCTGTGGTGGAGAGAACAAGCGTTCCTGTCGTGGCGGAGAGAACGAGCGTTCCCCTAACTAACGCTCAACGGCAACGTGCATTCCGACAACGTAGAGCAGCATCTTCTCGGACTGATGTACAACCGACTACTTCTTCAAGCCAAACAGCATACAACTGGAACAATCCACCTGGTATACCAAATGGTCATCGTCAATACGGAGATTTCAATCTACTTTCCTGGACAACGATTTTGGCCATGCTTGCTAGGTTTGTGACAGATTGTGGTTCAAGAATGACCTTAAAACCATCACTGCACTACAACTGAAGGTAATCTCGGATTGGTACGTTAAGGAAAATCGGCAGCTACGCAAGGAGGATTATACAAAGTCTTGCAACACCTGTAGACAATCACTGAATAAGCGTAAGCTTCCTACTCTCGCAAAGGTCAACGGCTTCTCATATCCTGACATACCTCCAGGTCTACCGCCTCTGGATCCTATCAGTGAACGTTTGGTCTCACCGCGCCTTCCATTTATGCAAGTGCGTCGACTGCGTCATGATTTCTCTTATGGAATTATTGGACAAGTGATAAACGTCCCAGTCAACGTACAAGACATGGTAAAATGCTTGCCTCGCCATCTAGAAGAGGACGATGTTATCAACGTTAACATCAAAAGGAATCTTGCACACAGAACAAATTACATCAGCGGGTACATGTCTAAGCGTACGGTCAAAGAATGGTTAGATGTACTTCAAAATTCAAGTCTATATCGTTTGTACGATATCAAAATAGATTTGTCAAGACTGCAGCCTGCATTGCCATCAGATGAAGGCCTTCAAGATGATCCTGCTAATCGGATCGAAGCAATCTCCGCCGAATATACGCCCGAGTCTGAAGTTCTTGCTGCGAGACAGCACACACTACTGTGGAATGAAGAGGATTGTCTTGACATCGCACCAGGACATCGAGCAACGCCTCTTAACATGTACATTGTTTTAGTAAACAAAATATATTTCTATAGTTAAAATTTGTGCAATTCTTATTTTCATTCAATTCCTTGTTCCTATTGTGCAATTTAATTATATTCATATCAATAAATATTCTACCGTTGTCACGTAAAATCTTCGCCCGTAAAACCGACTTTACAGGCAACCATTGTTTTATTTTAATATAATAAACAACCATACAATTTTAATAATTTAAATAAAATAAATCAATGATCTATTAAAAATATATTTCAAAATAATATATTTTCGCTATATATAATGTTTATAGCTATATTTACATATAAAACCTTTATTGTTCAGTTGGAAATAAGAAGGTATACGATTCTGATAGATATCTTAATGTCTATTTATTGACAGTTGTAAATATCCGATTAGGATAATTGCATTTGAATTGCATTAGGCAGTTGAGTATGTTCACATATTGTTAAAGAGTGAATTATTTATATAATTGAAAATATCAAAAATTCTTCAAAACTTAAATAGAAAGTTAAATCCATGATTATTGAAATTTAAAATATGGTGTGTAAGGATAGAGTGGGATTTCACATCTTTATTTACAATGTTTAAAGGGGTAATACACAATTTGAATTATATATTATAAAAAAAGAAAATAAGACCTAATCCAAATAATTTATTAGTTTGTGACGTTTCAGCATCAAAGATTTTTCTTTTGTCTGATGATGATGACAATGTTGTTTCCGAAACGTCACACACTAATAAATTATTTGGATTAGGTCTTATTTTCTTTTTTACAATGATTAGTAGTGTAAAAGATTGATGTCAAAATTGAGTATCTCAGGCTTCGAATAAAAAGGATTTGAAAAGCGTTCAGTTCAGTAAAATTCTACAAAATCCTTCTTCCACTGAAAGATTTTTTATTCCCGACTAAAGACATGATTAAAGAGATTATACAATTTAGTATAACATATAATTGACCACAGAGATACAAATATGAAATAAACAAGAAAGTAAGAGTAAAATACCTTTAAAAGTTATAAGGAACTATATAATGGACGAGATATTATCTTCCACACAAAAGCGTAATATAAATGAAAACAATTTTAGAATAAAAAATTGAAAGAAAGGAAGAAAAGAAGTTTATGAAGAAGGTTTCCAAGTCGCACGCTAATCTGTGATTACCCGGAGATTTCCTCTTCAAGTAAATTATTGATGAGGGAGTAGAAAATATCTCCTGATGAGGAAAATGTTGTCATGAGGAGGCAGTTTTCCCATCAATCAATATTATCCTGCAGCGATAGATCAATTCTAGATTATTTTATTACATCCCTCGGACACACATTGATCCACGTTTTAAATCTCATAGAAAAAATAACTATGTGGACAATTAAATTTATTTGATTATTTTTGAGACTGGTTCTTATTCTGGATTATCCGAATCTTATGTTCTTCTATTGATAAAAATAATTTGTACCTATTATTATAAATAGAAAATTGAATAGATTTACGTTTATATAAATACTATATATGTTAATTTATTTATTAGTTTTGATTGAGTGGTAAACATACATAAAGAACGGTGTTTACAGTTGAATATAAAATCTTCTATATTTTCTTAGATAGATTAAACAACAAAAAGGCGCAAAAAATTTGAAAATGAGAATTACTATGCCAACCTGCAACTAAACTGTTCGTCTGAATTATATGATATCTCTCAATTTGAAGAGATAATATTTTAATATATTTTAAGGAAAACCATTTCATGATATATAGTTTCTCCTTAAAGGTTCTATGCAGTTTCATTGTGGCGTTTTATCGATAAAATGATGCATATTTTCATTTTATGATACATTAGAGCGCCATCTGTTATGAAAATTCGAAACTATTATAGACGCGTATCATTCTTTTAAATTCTTTTTAAGAGCAGTAGAAATTGTTTAATTATCAAAATAATCATAATCGTCTATAATATATTCATTATGCAATATATAATTTATATAAATGAATAATATAAATATTTTTTGTGAGGCTTAATTATTTAAAAAAAAGGAGAATTGAGTTATACACAGACTGAATATATCTAACTCAATAATATTTATTAATAGTAATATAGCAAAATACTCAAATATATCTTTCAAAATCATTCAAAGAAATTTTCCATGAAATATCAATCACAAAAAAAGATTCTCCTGAATATGCAAATTTTGTAGTTATGAATTTCATTATTCGATTGCTTATCTCTGTATAGATCTATGAAATATTCCTATATATACATTATCCCATATATATACATCATATAATTTGAATATAGTCATTATATTATATAGAAATATTACAATAAAAATATTCGAAATACTTATGAATAAGATATAAAAGTACTAATTTATATATATAAACTTTAATATACTGATTCAAAAATAAATATTATGATTTTTCAACGATAAAAGGTAAAAAATCAAATTGTTCATCCAAAGATTCAAATTAGATTAATTTCTCTCATCCATATATTTCTATGCTATCAAAGAAAGATTTCTAGTTGAAGGCATTTGAAGGAAAATAGATTCCCATGGTTCGACGTACAATGGCGTTGTAACTGGGTTACCATTGAGGCCGGCAGGTATCAAGGATTTTACCATCTCATTCTAATTAACTGCTTTCCCAATTAACGTAGCACTTCATTACGTTGGAGATGGAGTCAACTGGGACTCCTCGCCCTTGACTATTGTGCTAACTATTTCAACCTTGTTTTAATATATTTATCAAAACAAAAGTCTATATTAAATTTTTATATAAAATTCAGAACAATAAAAATTAAATATATAACTTTGCCGACTATATTAAATGCGCTATATTCATGTATTTATTAATATTTATTTATGTTATTATTATTCTGAGTATATTTTTATTTATAATTTATATGTGCATATGTCAAATATAGCGTAATTCTGAAAATACGAGTGTGGAATCACCTGTGCCTTTTAGTCTTAGCTTTCTTCATTCGAATAGACCATGACATTATGCGAATCCATCAATCTTCTCCTAACGGTGACTGCCGTGATGGTAAAAAAAATGTATGAATTAAGATTTAAATAATTCAAATACCTTTGAAGCTTTCATATATAGATTTTAAAAAATCTTGGAATCCGTAATTACAAAAGGAAAGAGACATATCTCTATATATATAAACCAATGTTTGTATGTTTGTATGTTCGGTATACAAATTCGCAGTAGTTCACTAATTCAAACCAAAATTTCCATACATAGGTAAAATAATACGGGAAAGACGATATGCTATTTTTGAAAAAATATATAAATCAATTATTAAAACTATATATTCAAATTATTCAACTTAGCTCACGAACTGCGCCCTCTATCAAAGATTAGATCAAATTATGCTGATGCAAACAAATAGATAATGCTAATAACAAATAATTTTATTTAAAAAATTCTTATCTAAATATATATCACTCGGGTATATATGCACACGGGTCAATCTCGGGGCGAAGCCCGGGTCACCCGTCTAGTGTACTTATAAACTAGGTGTCATCTATTGACGAACTCTGCAGCCTAATATAGTTTTACAGCAAAATTCCCCATCAGCTTTGGAAAAAAAAAAGAATGTGTAAATGTAAATCAGAATTTCAGTGATATTCCTCCTCACCAGGTAGTTGCTGCTAGTAGTTGAATTAATTATAAAAATATTTTAAATGTTGTTTTATCCAAAAGGTATAATTTTAATATACTAAAACGATCAAATAGGCTCTCAGATAACACTTCTCTGTCGTAGTAATTCATTCTTAAAGAAGAACAAAATGATATCAATACTTTAGAGTTTGAGAAGAAGGTTTATCTATTATTCAGAATAATGTTCTAACAGAAGAAATATCGTATACATTTTTCCATTTCATTAAAACTTCAGAGATTTGAATGAATATCACTGAAATATTATAGGTGATTTCTCAAATAACAAACGAAATAAAAAATTATATATAGGTATAAAATCAAATGTTCGTATCTAATTAAACACTTATATATTTTGAAAATAGAGCAATCCATAAATAAATATTCAATTAAAAAGGCATATATTTGTAAATATATCTGTATAAATTGCGTTAATATTAATCTATTTTTGGTAATTGAATCAAATTAAGGACTTTTCATTAATGCATTTATACACTTATGTTTGTTAACTAGATAATGATATAATGAGATCAAAATTTGAAACATTCTTCAAGAAGGACTTAGTAAAGCACTTCATTGGAAGATTTTTCTTCAATATTAAAAGGGTTGAGAATTCCATAACATATTTTCCAACACTTCAGGTAGATTCAATTTAGGAATTTTAAAATGATAAAAATTTGTTAACCCTCTGTCACACAACACTACCGGGTAGATATTGATGACTTCATGGAATTGTTTATTGAAGCAATTCAAACCATTAAGGATCGATGAGTTGTGGCCTGCTTAAACCGAGGTCTGCCAGAATTTTAAGGATCATTGGTAACTTTTATGGAAGTTATTGCTCTTCAAATAGAAACTAGCCGAATGACCCGGGCAACGCCCGTGTTTTACCCGATTGAATGTTTTGATTCAAATACTATTTGTTACAATTATAAATTGGCGCCTTATATAAATGCATATATTAGTTAATAACTATAGCCTATGTGCTTTATCTGTCTATGTATTGTTGGCTCCCGTAGGCGTCTCTTACTGGGAAAAAGAAAGAGAGGATTCCATTTCGTTATTAACTAATATATGCATTTATTTAAGGAGCGACCCGCTCTAACACAATAGTTACAAAAACGAAAATGCGAGTGGGGGGGGGGGGCAAAGGTGGCGTGATCGTAGCCGACCAATAGGAGGGCGCCATTCCAAAAAAAAAAAGCAAACCGTGACAGAGGCGACGAAGAATGACGCTCGTAACTGTATATAGAAATAGACGATATAACTAAGCTATTAACAGTCTCAACAAGCTGGAAGATTCGGGTTGGTGACAAGGCCACAACATCATCATGGTTCTTGTCAGTCCAGAGTGAAGGCCTCATTAACACAAATTCATGGTATCTAGTTGTGCGCTTCTTAATTTGCAGATATTTGTTTGTGACTTTTGTCATCGATCGAAGTCCGCTAGGTTTCAGAGACGCCCAAAGATGGCGTTCAGTTTAATAATATATTTTGACGTTAGAGGATGCGTAAGATTTATTATTACACATTGAAGCATCATTATTGAATGGGAGAGTAGAGCCTGGGCTAGGATAAAAATGACTAAACACTCAAAGATGTACATAGATATTTAGTTTTAAAAAAATTGGCAAAAAAATCAGAGAAAAGATTTATTAATATCTATAGATAGCGGAAGTCATTCTCAAATAAGTTGCACGATTTAAAATATTATTTTATTAATTGTTAAATAGTTTTCTTTATATGAAAAAATCAATCTGAATATTTAAATTATCGATTTTCAAAATAGAAATTATTGATCATTCAAATATCCATTAGCCACTGATCAACAAGATATCTCCAATATATTTCATATATTGCCTTCACTTTTTTTAATATTAAGGTTTTCCAAATTTTAAAAAAATAATAATTTACATTGAAATTATCTCCACATATTCTTAAAATTTCAAACCAGAAATAAAATAACAGCTAGTCTTTCAGTCTAAAAAAGTTTTTCAAAAATATTTGAGAAAAATAATATATACCTTATGAACTTATTTTGCATCTCTTCCTTTTATTGAGTGCATTAAAACAATAATAGAAATGACCAGATAAGTGAACAAATCATATCGTGAAAAAATAGTACAAATGTAATATTGTACTGGGATAAGGTGCATTAATTAAGATAAGAAGATGCCTTTTTCTTAATTTATGCACCTTATCCCAGTACAATGTTATATTTGTACTATTTTTTTCACATTGTGTAGCGTCCTCACGCAATTCTGGCCTTAACTACCCGTTTCATTATTTTTCAGGATGCTTTAATGACCAATTTTTTGGTCGTTGAGGTACAGCTTGCACCACGCTGATGAGGGCCAACAGCCCGAAACGCGTCCGTGGTTAGCTTTTCTTGATTAATCAAGAATGGGTATTTGGCCAATTCTGGAATAATTAAAAATCAACGAGAATAGTTGATATTTATTCCGATAGATGGCGCAAGCCATCAGCAACTTTCAGTTGCTCGATAAGGAGATGCCTTTTTCTTAAATCATATCGTGTTTCGCAAAACTGATATTTCATACAATTTAGTCGAGGGCTATTTATTTATTTCCTTAGAGATGTTCCTAGGATTTCATGGTTTTGTAGGGAAAATTATGATATGGGTCGAATTTGCCAAACAAATGTTTTAACTGATGTTTGTGGCGAATATAAACAGAATGCATTGGAAAAGTGCTAAATAATGATAAAATATTTGTAAAAGAACACCCCTTTTTTCTAATGAATCGATGAAATCTTTTTAATAAATGTAATAAACAATGCATCTTTATATTTTATATTAACGAATAGATTATACTAAGATCAAAGGATAATCCACAACACCAGCTACAAAACATTTTTCCATAACAAATCTGATGTAGTATCAAATCTACTATTTACCTCAATATAGAAAACTTGGTTTAAAATTTTCTCTCCTACCCCCCCTTGTATATTGGCGAGATTTCCTGATAAAAATAACTTATTTATTTTCCCGCGCCTACATTATTTACATTTCAAAAACCCTCATTTCGAATTCTATTTTCTTTATTAAAAATATTATTTAAATATATACATTATATTAAAATTCTTTGGAAATTATTAACTTTTCCTCAGGTTTGACGTTGTGTTGCTTATAATTAAAATATTAAACTTGTTTTTTTTTCTCTCTCACAAACTTTTAACATTGTTTAATAATGAAATTTTAAAATTAGCATTTTAAAGGAATACATATTTATATTATAAACAGAACAAATTTAAAAACATTTATATAATTATTCTAATATTAATATATTTTTTATATATATAATTTGAGTAGTGTGTGTTTGTGTGAAAATATATGTATCTTTCTTTTATAATATAACCCTATACATATATATGTGTGAAAAAAGGCATCTCCTTATCGTGCAACTGAAAGTTGCTGATGGCTTGCGCCATCTATCGGAATAAATATCAACTATTCTCGTTGATTTCCAATTATTCCAGAATTGGCCAAATACCCATTCTTGATTAATCAAGAAAAGCTAACCACTTTAACTAACAAGCTATTTGGCCAATTCTGGAATAAGTAAAACGAGAATAGTTGATATTTATTCCGATAGATGGCGCAAGCCATTAGCAACTTTCAGTTGCACGATAAGGAGATGCCTTTTTTCATAAATATGCACCTTATCCCAGTACAATATCACATTTGTACTATTTTTTTTCACATATATATGTAAAACTGCGCTGTAAATTGATAAAGGATAGCACAATGTCTTATTTTTTCATATATTTAGTTTAAGATCGATCAATAAATATATATAGAGAAATATCTATTTATTGAAATTCTGAGAGTGCAATGTCTATATACTAATCTTTACTGAATCAAAAATTTAGAAATTCAAAGGAATATAGCAAAAATATATTATTCTCAAAACACTCCGAAAATTCTCCTAGTATAAAAAAAATATTTTATTCTTTACCTTTATGAATATAATTTCCATCTATCGATAAATTTTGTAATAATTAATTTTTAGGAATGTTTTCCTTAAACCAATATCATAAATATATCCTCTACAGACCTTACTACATTTTACCAATTAATTTTTAAAAACCTCTATTATTTATTTCGACACTTTAGTTAGATTTTTAACCGTTTAGAACAGCACTGGTGAAGCTAATATATATTTTTTATTGTTTAATAATTTGTAGAATTTTAGAACATTTTTTAAATATCTTAATAAAATTTTATTGAATATAATATTTTGAATTAAACTTATATATTCTCAAATGCTTCGTAGTATTGCTTAGAGTAGTATTAATTATAATGGAATCACTTTAATTCTTCGTTGTGGCATTCTATCATATCCCTTCTATCTGTTTATGTAAATAGGTTAACTGTTGCTTTGATTTATAGAAAAACGCTGAATTTTGCCGTTAACCCAATATAGAACAAATATTCGAAGCAGACCTTGTAATGGTGAGTGGGGTTATTATCATCGCGAAATAACAATGGGCAGCTCTTGGAAGCGAACACAACTTTTAAGCATTTTGAATAACTTCAGGAAGGAAATACTTCCTGTACCACTTCGTCATGACTTTATTTTTTTACAGCACGCGAAACACAATTATCTGACATTTAGGAAGACAGCCTTACAGCATTTTCATAGACACAGGCATGCTTTCGAATCAAAGACCTACACCTTTCAACAGTTTATTGAGTCTAGTGTAAAATTTTAAATAACAAATCCAGATTTCTTCATCTAGTATTATACTATTAAAATAAGGAAATTATTTCTTACCAAACCTTTTGGATTAATATTGGTATCCTGAAATCATTCGTGCTAACTTCTCATCGATTAAAGAAAAAGGCACCCAAAGTGAGTAAACCTGATTCACCAGTAGATTCTGGATCAGGATGAAATAAATTGCTGTTGTGGGGTTCAAACTTTCTTATAACTGACAACAGGTCAAC
This sequence comes from Cordylochernes scorpioides, assembly GCA_030710605.1. Classification (NCBI taxonomy): domain Eukaryota; kingdom Metazoa; phylum Arthropoda; class Arachnida; order Pseudoscorpiones; family Chernetidae; genus Cordylochernes; species Cordylochernes scorpioides. The sequence goes on along the minus strand of CP092866.1, from coordinate 2,758,032 downwards.
CGCTCTCCAGCGGTATCTTCTTCATTTACCAATGAGCTAGACGTTCACAATTTTCATAATCTTTGATATCAAAATTGTCGTTCTGAAACTATCAAAGCCACTTGAATATGTTAGTTAGATGAGAATAATCAACTCTATTAACAAAAATCGTTTGCAACCATGTACAAAGACACAGCGCACAATACTGTTCAGTGTCTATTTTGATCTAGGTTGACTTGGCTGATAGTGTACACGTACAGAGGTCGAATAAATCCAATGTTGATTGGCTGGTTATAAACTGAGGTAGCTTGACCTGGTAGCTCATACCCCAAGTACGTCATTATGATAGGGTGTAAGCGACTGCCTTTACTGTAAGTGTGCCATATGCCTACACAGGTAGAAAGCAGTTCGACATTACACTTTTATGTATGTCAGAACTTCGTTTGGTAATTTGAAATGATTTATGAGGTTGAACTTTGAAAGAATCTGTGGCGATTGTGACAACACTAGCTTGAATCGGAAGATAGAAATGAAATATAAATTGTAACAACACACTGCCACCAGGGATAGGTTTATTGCTTTATTTTAATGATATTTCAAGCTTTTCAGGTATCGCAAACCCTGCTACTGGAGTATATAACGAAAAGACAAAGGAACTCCTGTAAAAAGGTATATTCCTGTAGATTTGCGATACCTGAAAGCACGAGAGATTGATTAAATAAATTATGAAACTTATCCTCGGAGGCAGTGTGTCGTTACAATTCAGCTTCAACTTATTAAATATCGACTTTTTATATGAATTGGTGCGTTACCTTTTATAGAAAGTGTCACCTTAAATGGTGTATATATGAAAATTTTGAAGGGTCTGAATCAACATGTACACAAATGGTGAACCTTTCTAGCAGTCTGTCTATATTGATCTACCAGACCTTATGCTCGAATTATGAAGACTTAGAATATAGACGCATAACTCATCAGTGGTTAAACATTCCAACATATCCAGCAACTTCAACCTTCCCAGGAACCACTTGAGGGCTCATCATTGATGAATAATGCTCTCCCTTTTTAATTTTTTGTAATTTCTATGAATGATCTGTAGAAATAGGTTTAAAATTATATTAAAATGAGAGATTAAAATTTCAATATATTCTATATATATAGGTATCTCATTATACCATATTTTATAATTCATTCAGAGCGTTGATATCCACATTTGAATTATTTTAATTTTTATATAAGAAATAAAATTATTTTTCTCGATTTTAGAGCTGTGAGAGTTCTAATTGAATAATTATTACATATTTTCCTCAACAAAGGTATATATGTTATTTTTATTTTACACATATAATAAACATAATATAACTCTCTCTCATATATAATCTTTATATTCCGTATATTATCGATACTATTGCCTAGAATATTGTTGATTACATATTTATAAAAAGTGAAAGTTGTATAAGCTTATGATTTTGCTTTGTTTTAAAAATGATTCGATGCTGGTTCCATATGTTTGAATTGAATATTACACCTTACTCCCATATATTTTATTGCTTAAAAAGAAACACAACAAAACTACAATAAAACCTACAAATGCAAAAATGATTTGATAAATGACTAAGAAAAAACAATATAAAAAAATTATGATAAAAAAATTGAATATGTCTGCCAGAAAAATGCTTCTATGATTTAAAAAATAAGAACAATTACAAATATCATATAAACTTCAAAAAACATATATCTATTTAGTTACTTATTAAATATCAAATCATGGTCGAGTATTGATTTAGCTTCATAGCTAGGGAATACCATACTCTCCACTCAAGCAATATATTATATTCCAATACAAGACAAGTTAATAAAAAATCAACAAATGTATCAATTTGATATAAAATGAAGTATTAAACAGTGCATATCATATTGTATGATATATTTATGGACATCAAATTTTAACGTGTTAATATTGAATGGATAGTTGCCGTAAAAAGACATATTTGAATTTGGAATTAACCATAAATAGCATTGATAAATGTTTTTATTAGGAAGAAGACAATTATATTTTATTTATCTTTAAATTTATCGAATATGTTGTTTAATTACCATTGGTGGACACTCTCCTGTAGGATAATTAGAGGTAGTTTTAAGTGAATTAAATAGAAAATGGAAGTTTAATTATTTGAGTGTAAGTGCCTTAATCTATTGCAAATATTAATTATCTGAAAAATAAATAAGCCTTAAAGGTAATTATTTTAAGTAATAAATTATGCTCTGTGCTCCCTCCATCCTTTCTCTCTCTAAATTGAATTCACTTCATAGTTCGCCGATGTACCTGGCCAATTCCATTGAAGATTTCCCATTTAACGGATAGAATAGGAATCAAATATTTATATTCCACTGACTACTTATTGAAATTCTATGAATACTATTCTTGCTTCTTATTGTGATTTTATATTTCTCTAGTATTTAAAACAAACTAATATACCTGTTTATTTATTAATTATATTATTTTTATCACTCTAATTATATTTGGAAACTTTGAAACATTATGAAACATTAGTTCTCATATTTGAATATGGACGATTTTATATAGAAAATCTAGAATAAGAATTAGTTTGAGTTTTATAATGCAGAGTTGATGAAAAAATATCTATAAAGATATATTTGATGCATTGTAATAAACTGATAAATATATGATAAAACTACGTATATTTATTTATTGAAAAAGGCGTGAATATATGGAATTTTTAAAATAATGATGTATTTACCAATAGTTCAGTTAGCTGAACGCCAATTATTTTGAAGGTATAACAACGTATTTATGACATAATATATACATTGTTATACCTTGAAAAAGGTTGGCGCTCAAGCCAACTGAAATATTGGCGGATAAATTATTTTTTATTCAATATAAGCCTTTTCAATTGAAGATCTATTTATAGATTGCCCTATTTAAAAAATATATATCTATATTTATAAAAATCAATGTTTGTATGTTTGTTTGTTTGTATATGTCCGGTATACAAATTCGCAGTAGTTCACTAATTCAAACCAAAATTCTCATGCATAGGTAAAAAATACGGGGAAGACGATAGGCTATTTTAAAAAATATATAAACCAATTATTAAAACTATATATTCAAATTATTCTACTCATCTCACGAACAGCGCCCTCTATCAAAGATTAGATTAAATTATGCTGATGCAAACAAATAGATAATGCTAATAACAAACAATTATAAAAAAATCTTATCTAAATATATATCACTCGGGTGGATATGCACACGGGTCAATCCCGGGGCGAAGCCCGGGTCACCCGTCTAGTGTTATATAAACAAATGATGAGTGAGATATTCTGTTGTATTTTTGATCATGTTGAGGATTATTGTAATGGTGATGCAGTCGTGGTTAAATCTTGAAATAAAAATAATAATGGTTTCGATCAGAAATTGTTTAATTGAGCTAAAGTAATATATAGGAACATAATTTGATTAAAGTACTGCCTGGCTTAAGGCGTAAGAATAAAAAAATGAAAAGCTTATTTACATAATGTACAAATGTTTTGAGCCGACCAACGGGGAACAACAACAACGAGTTTTTATAGGGGAAGCATGACCTCTGGCGGTCGATTTAGCAGTATTTGTATCTATGAAATATATTTTTAAATAAAATAATATTTCAATATAACATTTTAAATAATAACTTTATCTAACATATATATATGAGATAGTAAAAGGCATATATTGAATTGAATAAAATATTTATTTGCCAATATTTCGGCTGGCTGAACGCCAACCATTATCGAGGCATTACATTTTTGTATACACAACCTCGATAATGCCTCGAAAAAAGTTGGCGTTCAGCCTGCCGAAATATTGGCAAATAAATATTTTATTCAATCTAATATATGTCTTTTACTATATAATAATTTAAGTATGGATTGCTCTATTTTCAGAAATATATATATATTTATTCAACTATAAATCGAATGATATATATAAAAACACATTGTTTCAAATCGGTATTTTCGAGGGATATTATTACATTTACATATTAGAAAATGAGTGAGAATGGTGTTCACGTGCAGAATATAATGTCAGACCTATGTTGAATAAATTCTAATATATACGTATATGATTTTGCATATTCTTTTCTTTAACAAAATTGATAACCATTATCATTATAAATTAAATATTTGGCTGATATCAGACACTTTCATTAAAAAGGCAAATATTGGATCAAAATTAATTTATTCACCAATATTTCAATTGGCTGAATGCCAACCCTTTTCAAGTTTTTGTTTTCAAGGTTGTTGACAAACATTATTATGTTATAATACGTTGAAAATAATTGGCGTTCAGCCAACTGAAATATTGGTAAATATAAATTATATATTTTGATCTAATATATGCATCTTTAATTAAATATCTATTTATGGATTTTCTATTTTCAAATCATATACTTCATATTTAAAATATTTTCATATGAAATTAATATTTTTAATTTTTCGAAATTATAATAGAAATAAATGATTAGGAATAATGACATAATTGGTTGAATATTCCTATAATTCTTTCCTAAATTTATATCTTGTTTATTTATATATTTCACCCACACCTTTTATCTACTCATATTTAATTACAAATATCATATTTGAACGCAAAAATATATATTGATTACTTTTGTTATCCATATTTGAAATTATTAAAATTACAAATCCTTCTATTTATATAAAATATTATTCTTTAGTATCGCACTTAAATTCCAAACGAGGTTTTTAGGTTTAAAGAGAAATTCACAAAGATTTCGAGAATAAAGAAGAAAACACACAAATCAGACAGAGAGAGAAGAAAGTTAAATAAAAAAGATAAAATAGAGAAGAATTTTTGTGAAGGGGACGAATAAAAAATAATCTCATGTTAACTGGAAAGATTAAGTCTTTTTGTGGAATGAGCTCAGGGATAAGTGTTAGTTTTAGAAGCGGTTGCTGCCAAATTTTAACAAGCTCATTAAACATTTTGGTATTTATTCACGCCGAGTTTTTTCCAAGTTCAAACTTTGCCTAGAATGAATATTAAAGGCAAAATTATATATTAACCAACAGATTGTTAGATACCCATAGATTCATTAATGTAAAATATGCCATTAAATTACACGAGACCACGGATATTTTATTTTAAAAATATTACCTATTTTTTAATATTTTGTTTAAAGTATTCGAAATATTAAAAAAGACCTATATATTCGATACGAATATTATTATAAAATATAATATTTCAAAAATGATTCGCGAGATTTAAATATATGTTATGTTCAGAAATATCTAAGTAAACAATATACATAGCGACCGCTATATGTTGTGGATTATATTATTATACGGTATTGAATTTTAGAATAAATGACGAATTTTTAGATAATTGAAGTGAATTTGAAAAATAATTGTAAAAGCTTGTCTCACCAGTGGAAAATCAACATACACTATTTATAGCGAACTGGTATATTAAATTGGCGAAATCGCTGTAAAGGTTGACACTGAGTCAATCCTTCGAAATACTGTTCCATATAGAGTTCATTATTTGTAGATATATTCGTCTTTTATTCAACAAAAAATAGCGTTGAATAGCTCCATCCTCTATAAGTACTCTATAGTCTATAAGTGCTGAGCAATCATGTTCCTACATATCTGCATACTTAGACCCTAAGTGCCGGCTGTTATGCCCAGATACTCCCAAGTGCCTGTCCGAGAACGGCACTGCGGTCGAACTAGCGAGGGGCGAGGCAGTCAACGTATCCTGTGAGGTGGACAGCGACCCGCCCGACACCAAGTTCCAGTGGCTGCTGAACAGCACCAGCCTGGAGGAGGTAGCGCCCGTCTTCTCCAACGCCACGTACAGCCTGGTGCAGTACACCCCCGGCACGGCGGACGGCTACGGAGTCCTCACCTGCCTGGCAAGCAACACGGTCGGCGTGCAGAAAGACCCGTGCTACTTCAGGATCATTCCTGCAGGTGGGTTATCCTCTACAAAGGCAACATAGTTTAGAATAATATACGGTGGAAAAAACAATTTGCATATGTAAATAAAGGTATAACATTTCATACAGATCAACATACTGTGGATTAATACCTCGCGGATCAACATCCAGTACAATAAGTCCTGAAAGATAGCATATTGTAGGAAACCTTCCCGTTGAATATAATCTTATAGTACCACGTAAATATCTACCTCCTGTTGAGAAATTTCCTATAAGACCATATAAGATCTAAATCCCTTATAAAACCTTACTTACGATAAATCGTATATTTTAAACTTCTTGTGCATACATACATACATTCCCTAGAATAATTTCTTAAAGAACTAAATTCGGTAGAGATATTTCCTACAAGATAACATTCTATGGATCAATTCCACCGGACAAAATCCACTATATGATTTCCAATAGGACAACATCACATCGATAAACGGCCAGTAGTACATTCGATAAATAAACTATCTTTAGGACAACATCCCTCAGATAGACCACCCATATTAAACCTTCTTTGGATGGACTACCTATTTGAAAACATCAGATAAATAAACTTCTTCTAAGTACAACATAAATTAGAAAGATATATAGGACAACATCCCTTAGATAGACTACCCATATTAAACCTTCTTTGGATGGACTACCTATTTGAAAACATCAGATAAATAAACGTCTTCTAAGTATAACATAAATTAGAAAGATATATAGGATAACATCCCTTAGATAGACCACCCATATTAAACCTTCTTTGGATGGACTACCTATTTGAGAACATCAGATAAATAAACGTCTTCTAAGTATAACATAAATTAGAAAGATATATAGGACATCATCCCGCTAATTATAAACTATTTAGAAGAGAATAATCCGAGGAGATAAATCCTCTCTATTTTCTCTACATACAAGACAGCGTATTTACGCAAGTTTGGCCTTAAATACCCATTTCTTGGTTTTTCGGGAAGCCATTGGGATCAAAAATTATTTTTTGGTCGCAATGGTTCAGCCTACTCCACGCTGACGAGCGCCAAAAGCGCGAAACGCGTTCGTGGATGGCTTTTCTTGATTTATCAAGAAATTGGGTTGGCCAAATATCAGGGAACAGGCTAAATCAATGAATAGTTGATTTCTGTTCCACCAGATGGCGCTCTGCCTTCTGAAAAGCACATGTGCTCCTGGTCAGGATATGCCATTTTTAATATTGATTTCAACACCTGATCTTTTTATCTTTTATTTTTTTCTTTCGTTTTTTAATGTGCTAAGCGTATTTACGCAAGTTTGGCCTTAAATACCCATTTCTTGGTTTTTCGGGAAGCCATTGGGATCAAAAATTATTTTTTGGTCGCAATGGTTCAGCCTACTCCACGCTGACGAGCGCCAAAAGCGCGAAACGCGTTCGTGGATGGCTTTTCTTGATTTATCAAGAAATTGGGTTGGCCAAATATCAGGGAACAGGCTAAATCAATGAATAGTTGATTTCTGTTCCACCAGATGGCGCTCTGCCTTCTGAAAAGCACATGTGCTCCTGGTCAGGATATGCCATTTTTAATATTGATTTCAACACCTGATCTTTTTATCTTTTATTTTTTTCTTTCGTTTTTTAATGTGCTAAGCGTATTTACGCAAGTTTGGCCTTAAATACCCATTTCTTGGTTTTTCGGGAAGCCATTGGGATCAAAAATTATTTTTTGGTCGCAATGGTTCAGCCTACTCCACGCTGACGAGCGCCAAAAGCGCGAAACGCGTTCGTGGATGGCTTTTCTTGATTTATCAAGAAATTGGGTTGGCCAAATATCAGGGAACAGGCTAAATCAATGAATAGTTGATTTCTGTTCCACCAGATGGCGCTCTGCCTTCTGAAAAGCACATGTGCTCCTGGTCAGGATATGCCATTTTTAATATTGATTTCAACACCTGATCTTTTTATCTTTTATTTTTTTCTTTCGTTTTTTAATGTGCTAAGCGTATTTACGCAAGTTTGGCCTTAAATACCCATTTCTTGGTTTTTCGGGAAGCCATTGGGATCAAAAATTATTTTTTGGTCGCAATGGTTCAGCCTACTCCACGCTGACGAGCGCCAAAAGCGCGAAACGCGTTCGTGGATGGCTTTTCTTGATTTATCAAGAAATTGGGTTGGCCAAATATCAGGGAACAGGCTAAATCAATGAATAGTTGATTTCTGTTCCACCAGATGGCGCTCTGCCTTCTGAAAAGCACATGTGCTCCTGGTCAGGATATGCCATTTTTAATAAGACAACCTATGATAAGATACTTCTGCTGTACACAATGTCCATCGGATGAACTACCTCTAGAACAAAATTTCGTTGATAGATAATATTCCGTGTATTTGGCAACCTATTTGACAACACACATTCACACATATCAGATAGATGAGCCCTTTTGGTATCTCTAGCACACAACAGGCTGTAGATAAACATCCTATAGGACGATATCTAGAAGTTAATATTCCTGTTAGAAAACACCTTTTAAATGAACTTGCTGCAGAAATGCATCCTCTGTATATGAACTAAATACCTATAAAGTATATATAGATATTTTGTTTAAGAGCTTTCACTTCAAATTAAAAAAAAAAACTCATTGCGAATAAATTCTTTTCTAATTTTATAAATAGACTGATATTAATTCACCGTCGATAAATACTGTTAGTAAAATATATCTCCTATACCAATATTTATGAATATTTTTGCTTAAAAAAAGCTATATAGAATATATAATTGAAATAAAAATACACCTCGATAAAAAATATATTTCAAGCTGAAGCTAATGAAGCGAGTCACCAACCTTGAGTATATTAATTAGCTCTAGTTGTGACAAAAACAATTAAGGTGACGCAAAAAAAACTTGAGATTTATTTTTACTTTTTCATCTCAGTGTTTTTGTAATAAGATTATGAAGGAGAAATATTTCCTTTATTATATTTTATGGACTGATTTTCCACTCTAGCGAGAGATATAGAGTTTGGAACTTAGAAGCACTCAAAATTTATCAATGTATTTTTAACCTTTTAACAAAATAAATATATAGTTTTTTAAAAGAATTCTTCATCCTAAATTTTGAGAGATGCCACAATACAATTATCTAGATACTCTATCTAGGAATGTAACTTTCCCAAATTTATAAATCGTTTCTCATTGTGTTCATATCTAAGAAGCACTTCGAACTTTAATTTTGACCGATTTAACAAATAATCTCTATTCATATTTATGTGTAAAATAATTAGGTAAGCATTTATTAACTTCTAGATATGAATTATCCCATAAGATGATTTCCTCATTGATCATTAGAAAAATCATCCAGAGTTAGTTTTTCTTATTTAAACTTATTGAATATCGGATATATAGCTTTTTTGGGCGTTACAGCCCTATACTACTGAAGGGTTTTAAAATTATTAATTTTTAAATTGAATTGTCTCTGTCTCCTTAAAAAAAAGGAGAACCAGCAACATCAACAAAGATTTTCCACTTCTTTAAGGTTTGTTTATGAATGTAGGAAATGTCTAAATATAAAAGAGAAACGGATGAATCCCCAAAGTGTTACTTTATTGACGTATATGTAAACTTTCGAGACAACAACTGATCTTCAACTGAATGCTATGTAAATATTTGTCGGTTTATAAGCTTGGAATGAATAATTATAGACAAAGATGAATTTTGTTTTGCGTTGTTGGTTGACAAAGAATAACTTCCGCGGGTGAAAATGATTTTTAGGACTTTATTTAAGCCTTATCGATAAAATAATTGCAGAATAGTGCAAAAAAACATCAATAAAGAAAACAGCAGTTACAAACTCACCAACTGCAGCACGGTGAGGAAGCAGGAGCAGAACAGGAGACAGAAGTTCGTAGAACCTTCTAGAATCTTCCAGGAAGTACACCGGCGTCTTGGGTAAGCAGCAGTCCAACCTTTTGAGACAGAATCTCGCTCGGAGTACACCACGTAGCCTGGTTCTTCTACTTACTGGCATGAGCTCCTTATCCCTTTTTTACTGGAGTAGATCTTTCCAGAACGGTCATGTTTGGTGAGCCAATCAGAAAGCCGCCAGCACCAAGCCTTGCGCAATCGCTTTAGATTGGTCAATCAGTTGTCTTCCGCTTTTTCTACATTATTCTTAAACGTTCTAGAACATTTTCTCTCCATTCTGGAATGTGTTTTTCTTTCTACGTAACATTTGTATATTACGAAGCATGTTGTGAACAACTGAAATTTTATTTTCCATTGATCTGGAATAGTTCAATAACACAGATGTGCTTATTTTCTAGGTTGGAAAACAAGGACATGAAAATTATTTTATAAATTGGAAAACAAACAAGTATTCGGCTAATATTTCTCAGAAATATGCAAATAAAAGTTGTTCAATGTATCTTTCTTTAATTCAAGTGTTCCTAATGTGTATAATTATATACACACTCATGGAGTGGAATAGACTGATGTCTCCGTTCGTCTGTTATTTATATTTAGTATATACAGTGACTTGGCTATCTCGTGTGTCTCTAATAAATGTCACTGTGTATCAAATATCTTTCAGCGTTATTGTCTGAATCCCGAATACATGACAAAAGTTATCAATTTTTAAGGTTTCTCCTTTAGTGTATTTCTCTATCTTAAAATTTTATTTAAATTTAGAGGGTGGTTCGTTCTGAAAGATCTTTTACCTCGAACCCTCAAAATTTTATCAATAAACACATTGTCAAATCAGCCCTAAAAGCCTATAAACATTATATACAAATTTTATTCACATACCTATCAAATAATTGTTTATAATAAAGTACATAATTATATGTGTATGAGAATAAAATACATAATAAGAACCTAAATTATATTCACCAATATTTCATATTATATTTATTTTTCTATTCAATATATTATTTTTATTTAACAACGTGTTATGTGTGAAAAATAAATTGAATAAGTTGTTATATAAATTGAATATTGTTCAGGATAATTTTTTATAATATCAATAATTGAATTTTTTTCTACTATTATATATTAATATAAGCAAACAAACATCATATATACTAAAATATCGTTATTGATATTTCAATAATGTCGAATGGATATTTACAAATTATGATAATATATTTAGGAATGGCTTCAATAGTTCTGAAATGAAACTAAGATATTTCTGAATACATTACATATTTCTGTCTAATAATCCCTAGAATATTTAAAATAATTATCCTAACCATCAATTAAGAAGTCCCCAGCAGTAAATGGTATGAGCCATATTTGTCATTCACTTCATCATTAATTCTAAGTAGACGACAATTCTTGTTTGAGTTCAATTTGGCAACCGTGAATAACTAATGGTTGAAAGTGTGGAATCACAAAAATCTCTGTTTTAAAATGGCGTCGGTTTATTTTGGCGTCTGAATACATTTGTCGGGGATTTTGGCCATTATATTTAACCAGCTGCTGGTGACAGATCTTTCGGATTATTTCTCCAGAAATGTTCGTTAACGAATATAATCGGCTTAAAATATTATAATCAGCACGTTATCTAATTATAATAGTAATAGTTATCTTTTGTTATTCCATCTTATGTAGCAATTTATTTGTTGGAATTTTATTTTATTTATATTTACTATTTTTACAGAGATTTGAACAGTCGTATCTTATTTAAATATTGAATTACTATTTATAAATTATTGATATATTTATTTATTTAAATTGAATTAATATTTCTCTTAGTTATTGAGATATTTATTTTTAAAATTAATTAATATTTCCAAATTATTTTGATCTATTCATATTGAATTAATATTTCTATTATTTTATATTTGAATTTTAAAATTATTTTGGAAATAGTTTGAGTAAAGACCTCGATAATTATATATAAAATTATTCAAACTATTAAGTTAAAAAGGTTTATATCGAATTAATATTCAAGAGAAATATGTTCTTTCTTTTTTTCATTTGCTTATATATGTATTTGAATAAAATACAATTATATAAATATAAGGGTTTATATAAAATGCATATGACACATGAAATATATTTCAAATTATTGGTATAAATATACAATTTGAATATCATAAATTACGATTGCTCTAAATTAAAAATTTTACTTTAATGAAAATAGCAATATCCTAATTTGTTAAATAATTTGATATGATCATTTAAAAAATTCCAATAGAAGGTATATTCAATATTTGCTGAATTCATGTTAGACAATAATTCTATTCACCATATTTTGAAAATTGTTTGAATATAATATAGCCAAATAGTGAAAAATATATTCAGACAAAAATAAAATTCAAATAATTAATTTGATTCGAAATGTATATTTTTTCGTGGGGAAGTATTTTGCAATTTACAGCCAATGTAGAGGCAAGAAAGGACATAAATCCAGAATAAAAGGCGAGTGTTTTATTGTATTCCAGATTAAAAATGAAAATAAAAAATTATTATTGATTACAGTTGTGGACCAACTATAAAAATACTTCCTTTGAGAAAAACAATAAATTCCTCCCATAGAAATACCCATCTGTTTTATGGAATTTTCATTTTTTGGGAGGTTATTGAATGGCAAGCTGGTATTGATTTTTAAAATGTTAAACATTCAAATGTTAGCATGACAAATTGTGGCAGAGGTAAAGGCTATTTCTTTGGACTTAATTTATCACAAATTTACCAAAAATAACATTTTTATTAATAGTTTAAATTAATATTTTTAAACATCATTAATTATATTTTTGGATGGAAAATTTATTTTTTGAAAAAATGTTTCTATTTATTTCTCATTTCGAACCAAAAAAATTGTTTAATATATTTTTGAACTTTAGATAGTATATGAAACATGTGATATATTTATTTTTTAAGTTATATGTATATTGAATAAACTATTCTATATTTCATATATATATATCTCAAAAATTATAAAATATGTAAATATATATGTTTAAAAAGTATATTTTAAGAAGAAACTTTCTGAAGTATAACTAGAATAAAAAAGAGCTTGACTGTCAAAGCTCAGCTTAAAAGATTTTTTCACTCAAATTTTAATTATTTTTTTCTTCAAAAATCAAAAACAAAACATCTTAAGTTTGAACTTTAATATACATCATATCTCTCTCTTTCTCAAATCTTAATTGAATAATATATAAATATTCAGATGCAAATATATTTGTATTAATATATCATATATATTTGAGAAAGATTTATGAATATTGATATTTCTCTATGTATATATTCAGGTGCAAATGATAGTTAACTTTTATGTTTGACACCTTGAAAAGTGTTAATGGTAGTGTTGAGTATGTGAATTCTATGGAGAAAAGAGGAAGGTTTTCGACAACACGGCTCCTCTACTGACTAAGAGAAAACCGAATTGTTTTCTCTGTTAGCCAGCAGAATGATATTGTTCACGAAAGCTTGTGATATCTGCACCATTAAAAGACGCAATTCACCCCGAGTCCATTAAACCTATTTAAGTATTTACCCGGGTTTGATTCAGGCATTGGGCACCTTTTTATGATTTGAAAAATAAAATACTCCAGTGGCCCCCGAATCATGTGAAGTCCAACCCCACCAGCAAATGCAAGTAACCAAACGGGGGTCTGGTACATTTGTAAGTGCAAAGTCGAACTGCGTTTCACGTGTGTAGACATTTGGTGTAATTACTGTAAAACAGTCGCCTATTTCTACCCACCACGATTATAATGGCCTGTAAAGTATTTATTTATAATACTCGATTAGCTTTCTTTCTATTATGACGTTGATACTCCAAGTTCCAATAAAAAATCTCCATATTTGAGCTAAATCCTTTCTACATATTATTTTCATTATAAAATTCTCAAATTGTTATATTGATTGAAGAACCCTTTTGTAACAAAGTTCAAAATTTAGTTGAGTTCTCTGAAAATCACTCATTAACCTTTATAGTACGCACAATTATTAGAAACGTGTGAATATTAGTAATATGTAAAAACAACGTGAAAAACAACATATAAAACACAAACTTACTACTAAATTATAATACTAAATATTCATTAAATATAATAGATATATTAATATCTGCAGATCTATACATATTGTCGATATATTGCTTAATCATATATTTTATTTCAGTAAATTTATGCATTAAAATAAAATAAATAAGTAATTAAATACATATTTGTGATATTTACTTAAACGATACTAAACAAACAAAATTTTGAAAAAACTAATAATTTGTGTTGCCAATTTGAAATAATAAAAATATTCAAAAATAAACAATACAGAAGAAAGTAAAAATTAAATAAAAAATAGAATCGTAGAGAGAAGGATGGGGGATTAGATCCGGCTACACGGCAGTGTGGTAGCAGATAAAATCAGTAATGAGGTGCAGAAGATAAAACCATCGCGTGAGGGCGCTGGTGCGTGACAGACCCCTACAATCTTTCTAATTATTTAGACAGATATTTTAGAATCCTGCCGCACTGCTCGCTAAATGGTTTCTTTATTTCTTTTTAAATTTAGTTTTTGCTTATTTCTTTAACGTCCTTTTCAACTGGCATCAACAGACGTGTTGTTACTTGGATATTGTATGTTGGCTGGTGATTTATATCGAAAATCTTACACATATCGCGCTCGTATTTTATATTGTATAGCTTACACATACCACACTCGTGTTTTATATATTACACATAGCGCGGTCTAATTAATATTGTTTAGCTTACACACACACACGTTTTTTTTATATTGGATAGTTTACACATACCACGCTCCTTTTTTTATTGCGATTTGTTTTGAGTAGCTTACACATACCGCTCTCTAAATTATATTGAAGAGCTTATTCACACCGCCTTATAATTTATATTGGATAACTTACACATACCGCACACGTGCTTTATATCGTGTTTTGTTTTGAATAGCTTATACATACCGCGCTCTAATTTATTCTGAATATCTTACACATATTGTACGCATATTCAATATTGAATAGCTTGCACATACCATGCGCATATTTTGTATTGAATAGCTTACACAATAGAATATCTCACACACAACGAGCTTTTAATTTATATAATATTATACAAATATGGGGTGCGTATCTTATCTTAGGCATACTGCGTACTGATTTCATATTGAATAGCTCGCATAACCGCTCGCATATTTTATATTATAGAATAGCTTTCAATAAATGTTAATTCTAATAGAATACTTTACTATAAGCATATTTTTATTGAGCCTTGTAGGCTCTTATTACAATATGAATTTTTGAATAAAATATAAAATATTTCTGAAAATAGAGCAATCCATAGATAAATCTTTAATTAAAAAGGCATATAATTATTTATTATATAGGCAAATGATTTATCTTTTGATCCAATATATGCCTTTTTAATTTGATATAAAATATTGAAAATTGATTTAGATAAAGCCTTTAAATATATCAAAATTTGTACAATGCTCTTAATATTATATATATCAGGACTAAATCATATATTGATAAACACATGCAGTAATAGTACTATTTAAACAAACTATTTTCTCATCCTATTTTCGTATTTTTATTGAATATTATTCAAATAATACAAACAGAATTCCTTTCAAACCCATTATTACATACATAAAGAAAAATATATATTTCTATAGCCATTATATATACTGTTCAGTTGGTATATTTTGAAGTCGTTTTATCAGGATACTATTCAAATAACCATAGGTAAAATAAACAGTGCGGTGCTGATTAGCGCGATAAAGTTCAATATTTACTTGAGGAGAATTGCATATTTACCAAGGTTTGTGTAAATATACCAAATGAAAGTATAAAGAAGCTATGAATATGATAATATTGGGGTTTATTTCTCATAGGAAAGTGTGTAAATATGATATATTAATAGTGTATTTCATTATGGCTATAAGAGTAAAAGCATGTTCTATACAATAAATAGATATACTTAGGAAAAATGTAAACATGATATTATCATTTCATCATTATTATATAAAAAATACACATATAATATCAATAAAAGGGCGTACCTGGATCTGTAAAGGAAAAAAAAACATTTTTTTCTCAAAATATTTCGAGAGATTGCTCCCTCTTTATCAATTTAATGCACAGTGAATTTATATATTTAGCTATTTTTTAAATATTAATATATATAAATATATTCAAATATTATAAATTCAGCTATTTCTATCTAATGTAACCACCTAAAAACCTTGGCTTTTTAGGCGATAATAACAAAAATACAGATCTTTAATGTCCTTTGGCGTTTCAACGACTTACTAACGTCCTTTTATAAAAAGGTGGAAATCTTGTTAGTGAAGTACTTTTTTTTAAATGGCAACAGTGGGTCGCCGAAATCTATAACGACAATAAACGTTTATAAAAAAGGTTGATAAAGTCTTCAAAACCTGAATAAATTAAAGTTAATTTATAGTTGTGAAGTTTTTATATGCTTATAGTAATATTATTATTCCTAATTTATACCTAGGAAAGTTAACCTTTGGTAATACATAGATTTATTTGTACGAATTTAACCAGATATCTTTAAATTAAAAGCAGCAGATCAATGTGGTACACATGTTTTTATTGGTGGACAAACTGAAGCTTTGTTGCATGCTCTTATATTGGCAAAAGTGATATTCTCTAACAAAACCAAGATTATAAAAAAGGTATCTTTTTGCATATCCAGATATTTTCCGAGTTAAAATCTAATAGACTGAATTCAAAATTATACAATGGAAATATATTTTGACTTTTGTTTTGTGTAATATATATATATATATATATACACAAAGAAAATTTTAAGAATTCACAGACAAAATATTATCTATTAATTTGAAAAGTAAATAGTGAAAAATAAAAGTATAAATCAATTGATAGGTGGATTTTATCGTATAATTTTCAAGAATGGGAATGGATTTTAGTGAAAGACACCAATTTTTGCTAATTATTCATTATTTACATAAATATTTGTAATAAGAGTGAGAGGGATAATCTATATTTTAAACATAAATATTAGACATCATTTGGATTGATTTTTTAATTCATAAAAAAATATTTTGAAATTCATATGAAGCGCATTTGCCAATGCCATTAAGATGAACGTAAGGTTTTCCGAACAAATATTATTGATCTGAGATATAACTAAAAATATTTTCCTTTCTTAATATTATTTTACAAATAAATATTATTTTTATCATATATAATTATACATATATGAATATATTTACAATTAAAATGGCATATATTGGATTAAAATATCATTTATTTTATCAATATTTCCGTTGATTCAGTTTTCAAGGTATTATAACATATAAATTGTGTGTGTTGTGTGTGAAAAATGTTGGCGTTCAGAAGCCAACTGAAATATTGGTGAAATAAATCATATTTTGATACATTATATGCCTTTTTAATTAAATATCTATTTATGAATTGCTCTATTTTCAAAAAAATATATTTGAATATTTATATAAATATAAAATTTTATAATTTCAAAATAAAAAAATAGACATGGCGATAAGAAAATTGTTTTAAAAGGTTGCCTCTCTCCATAAAGCCCATGTAAATTAATCACGCCATTGTACTTTACACGATTTATCCAGTGCCCCGGGCCGCCATTAGTGAAGACATATGTTAATGTTGTCTGCTGCCTCCTTTCTTTATCTCCACACGAATTTATCAAATCTCCGCACGCCTAAAATTTACCCTATTTATCTGGCTAATTTTTATGCATTTATTGTACATATTGGGTTGTTTTAACCTAATACGTA
Organism: Cordylochernes scorpioides; assembly: GCA_030710605.1. Taxonomy (NCBI): domain Eukaryota; kingdom Metazoa; phylum Arthropoda; class Arachnida; order Pseudoscorpiones; family Chernetidae; genus Cordylochernes; species Cordylochernes scorpioides. Next base: position 2,740,316 of record CP092866.1, on the reverse strand, counting down.
GTTATTTCATGTCTAAAAGCTACATTCATCTTTTTAATATTGACCTTTATTATATTTTGGGTCTATATATGTATAATATGTGACTATATTTCAATTCGAATCGAATTTTATTGTAAGGTAATTAATTAGACAAATTAAACAAATCGATAAGATAGGATAAAATATTTTATTTATGAATCTCAAGATCAAAATCTGAAGAAAAAAAAAAGGTTAATCACATTAATTTACTACGATGCACTTGCGCGCCATCTATTATCAAATTACAAAACTATTTTAGACGCGTAATATTCTTTTTAAAATAAAACAATTTCTACTGCCCTTACTGCAATGGAAAAATTATAGGGAGGGCCTGGCTCATCAGTGGTGAACCCTCCCAGCGGTTTCGCCAGTTTAATCTACCATACCGCTGTTATATTGCATTTTTGGAACTTCCTTTTATAGTGATACTGATGCTTGACTCTTCGAATGAGTATTTTAGATGAACATTAATTCACAAAAAAATGCAAAACAGAAAATTTTAGATGTTTCTGAATCATCATCAAGAGCAACAGATTATTAAAAATAAATAATTTAGTGATAAATAAATTAAATGTTACAATATTATCAAATTTTTTCTTATATATCATACCAATATATTATATATAGAGAGAGATGAGTGTTTCAGTCGGGATTATATATTTATTTTCACTATTTCCTTATATGATATTAATATTTTCGCCTTTTTTTTTGTTTTTCAACTTAAAATTCTTGACAATTTTGAAAAGACTCAGAGTTAGAGAATTTAGGAATATATCCTATTCGATATTTTACATATTTGTTATTATATAGATATCAATTATATTTCATATTGTATATGCAAGTATTTGCATATATACTCATATTCACATTGTCGTATTTACTATGTTTTGATTTGAGAAATTACTGTCAATATTTTCAGTTATGGTTTTTCTTTCTTCTTCACCTTTATAAATACAGATACAAAGTAAATATACAAGTATATATACATTTATATACACAATAAATACTTGTATATAATTATCTGCACAATAAAAAATATAATTGAGATAATTTAACGGTATAAAGTTTATTTTATCTTTCTATGATATACATGGAGAGTTTTTTTTTAATGAATATCATTTGAAATCTTTCTAAAAGAATATAAAAACTCTTATTCCATAAATCTATGAACTTTTGCAAAATTTTACTATCACATACGGCTATTTAGTTTATTCATTAACACTCTATTTACTTTGTAAGCCTAAATTTGTAAAAGTTTATAATAAGTTACCCTCTCATTATAAATCATCTAAACCTAAATATAATACATAGGACACTACATATGATATAGTAAAATTTCTATATTCTGCTCGATAAAAATTGCTCGATAATTTATTGACCTACGTTGGGAAGTTTCGAGCTGGGAGCAGCAAAAACAGGAAGTGTGTATATTTAGTGAAGAGGTAATAGGTTGAAGAGATAATTCCAAGAATATCAATTAATAACAGGCGTTGAAAAGTCGCCTGCAGGAAATGAGCAGAGGCAGCGGTGAAAAATGATGGCGAAATGATTTATTCTCTAGCTGATAGGAGCTCTACACAAAGGGATTACAGCCTTGCCCATTTTAAAACATAAATTTTCATTACTTATTTAATGGACTCATTATTTTCATTTATATTCATTTCTTTATAGACCCAAGTTATTAACTAAATCAATTTTGGATCGTTTAGAGAGATTTTTTAAAATTAATCTTTTGTTTTAAAACATACTTACTGCTCTTTCTCAATTTTAGAGTTTGATATAATCAATGTTTAGAAATACTTAGTAGAAATAATCGATATTCTACTTCTTTATAATATAGATAAAATAGATGTCTATATTTCACAATTTTATCTCCATTGTCAATTATATATAATTATAACAATTAAAAATCTAATTTAATCATGATTCTAGAGAATTTATATAGGATATTAACAAACAAAATAAAGTAAGATATTAAAATGCGCTGGAAATATTTTATTTCATTTAAAATCAATAGTTAAATTCATATTACTACTATTCATATTAATCTTCACCTAACGATAAAGACCCTACCTCATGAAATATTGGTAAATAATTTATTTATTTGATCCAATATATATATGCCTCTTTATTTTAAGATCTATTTATGCATTGCTCTATTTTCAATATGTGATATTATTATAATATATACATATTACTTTCAAAAATATTTAATATTTATATTATGCTAGATAACATTTATATGCCTGAGATGCACAACTATAATTATATTAATTTATGTGAATGAATGTAGATAAACTTCTAAAAGTTATGTTCACTTAGTTGCTAAAACGCTAAATCTCTCATTTATTGACGAATACTATTCAAAATATAAAATGAGAGAAAATATATTAAGTAATTGTATGTATTAAATTTTTTATATCAAAATAATCAGAAAAATGTCAATTTCACTTCATTCGGCGTTCATATAATTGTACCATTTTTTCATATTATACAGGTGAATTTATTTTTAATTTAATAATAATAGCGGATGAAATACATATATTTTAAAATAATTAAATTTCGTTAAAAAATCCCTTTCTTTTTTAAAGCATTATTAATTATAAATTATCCAAGTATTATGTCATAGATTTGCTGGAAAGAAATTTAAAACAAATTTGAATATGAGCCATATTATTCTCCTATCGTGATTAGGAAATGAGCCCATTTAAAAAAATAGCGTACAAAATAAAAATTGTATTTCTCCCTACATAATAGACAAACGTCACCTACTGGAATGACAAATCTAATTTCGTAACGACATCTGAAAATATATTAAATTGATTGATAAAAGAGACTTTTATTGAAATTGCCTGAATGGACCTGAGATGATTAATAAGATGATAAAATAATTGAGCCTCGTATACATGAAATATATATGAGGGAACATATTGTATATATAAAGATAGAGGCTGCCTGGCCGGCATTCATGGTTCTTCAAATGAAAGACACTTCAGCCAGTAAATCTTTTTATTGTCTCGATGTTTCGACAAAAATCTTTTGTCCTCGTCAGGAGCGAACAAATACTAAAACATTTGTCAAAGCGTTAGTAATAATTTTATCGAAGTGGAAATTTTGTTGATTTTTGTCGAAACGTCGAAACAATAAAAATATGTACTGGCCGAAGTATCTTTTATTTGAAGAAAGATAGAGTTGGCTATATTCTTCCCTAACTCTGAATATAATTATATAAGTATAGGGCATTTGTCTCGTCAAAATAAACGCCAAAACTAGACATCATCTATTGATCATGGCCGAATATTAGTGGTCTCAGGTCGGTAACATACCCACAACACGAGCTTTGGCAAACTGACCATGGTCTGTATGGTCTACAAATGGACGCTTCTCAGTTTGCCAAATCTGTTGTTGTTGCTTTATCGCCGACCCAAGGCCGCTAGTTTGAATGAAGGTCAATAGATGGCGTCTTGTTTTGACGTGTATTTTAACAGGAGAGGCGCCCTATGCTTTTAGAGATAAAGTTCCTCCCGGAAAAATATCCATTTATAAATATATATTGAGCTTCAGAACAAAATTTAATGATAACATTATATTGTTTTCATTAAAGATTGTATCTCAAAAATAGATTTAGCCTCCTTTCGTATTTTTTAATTTCTCAATCTCAAAAGCTTTTGACCTCATTTATTTATAAAGAGATTATATAAATAATATATACTATTAATATATATATAAATCTATTAATTGATTCTAAAAATATATATTTTAGATATAGAAAACTCAGCACTTTTTATATGACTCCTTATTGAATTAATCCATGCGACAATAGGTTTACAAATATTTTTCTACAATATATTTGAAATAAATATCGGTATAAAACAAAGGGTAAAATATTAAATGACATTTTAAGAACTATACATTTAGATTTTATGCAAAATATTGAAACGATCATTCATTTTGAATTTTTTGTAAAACAATAAACAAGATTTGAATAATATTTATTTTAATTTAATAAATAAACGTTATATATTTAAATAGCATAATTAGAATAAAACAATGATTATTATTCAATTAGATTAATATTACAATAGTTTTGAAATAGTTTGGTGGGAAATTCAATCGAACATTTGTCAATATATGCAAATTTCTCAAACTAAAATTTATCTCAGCGCTATAAATCTAACGCGATTAAATCCGTTAAACTTATCACTTACGCTTAGAAAAGCTTGACCTTTGTTCTAGAACAAAAACTTTGTCTAAAAACTGGTTCTCATCAATCGCCATTTTTTCTCAAATAAACAGTCTTTTAACAACAATTTTTCTTTCTACTGTCTCTTTCCAGATTCCTCGTCTGATAGATATTTCGATTACAGCGTTAGATAGTTAGCTTCTAACTATTAAAAAATAATATAAGATATATTAACTATTGCTTTTTTATTTATTTTGGGGATACATTTATTTTTTGTATATTTATTTTATTTTCAATTAAATCAGTTTTTGAATCATAATCAATATTAAATTCACATTATAAAATATTTTTCAAAATAATATTTATTGAAATATCTAATATGTATTTTATTAATTAAAATATTAATAATTTGGTAATAATAAATATTGTGAAACTATATTTATCTCACGAATAATCTATTAAAAATAAATTAGAAAAATGGAATATATTGATATAAATGAATAATATAATGCATTCATATATATTTATAAATATAGAGGTAAATATTATAAAAATAAATTGATTTTTGGGAGATTTAAAAAAGTGTTTTCTCAATGCTTGAAAAAATAAAGACTTCACACTTACTAAATTTAAAACAAAAATTATATTTTGATTATCTTTCTGTTTTTGTGCAAATCTTCCCCGATTCTCTCACAAGGATCTTTTCACCCTTAAACTAATTACTTTGCTCTTTTTGTTCGATACTTCGATCCCATTTTTTATGTTCCACCAATTATCATTAGCCTAACAAATGTTCAGCTGCTCTCTTTTATTCCTTCCATTTTGGTTCGAAGAAAAGAACAAAAAAATTACTTTATAAACTTGAAATATCAGCTTTTTTTACAGAAAAACGAACGAATTTTAACATTGAAGTTTTTATTGATTTTTTTGTCAATTTAAAAATTTGTTGAAGATTATTTTGCTGGTTGATTATTCGGAATCTGCACCGACACATACACTATTGGTTATTACTATTCAGTTTTATAGATACATTCATCTATATGTAAATTTATATTAATATAAAATTTTCTATCATCCATTTGATATATTCTAGACTTAATTTTGAAGATATAAGCTATAATATGAGAAAATAACACAAACCCAATTGATAATAATAGATATATTCTGATAAGAAATTCAACAATAATCAATATTGTAAATTGGACTTACAATAATTAAACACCGGAATTTTCGATACAATATTTACAAAACGGAAAAATACAATATAATTTTCAACGTTTAATCTGTTACCTTATAACAAAATAAGTAAACATTTAAAGGTTTTAAACCTGAATGTGTAATGTGTTTTGTATTAGTTAATATAATTGATTGTATCTTTATACGAAATATGGATCTTTTTACATATATTTATCTTCAGTCGAAAATAATTAAAGTTGAAAATAATAGATAGAAAAGGAATTTATCTACGTATATATATATATATGAAGTGGAGTTGAATTTCATATCGGGTAGAAGAGTAATTCATAAATTAAGCAAATATGAAAATACTCTTTATTTTAGACTCAATATAAACAATATTTTAAATTTATGAAATAAAAAAGATAGCTTTCAGACTGCCTCGTAATTACGTTATAATAAATATAATATTTATTGTGTGTAACCTAACACAATGTAATAGCATATGGAGAACTGTAAAAGTGATAAAAAGAACTAGAGCTGAGGGTTAGCCGATGATCCTCATTAGTTTTTGGAAAGTTAATTAGAAATTGATAATCCTATTATAGAGAGAGAGGAGAAATTCATTTTTCTTGAAGAATAAGTTACTTAGAAGAGGCTCCCATTTTATTAATAACTCTCTTCATCCTTCCGTGGATTAGTAAATATATTTGCATAGAATAAATTCTAGTTGAGGTATATATATATATATATTATATGTTATAAAATAAATGAAGCTTCCAGGGTTAAGTTTCTTGTTCAAATTTTCATTTTCAAGCTTTCGGACTTGTCAGTCCTTCAACAGAAGTATCACGTTAATAAATTGATGATATATTCTATTTTTATATACAAATAAATTTTTACATATTTTACATATTAATGATATTGAAAGGGGAAGAAAATATATATTATATTCTTTGTGTGTTATAATCAGTTTATCTATACAACGCTGAGAGAAGAAAATATTCTTCAGTAGAGCTTGTTTCAAACAATATTCATAAGTAATAGCGATAAATTATTAATATTAATTACAATGATCATTATATTTATAATGAAATAAGATACGCGCGCGACGGTAAAGAAAGTATTAATCAATATATATGATTTTCAAATAACTAATTATCTAGTAATTTTCAATATTTGCATGAAACATAGACAAATAGTAATAAAAAATAGAATAGTTGAATAAAATGGTAAACCAGATATTTTGCGCTGAATATATGTGAATGAAAACTATAGGAATAACGTCTCTTTTTAAAATAAAATATATGTTCAAAAATAAAGATATTATAAAACCCTTAGCCTATCAGTAGTGAACTTTACCTAATAACTGTGCTCAAATAGTATAACGTTATTCAGCTTAAATTAGTATTAATTTTTTTATAGAGTTTCATATTATGATTTATTATTTCTCTGGATAATTAATTATCATTTTTTGAACATAATATTTACTGACAAAGTTACACACATTTTCCCTTTTTTTTAATAAAACCTACTTACACATTCAGATACAGAAAATTTAAGCGGAATTAATAATACATATTTTATTATTTTAATTTCTCACCTGATGAAATAATATTTTATTCGGAAGAAAACATCCTCATTCCGATATCACAATATCAAATTTAACTGTAGTTCCCCACACTATGAAGTAGAACACTAACTAGTAAATAATAGTTTAAAGAAAAAAGTCAAGCTAGACATATCGATTGTGATGTGTCACTAGCTATTAAATGTCAAAAGTCAATATTTGAGAGGTCAAAAGGTCAAATCAATTTTTAGACAAAAGTTATCAATAAATAACGATTGAGATACAAACTGTTATTATTAAAAAACTTCCTTGTTGCTGTTTTATTGTCAAACTAAGGGTGTATATATACACAGCTAATTGAGACCATACATTATTGATATCAATTAATTCATTGCGTTTAATGTAATTATAAATAAATGAATATTTACAAATAAAATGAATGCTTATAATGCTTATATTTGCCTTCATGCTAATAATGCTACTCATATTGTATGTTTTATTTTCTGAGCACATGTTCAATTCAATATATTTTAATGGATTGTTGCCTCCTCTAATGTTTTTTTTTTTAAAATATTGGAATCACCGTATTTTCTCTCTGTGTACATGCTTTATAAATAAATAAATATATATATATATATGTTACAAACTATGTAAATTTAAAATGATTTTTTAAATTTAAAAGTGCAGTCGTTAAGAATATAATTTTAAAAAAGAAAATTAATCTCAAGAAGTTTATTTTGTGAACTCTTTTGAGCAAAAGAATACATTAAATTTAGAGTAAATATAGAATTTAGCAATTAATCCTATATTACAATTTACATATTTATAAAAATTATATCTAACTTAACCTAACCTACTCTAAAAAACAAAACCAATTCATTTATAAATTTAAGGTGGCGCCATCTGGTGGCCAAAGAATAACAGAGTTATTTTAGAAAGATGATTAAAATAAAATAATATTTATAAAGATTTATATTTATGACATTTCTATAAATTTTTAAAAATTATATAACATATATATATATATATTGTAATGGTCTAAAATAAAATCATTTTTATGAATTCTTTAAAAGCGTATTCAAAATTTGAATTGGTAATATAATGTCAGTTTAACAAACTAAAACTGGACAATTAAATTTTTTATAACCATATTATACATCGTAAAGATAGAGGCTGCCTGGCCGGCATTCATATTTATATGAAAAATAGGCACTTCGGCCAGTTGGAGTTTTTTTATTTTCTCAACGTTTCGACAAAAATCTTTTGTCTTCGTCAGGAGAAGTAAATAGAAATAAATCATTTGGCAAGGCGTTAAAAATTGTTCTGAGGTTGCAAGGGCGTTATCACGTAATTTTTCGAATTTAGTACAACATCTAAAGCACAATTCAAAAACAAATATTAAACTCGTCAAAGACTATGATCTTGGAGAAATAAATAAATATATAATAATGAAATTATATAAATATAAAAATAATATGTAATCTTTATGATTATTATCATTATATTACTTTATTTATTTGATTATAATTTTATTATTATATATTTATTTATTTCTCCAAGATCATAGCCTTTGACGAGTTTAATATTTGTTTTTGACTCGTGTTTTAGATGTTATACTAAATTCGAAAAATCACGTGAGAACGCCCTTGCAACCTCAGAACAATTTTTAACACCTTTCCAAATGCTTTATTTTTATTTACTTCTCCTGACGAAGACAAAAGATTTTTGTCGAAACGTTGAGAAAAATAAAAAACTCTAACTGGCCGAAGTGTCTATTTTTCAAAGAAACATATTATACATATATATATATATATATATATATATATATATATATATATATATGTAGTGATCGATGGAAGGGTGCAACGGTTATACTTACAATCCCCAAGAATTAGTTCCAGCCAAATGAGCAGCGCACCCGCGACGTGCCGCTGGATTCGCACGCGATGTCTGCCATGTTTTTTTTTTTGTACAGTTTTTATAGATGGATGAATTTGCATATTTACATTTTAACATACTTATGTTGGCGAAATTAATTATAAATCTTGGATATTGTACAAATTATATGACATATATATACAAGTGTAATATATAAGTGAATTATGCGCGCTAAGCAACAAATTATCTGTGTGTGTGAGTGTAAATTAACAATCTGTTTTTTTTTCTTTTTTTTTAATCCATCTATTTTAACACAATGTTATCAATTAATATATCGTTTAAACTATTTAATAATATGCATTTGAAGGACTTCTCAAAGCTTCTGAACCACAGTTTTTTTTTATCACTACAAGTATAATGAAAGATAATAACCAAAATGTCAATTCGAAAAAAAAATTAAATAAACGATAGGAAATGCAAAAAAGAGAGAATTAAATATTAATATTCTACAGCAGTCATATCTAATGATTTGAAAGAAGCTCAACAAAGCAATCATATGATTTAGATGATTCAATCATAGCATAAGGCCAATAAAAGAAGAAAAGAAACAAACAACCAATAAAGTAGAGGAGTTAATTGAAAAGGAAGGAGAATGGCATTTCTATCATAGAACCACTGAAAGGAGGGAATGTAACCAGAGCAGAAAGCCAATGGAAATATGGTAGGGAAATCACCATTGTGGATAACAATAAAATATCTAATTCGATAAATCATTAAATAAAGACAAAAAAGACAAACTGAACTGACGTAAAATTAGGACAACAAAGGCAATAATGCACACAGTTAATAATGACAAAATAAATATCAGAGAAAAATCAAATAATAACAACCCAATAAGACACTTCACAAACCAAAGAATAAAACAGTAATAGGCGCCTATAGTACCTGAATAAAATTCAAGATAAAATACCCAATAAATATGAGTAAATATAACCATAAAAGGTTGAAAGAGGACAAAAAAAAAAAAAACAAGAGAAGAAAACAAATGAAGATAAGGAAGGCAACCAATGAAAGGCATGCAGCTAATGAACGGAAAGGCAAAATCACTAAGCAACAAATGAAATGATATTAGGCAATTATATATATAAAATGAAATATAAATTTAGCAGGAAACCAAGGTTGGAAACTATTGGAAACAATCAATGAAAATAAGGCAAATTTAGAGCCTGCAGCCAATGAAAACAAAAAAGTAACCAAGGAAGGCATTAAACCAATGAATTGAAGGCAACCAAAGAGGAGTCATTAGGCAATTAATGAATGCAATATAAATTTAGAAGGAAACCAAGGAAAGCAACTATTGGAAACAATCAGTGAAAAGGAATGCAAACAGGCAGCCAATGAAAAAAGGCAACCAAGAACGTGAGGTTAGGCAATTATATATAATGAATGAAATATAAATTTAGCAGTAAACCTAAGAAGGTATTCATTGGAAACAATCAATGAAAGGAAAGCAACTTTAGAGCAGGCGGCCAATGAAGACAAGAAAGGCAACCAGATCTGGGAAGGAAGAATGTTTACCAAAGCGGGCAGTAATGGAAACGCGACATCTCTAACGATGCCAGTGGAGATGTACCGGGATAAGCCTCGGTCGGACAGACTTTAATGGCCCTGCCAGCAATATTTCATGCCACTCATCTATAATTCACGCCTCCCACTGGGCGCGCATATATGCCGCGAATACTTTAATGTATGCCATAGCACCATATATAAGCTCTCTATTTAAAATGTCCTTCTCCTCATATATATATTCTCTCTATAGCGAACAAGGTCATTAAATATTTATCCTAACTAATTCCTATAATTAGCGCAATAATGCTTTAAATTATTATAAAATAGGCATTCAGTGATTATCTCAATAGAATAAATACTTTGCGAGAGAGAGAGACTAAAAATTTAAATTTGAATTAGAATATAATATTCATAAGAGCTTTATTACAAAAAATATATAATATATTTATATGTATACAACTATTATATTGTCCGAAACTTTATTTATCTCTTTTTATACTTTTTCTTTTTTCTCGATCGTCAATAACCATTTTATGACTAAGTAAAAAAAAAGAATATCTTATAATTCCTATTCTTCAATTCTTAAAACACCTATTATAATTATTAATATATTATCATTGGTGATAGGTATCTAATTTAAGTGAAATAGATAATATTTCATAGGTATTATTTTGAGGGTTGTAAAGAAATGATTAATAAAGATTTTATTGATGGACGATATAAATTATAGGAGAATATCTATATATGCTTCAAAGGTGGCAACTCTCCTTTAAATCAATACCATCTATTGCATATATATTTTATATATCTGTTGTTATAGAATAGATGAATTTTAATAAATATTTTGAAAATTTTCCAAAATTTGATTTGTTAATGTAGTGTCAGAAACAGCTGCCAGATTAACTTTTGACAAGACCCTACCTGGTACCAATTTCTCTCCTCCCCGGTTGAACTATTGTGGTATCAATTTTAAAATGAGAAATATTTTGTGCAGTTGTGTTATCTTGATTTCAAAAAGAATTTCTCATTATAATTTATAAAACTTACAAAAATAAGAAAGCATGAGAATATATTTCAAAATAGTTTAATATTTCTTTAATCTTTATTTTTTTCCGAATAAATAAAATGGTTCTGTCTTCACCCCCCCCCCTTTTTTTCACTCTAATACACATTTATCACATGTAACTGTCTGTATTTGATACTGATGTTTTCTAAAAATACAAGCTAATTCAAAAAAAAGATAAGGAAAGATCAAATATGCGAAATAAACTCTGAGCGAAAAATCACAGAAACAATAACAAGACTTAGAACGAAACACTATTAAGGAATGACAATACATCCAGAAGGCACTAGAACCTATAGGGCACGTAAAAACTGTCCTGGTGTGGAAATAACACCTATTCGCATATTCCCATGCCCAGCAATGGCCGCAGCCTTGCAGTAAATTGACATGGAACCAGAGCAGCAGTTTTACACAAGATGGAGGACATGGCAACTGCTGTGATAGAAATGCATGAAGATATCTGAGGCTCTTCATTGGATACGACAACATCAACATGACGTGCAACTACTATAATTTATATTCATCTATATTTTTGAATATAAGAATATAGTACATATTCTGATTCAAATATTGTTATGTACACCAATATATTGGTTGGTCCCGAGGGGTAACTTATAAAAGAATATAAAAGTTTACCTTCCGGCCCGATAAAAATATTGGTATATATGAATGACGCTTTTTAATTATCTTCAGGTTAATATATCGATTTCACATTTGTAAAACTATGTTTTATGGAAATAATAAAAAACTGTTATTATAATGGATGGAGGAATCGGAAACATTAAAAAAAAAGAAATGTTTATAAAATATTTTTATAGTTAACACTATTTTTCATATAAAATATATCATGTCCGTCCAGTAATATTTTTAAAAAAGCTTATCTCTTTGTAAAGGCTGTTTTTTATACTTGGACTCGTTGTGGAATTTAGTTTGTTAGAGAAAAATTACAAGATATTCATTTTGAAATATTTATTAAGTTAAACAGTTTTCTTATTTTATATAGAGATAGTTCATAATAATAATGAAATATGATAATTAATTATTTGTTTGAATGCAAAAATCTAAATATAATATCTTTCAAAATATTCGTTATTTCTCCTTGAAATAAATTTATATTTTTCGTTGAAAAGAAACTCATACGGGATAGTTTTCAAATGTCGTTTTACAATCACAAGCCGCATTATATTATATTGTATTATAATATGTTTCAATTTTCTAAAATAGATAAGTAAATTCAATTTCATATTAATATTTATATTTAGTTTAAAAAATGTGTACGAATACTATACACACAATATTTGTTATTTAAATAAGAAGCATATATTGGATAAAAATATATATATAATTTATTTTACCAATATATCATTTGGCTGAACGCCAACTTTTTTCAAGGTGTTATAAATAATTAATTAGTGTCAACAACAAACTCAGTGTCACATAACGTCAATAGAATTAAGTTTTAAAAATAATTTTTGCATATATTCAATTGAAATAAAAAAATTGATATATATATTTATGAAAAAACGAAAGAAAAATAAAAGATAAAAAGATCAGGTGTTGAAATCAATAATAAAAAAGGCGTATCCTGACCAGGAGCACATGTGCTTTAAAGAAGGCAGAGCGCCATCTGGCGGAACAGAAATCAACTAAACATTGTCATCATATCAGGGAACAGGCTAATTCAATGTTTAGGTGATTTCTGTTCAACCAGATGGCGCTCTTCCTTCTGTAAAGCACATGTGCTCCTGGTCAGGATATGCCATTTTTATTATATATATTTATATTATGGACAAAATAATTTTGTAAATCAAGGGTGTCAATATTTTGAATATTAACACTTACTACTATTTTATTTTATTTTTTTTATATAAAAATCTTTTCACACATAGTACAAATAATAAATAACAAATAACGGTTATTGTTAATATTCAAAATAATCACCCCCTTAATTTACAAAATTTATTATGTCCATAATTAAAATATATATATCATGTCCCATGTCCCCATTGGAAATAAGCAAAAATATTTAAAAAAAAAACTAACTCTAATGACGTTATGTGGCGCTGAGTTTGTTGTTGACACAAACATTAATATGTTATAATACCTTGAAAAAGGTTGGCGTTCAGCCAACAGAAATATTGGTAAAATAAATTATATTTTGATCCAATATATGCCTTTTTAATTGAAGCTTTATTTATGGATTGCTCTATTTTCAAAACAATATTTGTTATATATAATTACAGAATCTCGTCAGCATGTTAAATAAATGAAATGAATATTCATATTGAGATGCTATTTTATATCGATTTATTATGAATTATCGAATAATTTGTGCTTGTTGATGTGTTTTGTGTGTGTGTGTGTTTTTGTATGATAGATTAATTCAAATAACTTACAGAGAATGAAGAAAATATTATAAAATATATTTTCTGAGTAAAAAGGCGATCCATTATATAAGTTTATATAAAAAGGGCGTACCTGGATCTATAAAGAAAATAATTCATTAATTATTTTTGACCAATGACAAAGTTGTTTTCATGTGATCTGCAAGATTTGTAAATTAAGTTTACTGTGCAATAAATTGATAAAGAGGGAGCAATCTTTTCGAAATAATTTGAGAAAGATATTGTTCATTTTTTTCTTTACAGATCTAGTTACGTTCTTTTTTTATATAAATACATATATTTCTGTGTAACGATTTTTTCTCTATGTAGAGAACAACTTTTTGATTGTCATTACTATTTTTTCTCTATATTAGAATTTAAATATCTAATGATATTTTTGAGTCCGAATATTCTGACTTCTTAAAGTGTCGATATGAAATGTTTAGAAGGTGTAGTCAATCGCGTCATGGTGTAAGAGGGAAAGTTGAGGAATGAATGAGGCCGGAAGAGTTGGATTAAGAGAGGATTATGTCGAGGAGAAGTGTCAAGGAATAGGATGAAGCTTAGGAAGGATTTGCACAGGGAAATAGTAACCCAGGAACATCCGAATAGGTTCTTGACTTTCATTTGGGCCATCTTTTTAAATGTAGCTCTTCAGATAATAAAAATAAATATATTGGAATCAATAAAATATATATTTGCCAACATTTCGGTTAACTGAACGCTAACCTTTTTCAAGGCATTACATTTTGTATTATCAATCTATCAGAAACACGCTATACATTCACAAGAATTGTTCAACTAGGTGAAAGATCAATATTTGGGATAATTTGTAATTTTCAGAATTTCTGAAAGAAATTGGAGAGAATGGGTTAAACGCATGTACCAAATCTATATGATTTGAAGAAAAATGGATTTATTATTTTTAAAAAATAAAAGCTTTCCAGTTCGTTTATTTGAAAGCTGTCAATAAATTCAGTCATTCATCGGTATGGATATCATTTATACGTAGGTTTTCAATATTACATAACAATGAAAATAAACCCTTTCTAGAAGGTGTAACTCAAAAGACTAAATATTCTGGTTCTATAGGCTTGCTGAAAACCAAGAAACATTCGTTCCTTGGGGCCTGAGTTGCGTACCTAAGTGACCTTTCTTAATTTATCAAATAGGGGTGTATTTGGTCAATATTCTAGAAATTAGTCTATATCTATCCCGATAAATTGCACATGCTATCAACAACTTCACTTCTACAATCAGTAGATAACTCCTTCCTAATTGAATCGTCTGATCTCAGTTTAATTTGATTTTCTCACCTTTTTATAGAAATATTTATTATTTTTCATTTATGAACGAGGAATAGACTTTTTTTCGAATATCTACAGAGTTTGCAAATATATCCTTGAATGAAGTTACAAACTATCATCAAAAATCTTATTTTAAATTATGATGACCAAAATATTTGAATTATAAGATGAGAATTAAGATTTAGAGTTCATTTTGACGGGAGTGGCGATCATTGTTTTCATAGATATCTTTATTGATTGAATGCATGGAATTCTCAGTTGAAATATAATAATATATTCGGGAAAGATCACACGTTATTTCTATATTAAATATAATAGAGTGAAAACTAAATATTAGAGATTAGAGTTGGAAATGAAACGCCCACTTTGTATAAATCTCGAAGTAACGTGCCACGGAGGAAATGGTGTCCACAAATTAGCATACAAATGCGTGTGGTATTTTGAAAGGTATTATTGTAACGGCGTAGAGATTGTTAACATTGGATTAATTGCAGTCTTCCTAGAGAACAGCTTGTGTTAATCCAGAATTACAATGAGGGTCTGGAATGTGGTGGTTGAATTTTAAATATTTGTGGCCCGTCTTCCCCTTATGTATTCTCGCAAGAGACTCAGCTGTTAATTCTAGCCTGAGTAGAGGAGCGGTAGATTTAGTTAGTTACAACGAACAGAAATTATTCTTTCCCCTAAATATAGAGTAAATGGATCGCATATTGGGATCTATGTGAAAAATCTTAATAAATCCTTTACTATCTCAATTTATATATTTTAATATATAATATAGAGGTTATTGTGAAATTATTATATTGAAAAACATTCACCTGATCGTGAAGAAGTATTTGTTCAGAGCTTTTATATATTATAGAATAAATAAAGCGCAAAGGGCTAAGTAATAAAAGGAAATAGGCCACGATAGCCTTCGATTCTTTCACAAGTCCAAATTAATCATTAAGTGAATATATATTTATATATTTATATAAAGATCACATTTGTATGAGCAAAATTCAAACTGCGTTCTTAATGATAGATAGCTAGTGAACTTGCAGTAAAAACAGTCGCTAAATTCGCAACATAAGTATCATGTTCTCTGTCAACAATATTTATGATAAATAAAAATTAGATAGTAAAAAGGCATATATTGGATTAAATAAAAGATTAAAATATTTATTTGTCGATATTTCGGCTGGCTGAACGTCAACCTTTATCGAGGCATTTTTGTATACACTCGATAAAGGTTGGCGTTCAGCCAGTCGAAATATTGGCAAATAAATATTTTATTCAATCCGATATATGCCTTTTTACTATCTAAAGATTTAAGTATGGATTGCTCTATTTTCATAACAAATAAATAAAAATTGGTTTATATATCGCTTAGAAATATATAAACTTTCTTAATATGAAATTTTAAAATTATTATTTTTGAATGTAAATAATTGAATAAAATTGGACGATGGAAGGTCACAAAATTGAAGCTTCCAAATATATAGTATATCCATATAGAATATATATAATCAAAATAGAATAACATTATCCAGATTTAAATAGAAATACCTCTTCTGTTAAAAATAGCGATATTTGAATAAAATTTGTCTTTGAGAATACAAGAAACTATTATAATTCATGTTATATGATATTTTCATTTTATTTGACATATCGGACGCGATATCACAGTTCGGGATACTTAAGCCTAAATATATTTTTGCAACCTATATACAACTCATTATATACAATTCAATAACCGTACTAAAAACATAATTAAAACTTAAACGATGGTTTTCTAAAATAGAAGAAAAAATCTAAAATTAATTATTTCAGCAACCTATATACAATAATACATGTTCTATATATCTTTCAACATTTGGAAATAAATTCAAAAATTAATTTTAGATTTGTTTCCACAAAAAGAACGTTAAAAATTCTAAGCTCTATTTTGACAAATATTCACGACTATACTATCAATATTCGTATATCCAAAATATCTATTAAATATTGGTTAATGAAACTGGCTTAATCATGTTTCATATATACAATATATACCTATATAGGAAATATGCAATAACAATATTGCTTACTAATGTAAATGTATTAATTAAATTATTATAAACTATCTTCTTTTTCATGACCTCGATATAAATTAGCAATGAAGTGAATATATCTAATTTCATTTACCCGTTTTAATTGTTTATTCGAAAATTTAATTTCAAATTCCAATTAAATCATCTCTGCAAACAGAGATTAAAATAAACGTATTATTAGATTAGCACAAATATTTACTGTAGCTTTTTAAATATGATTTTATATATATACTGTTTCATAATTAAATCTTAATATAATTAGATTTTTATATATAATTAAATAATAAAATATATATACGTTTATTTTTATATAAATATTTCATATTTTCAAATTTATTTATATAAATGATGTGTATGCATATATTTGAAATATATATATTTGGTTATATACATATTATAACCTTGAAATAAGTTGGCGGTCGACCAACTCAAATATTGGTGAAATAAATTATATTTTGATTCAATATATGATGCCTTTTTAATTAATATATATATTATAAAAATTAAAAAGGCATTTCCTGACCACGAGCACATGTGCTTTTTAGATGGCAGAGCGTCGTCTATTGGAGCAAAAATAAACTAAACGTTTATTTAACTTGCCTGTGATATTTGGCCAACCCAATTTCTGTATATCTATTAATATATATATATATATATATATATATATGTATACGTTAGGACCAGTTCAAATAAGTTGATGATGTGAGTTATTATGGGAAAGCATTTTCACCATCTTCAGACAAGGCACTTATGTCTTTGTCTGATGAAGCTGATTTTTCCATTTATGGTATGACGCACATTCTTAACTTGTTTGAATTTAATCGTACTTTCTTGTAGTGCCAATTAATCTTTATCCTCTCGTACTACTAATATCTTATTAATTTCCTGCAGTCCTATTATTTAGAGTGTATAAACACAATTTGGACTATAATCTGAACCTACCAATATCAGACAAAGTTTATTTTTCTATGTTCTTTAATGTTAGATTTCCTGTTCCCTTGTCGACACACATTGTTAAAGGCTTGGGATATGATAATTTTTTCCTATATTTATAATAATCATTTAACTATATTACTAATTTCTTATCAGTCTCTTACAGACATTATACCCAAAAAGAATAAACACAATTTGATTTAAAGTTTAACACTAAGGGATAAGTATGTATCAATCTGATTAAGTCTAGGGAACCGAATCAATTTAACCTCTGAACTGGAAAAAAACATTTTTTAAGTTAAGTTTGAAAGTACAGAAGATGACAATGTCTTAGGTCATTAGTTGATTTTTGTAGTATCTAAGGCTCAGCTATTACCCTATCTCCGTTCCAACCTAAATTTGCTTTCTACTTGGTCGAAGAGGTATGGTTTGGCAGTAATGGAGTAAGGGCCGAAACTGCTGCTCAGGTCTTCATCTGAAGAGGCCCACCTGAGTACCATCCTCTTTCCATCTGGTCTAACCTTTATGGTTTTCAACTGATCTAACCCTTAAGGTTTTCATCCTTCCTAATTTTATTTATTATCTTATATCGTGTCCTCCACATTTACACTAGATTGTCTTTAAAATAAGCTTATATATATATATATATAAAAAAAAAAAAAAATCAAAAAAAAAAAAAAAATTACAAAAATCTAACTTCTCTCATCAAGAGAGAAAATAGAGCAAAAAATACTTCTCTCTCTCTAATTAGCTTTATTTTATATTTGGAAAATTATTATCATGGTTCTGTCTTTGCTCTTCTCTTTAAAACTTTCTCTTCGCTTATTCCTTTTTTTCACCCAGCCTATGACGCGTAACTGCCGATGCTTTGCTGGTGTTACCTTTTTTTTTTTTTAAATATAATCTAACTAATTATTTATTACAAAAAAATTAAAAAAACAAACCTCACACATTTAAATTAAATTTTAAAAAAAATTATTAATCTTAAAATTTTTCATAACTATACTATATATATATATATATATATATATATATATATATATATATATATATATATATATATATATATATATATATTTAAATAAATAATTACCATATATTTGTGCTAAAAGGTTTTAAAGAGAATTCATATATATATATCAAAAATATATAAAAAGGGCATAGTCTGACCGCTAAAATTTTATTTTATGAAATATATGCAGGCAATATGTACAAGGAGATAAAATTCCAATATAGATTGATATGAAATTCATGTGATAATATATTAATAAAATATCATCATCATTAATTCAGCACCAATATTAATATTGGTACTGACCTCTGAGCAATAATTGAATACATTAACACAAAGCAATAACGCGCCATCTATACATATAAAATAAAAGGATTTAAAAGCGCGAATATTTCTTTTATACATAAAACGAACTTGTACTGTCCTTACTGCGATGAAAAAATATATTGGGAGGGCTTGGCTCATCAGTGGTGAACCCTCCCAGCGTTTTCGCCAATTTAAATGAATGTAATTCTACTGTCCTATAAGCTTATGTCCATAGTTTACTTGAAAACCATTTCTAAGATTCCATCCTTCAGTGTAGCATATAAAAGCAGAATGATCCAATACAGTATTAGAGCTCTGAGAAGCGGTCTGGTGGATTAAATTGGCGAAACCGCTGGGAAGGTTCACCACTGATGAGCCAAGCCCTCCCAATATATTTTTTCATCGCAGTAAGGACAGTAGAAGTTCGTTTTATGTATAAAAGAAACATTCGCGCTTTTAAATCCTTTTATTTTATAAATAATTGAATACATTTAATTGACAACTCTCAATTGACTTTTTATTATGCATTGAATACGAATTTAAAAAAGGAAAACAAGACTCATCAGTGTTTAATCCACCCAGGAGTTTCGACATTTCATTAAATGACCGATTTACTATTGTAATGAACTGTAATTTATTTATATATATTATGATTATTCGAAAATACATTTTGAAAATCTCTGGACATATGCCTCCATCACTGAAGTAATATATCTGAATTATGTAACATTCTATAAATTTGAAGCTGTATAAATAAAGGATTCACAGGTTCAATTTTTATTTGTCGTTGTCGTGTACAAATAAGAGCCTCAGATCTCTTCATGCATATCTATGACAGCAGTCGCAATGTCTTCTATCTTGGGTGTGTAAAGCTGCTGCTCTGGTTCCATGTCAATTTTCTGCAAAGCTGCAACCATTCCTAGGCATGACAATATGTTCCACACCAGGACTGCTGTTGCCATCATGCTTGGTGACATCTGGACGATTTTTATTTAATTATTGAATTTTAATTTTTGCAAAAACGTTTTTTGATGAATTTTCATAACATCTTTTTTAATCTATAAGAGAATATATATTTTAACTGTTTTCTTCTTATGTTTCCTTACTTTTTATGTTTTGGAAGAGTTTTAATCGCTACTGGATTCTTTCGAAGATATTTAATAATTGATCACACCAATCGATTTGTAATAAAGGTATGTTTCTATATAGATGGTTTCGGTTAAAAATTTCATATTGTTGTTTGTTATCACAAGTTCCTCACAAGAGAAATTAAATAGATATCTAGCGCCCCTTGTGGAATAAAACCCTTTCATTTAATGAATGCTCGCGGCCATAAACAGTGATGAATCTTTCAGCCAAAAATGGCACCCAATACTTCACCAACATGCTTATTCTCCAGACTTAGTTCCCAATGACGCTTCCCTAAAACAAAAAATCAAAATGGATTTAAAATAGAAGGTTTTTAACATTAGAGAAATAATCATTGCATATTCGACCATCACTACATCCCAAATACGATTTTATAAAATGTTATTAGGCATGGGAGAAACAATGGAAACTGATTATTGATGCGGAAGAGGAGTATTTTGAAAAAAATAATGAAATTTTCTCAATTTCACCGCTTTCCTTATTTTTGACTTTCTCTGGAAATTATTGTACAGAGCTCGTAAATACATATTTAGTGATATATATCCCTATATATTTATATAAGTCAGTATGTTTGTATGTTTGTCGGCTATACAGGTCCATAATACGTAACTAATCTGGCTGAATTTTAAAAGTATATAGAGTTGAATCTGGAAAAACTTATAGACAAATTATCAGGTTTCTATCTCGAATATCCTTGGAGTTATTAACAAATTATCAACAAATGTTCCCTATTTCACTCGCAACCAGCGCCTCACTGCGGTAACTTCAAAAAGTAAACGACCACGTGGAGCCTTCCGACGGCGACAGGGATTGGATAGTGACCTTGAGTGACGTAATGACGGAGTAGGCGCAAGAAATCACTTGCTATCATTTTAGGTATATATCAAATTTAAAATATATTGATAGAAAAATCAAAATAATGCAATTTTGATATATCATTGTGAAAATTTACATTATTATTTTAAAATATCAAAAACACACAAAGTTTGGAGCTGGACGTTTCAAAAGAGTGACATCCACGGTGTCAATTTATAATTGTAACGAATAGTATTTGAATAAAAACATTTAATCGGGTAAAACCCGAGCGTTGCCTGGGTCATTCGGTTAGTATTACATAAATTCCACACACCCCTTATCAAAATATACTATCAAATTTCCTAGTGATTTTTATTAAACCAATATTTTGATGTATCAATACCTGGTTTCTTCTCTCCCACACCCTTTATATGTTATATAAAATGAATTTAACTGTAATCAATGACAGCTATGTGGCGTTGGGTTTGCGTATATTAAATTAATATTTTGTTATACCATGGTGTTCAAAGAACCGAATTATTCACAAATAAACGTTGCAATCCAATATATATTCTTTTATAATCCATATATAAATATACCTTTTTATGAAAATATTAAATGAAAATATTTTCATATAGAGATGTATATAAAATATATTTTCTAAAATAACATTATTTACTTCTCTAATATTGGAGAGAGCCAAAGAAAATATAATCTTTATAAAATACATTTTTCGTCTAACACCACTGCTGTGACAGTTCTGTGATAAATAAATAAAAAAAAGATATTGACCCAGCGACCGCCTTTACATAAATATTAATAAAGATGGAAGATTCGGAGTCAAATATTTTCTCTGACACACGATCTCAATAAGCTCCTTATATATGACCACGTCAAACATATTTTTGACTATATTTTCTAAACTAACATTAATAGTTTTCTTTACACAGAATAAAAATGTTGGCAAACGAATTTATCAAGCATTCTTTCTGACATAATGATATTTTTCTGTTGACAGATTTCAGATCCTGAATATATTTTATTTAAACCTGTTGTCAAATTAAAAATAGTCGTGTTTAATTTTTTACGGAATAATAATTTTTGTTGCTCAGATTTAATACATTGACATGTTGATTTTTTTTATCCACATATGGGAAGATGCATCTACATGGCGTAGGCTCCATGTATGCAACTTTTTCTCAATTAATAAAAACAAGCACATATTCAAGTTATAATTCTCCAATAGTAATAGTTAACTGTATATTTCTTGTACGATGGAAAGTCAAATTATGTGTTCATTTTGTATGTAAACTTGATTATTTCTATTTACGGGTTTTTGTTAATACATTTTTCTATAAATTATAAAAATAAAACAATTTAATTCATTATTATTAATATAAATGTGTTTATTTATAATAATCACCCATTTCAACTATTATAGAAATGACAAATAGCATTTCAGTGAAAAAACATTACACTTACTGCATAAAGGCTTCCTCTATTATATGTAATTAAGACTATTTTGACATGTTTACCTTACAAGAGAAATCCACCACTGATGATTCAGGTTATGCCTTGTATACAAGTGTCTACTTGTATATAAAGAAATAATATATTTTAAATATTTCAATACGATTAATAAAATGAGAGAAGAAGTGCTCAACTCCACAGACAACGCCTGATTGCTCCCCCTCCCCTCTAAATTGCTTTTCCTCCTCACTCATGTACATATATAAACTTTTAGGGTAATCCCCTTGTAAGACAATAGTGTCTTAAAAAAGGTTTTTGTTGTTGTTATAAAAAAATAAACTACAAACATATTGTAAGTATTTTATTTTTTTTCCCAATTTCGCATTAACATTCATTGAATAATTTTTCATAACTAATATGTCTCTTTAATGAGAGAATTCAAAGTGCTTCTGAACCCAAAAATTATTTATTTTACATCTCTTGAGCATTAATTCTTTATGTAATGATGCAAATTCTGCATTTCGCCCTGATATAGTAGTTTATATTGAAAGTAGATCATTTATCTTAAAAAGAGGAATGTATTTATTAGTTTATATCTTTCATTTCACTGGTTTTTATATTAAGCAATGCATGTAAATAATTGAAAAAAAGAAGTTAAGGAATTTTAATAATGAGAAAGGCATATCCTTACCGCTAAAATGAGCATCAAAATATGTCACAATGTCATCAAATGGAATATATATTTCACCTACGCCGTGACATAATATTTTATTCCTGAATATTGACAAAATTGATTATGGGTCAAAGCCAACTATATGAGTGCCTCGGGATTTTGGCCCTATTTGGACCATTGAACAAATAATATATCGAATTAAAATATTTTATCTTCTAACAAAAATCATATACTCTCTTTTGAAGGTAGAAATGTGCAACCAACACTAGGCCGACGAGAGGGCCAACAATCCGAAATTCGTAATTGGTTGTCATTTCTTGATTAATTAATAAGTGGTATTTGAACAATACGCTTGAATAAAATTTAATCAACGTTTAGTTAATATTTATTCCTATAGATGGCATTGTGGCATCGATAAATGTTCATTTTAGAGGAAAGAATATTCCTTTTTCATCATTATTGATTATAACGAAAAAAATAATCCCGATACCGATATTGGTTCACTCTTTCTAATCACGCATTGTACCTGATGAAGGGCAGCTGATGCCCGAAAGCTTGTTGTGCGGAATAAAGAAACTTACCACGCTATTCACCTACTTCCTGTTTTAATCTATCATAGCTATACTATGTCTGAACCTATATTCTACTTGTTCACTTTGTTACAGAGATGGCTGATGTAATACAGAGTCGGCTGCCATGTTTTACAAGTTGTTCTTTTGTCTGGATTCGTCCAAATTGGTGATCTGAACTTAATATGAATTGTTGCCTTATACGCAGTGTTTTATATATAATACATTGCTATGTTCATCTTTAAAATTTGAAATCTGCTGTTTCCGAACGCCTATTATAAATATGATATTATTTATTTTGCTGAAAATAATATTTATTTTCTTTAGAAAGGTTACAGATAGCTTTAAATACACGAGTAATTTATTTCAAAGGGATATACATACGAATACAATTATATATTTCATTATCAATATAATTTTATATATTTAAAAATAATCTACTTTAAATCAAACTCTTTTAAATTATAAATTTATATGATTCAAGTTTTGTCATAATTAGGGTAAAAATACAACTATCGAAAATAGAAACATTTTTATCTCCTTAGGAAAGGCAAAATATGAATAAAATTGGTTAAATATATTCAACCATTTTTAAAACGTGTTTAAAAAAAAGTAAACATTTTAAAGAATCCGAAACTTCTTATCAATAATTTGATCTCCTGTATAATGAATATCTCTGGAAATTTCAATATTAATATTCTTGCTCAGAAGTTTCAATACAATTGGACTTTGAAATTGTTCTTCATTATTTACATGGATACATATTCATCGAGGTTTTCTTCAACTTACTTTCTATTCAGAAATGTTTTTGTGAGAATATTGATTCAAACAGTTTTATTTCCATAAACTTCCTTCAGTATCTATCTTTATGGGGCATTAAAACCGTCCTCTCGATGAACTCGAATCAATATGAAATAAGATTAGTGGTATTTGTGAATATAAAATATAATAAATATTTAAGATATGAATAGAATATTTATTTTTCTTATAATATTTTATGTATAGATAATTTGGGAAAAAAAAGTTTAATATATGCATAAATCGTAGTATCATGTACTTAACTTCAGTCCTTACTCAGCACAAGATATGGTGAATTCTCTCTTTGAGTAAAGGATTCTGCCAATATGATAGTTCTAAAAAGTGGAATGAGGGTTCAAATTAATGTTTAGCTTTGATTTACCAAGTATTAATTTTCATTCAGTAATCAAAGTTGGTTTCCCGCATGTGTTTCTTTTGATCGAAAAGGTAAGCCCGGTAATCGGAACACTGTGGGTTCGATTCCCATCCCTAGACAATTTTATTTTTCCGTATATCATTACTCTTCACAATTCATCCTTCCATACTTCATCCCTAAGGTTAAAAATAATCGTTATTTCTTCTTAAAATAAATCTCGATTTTTCGATCAAAATAAACACATGCGGGATAATTCTCAAATGTCCTTTTACAGTCATAGGCCGTATTATATTGTATTATAAAGTTGGTTTCATCTCAAATATTTCGTTTTTGTGTGAATTCATTTATTGAAAAATATTTAAATATCAAATATAGTTTAAAACGCCTGTTTATTGTGCTTCTTACAAATTTAATTACAATGGGAAGCAATATATACAGGCACTTTCTCAGAAAAATTGTAACCATTAGTAATGCGGATTTTAGGTATTTTAGCATAAATTGACAAATATAAATAATATATACTGATAATTTTTTATTATTATATAAGCTCAATAGGGCACTTTTTTATACTTTCCCGAGTATGCTATATGAAAATGGTTCTAATCTGAAAAACTTATGAAAACCTTTAATTTTTTCATATACATTTTATTACTACCAATTTGATTAAGAAAATAATATAATAGAGTTTATATATATATATAATTTGACATATTTATTATAGATTAAATCATCATAATATTTTCACGAAAATATAGATGTATTTTTAAAATTTCAATTATCAAACTGTTTCATACCTTATACATATTTATGATAATATTTATATATTTATATTATATCACATCGTTATATTGTCAAGTTATTATCCTCATAGTGATTATATGGTGGAATATATGCATATTACTTAAATTGTGTAAATCGTTTTGTCCAATATATATTTAGATACGGTTCAATATTCGAGTTTGACTCATACTATATATATATAAAGTTTATTTATTGTATAGCGTGGTATATAAGCCAGGAGATATAATATAGATACAAAGAAATCTATTTCTCAGCAGACAAAATTCCATTTCCGCAATGTAGCTACAGCCAAGAAGTATCCAAAGAATGCTCTTCCAAAGGGATAATAATTTTAATACATATTGGTTGTTCAGTCTATATAAAATCTATACAAAGGTTTGTAGGATTAAATAAATACATGTTACAACAAACCATTTGATATTTTTTTGCCAGTGTTTTATTGAATTTGAAGGAAATTGTTTGTGGATTCCTACCAATGGGAATAGACCCAACATTTGATATTATTATAATGTGTATGTAATATAACAAAAATATGTTTGCTTTTTAATGCTTACTAAATATTTTTATTGACCTTGTTCATTCCAGTTTTATATCTAAATATTATATTTTATATCAAAATTTTATATTAAATTGAACGATTTTATTCTAATTTTTTAGCATGTAAAATTTTTGAAATTCCTAATTAGAATATATTTGAAACATAAATATTAAATATTTGATTGAAAAAATATTTTTCTGCATGTTATAAATTATATTCAACATGTATAATAAATAAACGGAGTTTATAAATTATATTCTGAATGATGCTCTTGTTGGGTTAGACATATAAAAATAATAACTTTTATAATATGATGCACTAGTGCGCCATCTGTTATCAAAATTCAAAACTATTTTAAAGGCGTAAGATTCTTTTTGATATTAAACAATTTCTACTGCCCTTACTGAAATGGAAAAATTAATGAGAGGGCCTGGCTCATCAGTTTTTCCATTGCAGTAAGGGCAGTAGAAATTGTTTAATATCAAAAAGAATCTTACGCCTTTAAAATAGTTTTGAATTTTAATAATAACTTTAATTTTCAAAAAGGTTACAAATTTTTCTCTAAAAAGTGTAGCGAATAGTCAGTCTATTTACATATTTTTATTTACAACTTCAATAAGTACCAACAGTAAAAGTAAACAAAGATATTTACATTTGCTATCTTGACTCCTGGTCAGTTAATAATAATAATAAATCAATAACTATAACTGCTCGCTTCGAATGAAAAATTAGCATAATATATAATAGACAAAAAACAAAATACGGCGATAAATCTATTATCAAATTTTTAATAATAATACCCATATATAAAAATCATTTTTTAAATTTATAATATGTTATATTTATAGAAAGTAAGCTATTTGTTTAAAAACATAGAAATTATTCAGAGATATATTCATTTTTTAATAAACCATATTACCCTTGTTCTACTGTAATGATTGGCCAGAAACTAATAATATTTCTATTATCGCAGTATGAAAGTAGGAATTGTATAATCGAAAAAATAGAACAATCATGCTGAGTTGTTTCTATTACCACCTAGATATATTTATAATGAAATAAAGTACACCTATAGTATAAATGGTAGTACTATAACATCTCTAACTATCTAGTGAGCCACTGGTGACTTACAAGAATTGAATAGAGAGACTTTAAAGAAGTTGGACCGATAAATGTGGCGGAACCAAACGTCTATCTATGTGGATTTACTTCATCCATCTTGTCTACTTGACGTGAGCTGTAACTCTCGGCGGTGGAGATTTATTTCCCGACATCTACTGGCTAGTAGATCCAGGTAGCTTCTTCCTTTGTTGAATTTATATATATATTTACGCTAACCAAATAATTATATTCCACGGTAATTATATTTATAATGCTATATATACATTTATATAAGTTTTTACTATGTTGTCCCCAATTTTATATTCGTTTAATTAACAGTGGATTATATTCCCCGATATTTTAGGTTTTACCTTTCGTCAAAAAATATAGTGCAGCCACATTAATTTTTGTTTTTATATCACATATCATATAATATATTCAGACAACGGTTGATTTTATATTATATATCTATTTCTATCTATAGATAAACATTCGAAATATCTTCTTACATAGATTTGATTATATAACAATATTGTGATACGTTCAACTACAGAACATATATGAGCAAATATAATATCAGAATAGATTTATTTTGAATATTTATTTATTATATAAATATTATATTTAGTAATGAATATATCAATATGTTCCATGACGCTAAATATACCTGTACAAGATATAGGGTTTAATCAATGATAATACTATATGAATATCCCTACACCATATAGAGGTAAAAGGTATTTTTAGATATTTACATTAGTTGTTAGTTAACATATTTTGATATTATATTATCTTACCGTATTTATAGAAACAAATGGGATTGGTAGAGGGGGTGTAATATATTGATATTCGATTGCTACGACTCGACAACAATCTTACTTTGGACACTTTAGAAAAAAAAGCTCCAATTGCTCCTGATACTTTCAAGGTCCAACTTCAGCATTGAAGTAAAGCAAACAAACGGTGCTATAGCATACGTTAAAGCGATTAATTAGACTTATTTATAAATGTATAGACACGCGGTATACACCTATAGTAAATATATCAGTCGAAATCTACTTCCATGATGATAATCATGTCTTGTACAACGTATATTTGGTCTAAGTAAACTGATAAATGTAACTAAATACTCCCCATATGTTGTTCTTAATCTAGAATACCTATAATAAATACTGGTAAAGTCACGTGTTATTTTTTTAAATTGGTATATTTGGGCATTATATATGTGAAAATAATTACATATCAAATATTCGAGAGACAACATAAATTCAGAGTGAGAGTTGATTTAAAAATATATATATAATATTATATAGGAAACTAGGCGAATGACCCGGCTTCGGCCGAGAAATCCCTTGGGTGCAATTTCCTTCATACTAAAAGTATATCAATAATAAATATTAGAAGTGCCATAGAATAGCAATACAGAAGTAACACATAAACTACAGGAAAAAAGTGTGTGTGATGGCAAAAAATGTATTATATTAGTGTTTAGGTATTTGATTTAATTAATATAGTTGATATATATAATAATATATATTTATATTATATATAATATAAATGAGTTTTAAAAATTGTAAAAAAAAATGCATCGGCCGGGAATCGAACCCGGGCCGCCCGCGTGGCAGGCGAGCATTCTACCACTGAACCACCGATGCTTTTAAAAAATGGCCATATTTAGGTATTCATTCCTTTCCGGATTAGTCCGCGTAAAAAAAAGTTCTTCAAATGAAAAAAAGAAATAGCCAAAAATACTAATCAAAATGCAGCCGAAAATTTTCCTCGGGTTTATAAAAAGCGACATGCAAAATTTGGTACCAATTGGTTCAGTAGTTTTTGAGTTTATCGCGAAACAGACAGACAGAAATTGACTTTTATATATATAGAGATAATAGCTCTAATTTATAAATAAATTATATAAAAAAAGAATAATTTAATTTTAATTCGCTCAAATATCCAATACTATTTCAAATATTTAATTCAACTCATAATATTCGTATGCTTGTAAAATTGGTATTAAAATATTATTTCAAAATGAATCGGGATATTTTTTATTATTTTGAAGATTATTTTAAATATTAAACTTAATGAATAATAAGAAAACTTGAAAGATGTGCGACGTTGTGAAATTTGATTAAAATACGCACACAATGTTTGTGAAACTTTCTGTCAAACTTATTTGCATAATCAAAAATTAAACAATGGCCTTCTATATTATTTTATTTGTTATATCTCATCATTCTATTTATTTGATGATAAGTTGAAAATACTCGATTTGAATATATAAATATATGTGTGAGATATTTAGAAGTAAATAGCAATAGAAAAGTTAGATATTGTGTGAAATTTATATTCGCATATATAATTGAAAAGAATATTTATATTATATGCTAACAATTGTCAGCACCATGTTTACCATTATATGACAATATTCATTGGTCATCCATTCCTTTTGATTTTCAAAAGTGTTGTTTTTTAGGATTTGAATATTTAGTGATTTTTTTATAATATTCGTTCTTTAATAAAATGATTTATAAAATATGTTTTAAAAACAATATAAGCAAATCATGACCGCTCACATAATCTTTTCCAATAGTAGCGCGCCATCTATTGGAATAAAAACCAACTAAACGTTTATCTAAATTTTCCTTGATATTTGACCATCCCATTTTCTTGACAAATCGATGAAAGCCAACGATGAATGCGTTTCGGGCCGTTGGCCTCTGTTAGCGCGGTTCAGGCTGTACCTCAACGACCAAAATTCTGGTCCTAGAAGATTCCTGAGAAATCAAGAAATGGGTATTTGAAGCCAAACTTGCGTAAATGCTCTGAACAAGTGAAACTATTTCCTCATTTATCTAGACTGAGGCCAACTTTTTATATTAACACGGATCTCTGTTCACCATGATGCCAAACAAGTAATGTTCATTACAGGTACTCAAGAAGAAGATAGCGTCACTCCGTACTTCGGCGCGGCTCTCGGAGTAGCCGGCACTCTCCTGGTTCTCGGCATTCTCGGTGTGACAGTTCGCTTCTGTCGGAAACGGAATCGACAGGTGTCGCGCCAGGACAAGCCTTCAACCAGTGAGTGGTTTCTTCTTTCCTTAATGACCATCCTCCCACTTTGAATATTTAAACGATATTTGCATCTTATTGGAAATTTTTACCCCTAAATTGACTCAACTACTTCAAAAATAAAGGAGTCTTGTTATAAATTAAATAAATTTAAATTGTAGTTTAAATGACTTTCTTCTTAGTTTCGCATTCATATATGCAATTTGGTTATCTGTTTCCTTTGTCTCTTTAAGTAATAGTTGATATATTTAAAGATAATATTTTAAACCTTATTTTCTTCCTCAAGCATGTTGGTCGTATTATAGAAAATTAGGCCAATATATGAGTTTTCAGCTTGAAAGGTTTTAATTTTAAAATTAGATAAAGTCATTGAAAGTTTATTCCACATTAGTTTTATTAATATGACCTGAAAATATAAGTACATATTCAAATAACTTCAAAAATGAAATAAAGAGGCGAAATTTCTTTACGAGGTTTCTTTCTAACAATCAAACATGGTATTGAACATGATGAGTATAGTGGGTACTTAGCAATTGATTTTACATTTAAAAATTCGAATTTCAAAAAATATAAACATTTAAGCTATATACAAGTATATATAGTATACTTGTATATGAAAAAAAAAGTATATATATGTTCTATAATTATGTAAATCCAAAAAATGATTTGTTAAAATTGAAGGTGCAGTCGTCTTGAATTTAATTAAAAAAGAGAAAATCAGTCTCAAGTAGTTTATTTTGAACTCTTTGAGCAAAAGTATATATTTTAAATTAAGTAAATATAGAATTTTAACAATTAATTCTATATCACCATTTACATACCTATATAAAATAAAATCTAACTTACCTAACCAACACTAAAAAAAACAAAACAATCTATTTATATTTAAGGTGGCGCCATCTAGTGGCCAAGAACAACAGAGTTATTTTAAACAGATTAATAAAATAAAATAATATTTACATGCATTTATCTCTATTATATTTCTATTAATTTTTTAAAAATTATATAACATATATATAGGATAATATACTTCAAACTCTAAATTTTATATTGAAATTCATGTAAAATATGCTGGTGAAAACAGAGGTATTTATTTTATATATTTCTGTAGATATTCATATAAATATATTTGATTAAACATGCTTTTAAAAGATTTAACAATAAACCAAACAGCGAGCACGACTTTAATACATTCTGTCTGATTTCACAATACGTAAATTAGAGTTCAAATGGTATTTGGATTCAGAAAAGTAAATATTAATCACATGAACGCACGTGAAGTTGATTATATTCTCAGATTTTGATTATAAATCATTTATAAATTTTATTTGAGGCATGAACAACTTAAATATATTAATAATTAATCTGCTATATTTCTAAATTAACAAAAAAAAAAAGGAAGGGGACGAGCCTCTCTCTCTCTATAACATTTGAAAGAATATATGAATAAAAGGTTCCCTTATGTTTTATACATATACGTCTCTCTATATATACAGCAAAAACCTTTTTAAAACCTGATAGTTCCCATATATTTATGATTTTCCATCATAATTTATTTTCACATTATGATTCCTGTTATTCTGATATTTGTCTGTGTGTCCTTCAGATAAAGTCTGCCAAGATATGGATCAGAAGTAAGTCATTCATTTTATTATGTTTATTTATTATCTATTTACAATGTATTTATTGTTAATACTTTTTTTCAGATTTTTATATTTAACTTTTAATTGTTATAGTGCCAAGTGGTAATACATATATGTGGCAATATAGTGATAATGTGGGGAGAGAGAAATAAGGAAAATTACAAGTTTGGAAGATGGGACCCAGCAAACCGAGAGAGAGAGGGAGCGCTAGCGGCTGCCACTGCGGAACGACCGTTTGTGTCCAACCACCCCCCGACTGTGTAAAAATAGGTCCTGAGGGTTCCAAGAAAAGCCCTGCGGTCGCCCCCCGGAATGTGGTCGTTTGTGTTCCAAATGACCGTACTTTAGCTGCGTTCTCTCTCTCTCTGGTCGACTGTAGATTTACTTTATTATTCCTGGAAGAGCATGTATTATGACATATATATATATTTTTTTTTTTTTGAAAAAGAGAATAGCACAAAAGTGAAATTTTATTGAGATCTGTTAGTTTAATTAGAAAAAGGCATCATCGTATTGTGTAATTGAGAGTTGTTGATGGCTTGTGCCATCTATCGCAATGATAAACCAAGAAAAGCTTATCGTCGGGAATTGAATAAAAATTGGTTGATGTAGACATAAATTTTCCAATTATATATTTCGCATTTTTTAATACTATATTTATTTATTACCAGTTGCAAACAAGACACGCTACATCCGATCTGGATAATTGCGCGTGAAACTATTTACAATAATTCATATTGTAGTAGAAGAGGTAACAGAATTATCATAAAGAAAATAAACAATTAAGAAAAAGAGCATTGAATAAACATATACATTAAACAAATAAGCAAAAACATAAGCAGATAGAAGAAATCGCAAGGTAGTTATTTACAGTATGTTAAGCAATGATGGGAGTTGATTTACTTTTAATATTCTTCAATATGTATATAAATTAAAAAATTAAATGTCAATGCGTTTGTTTCCGAAGGTTTTCTAAAATATTTGATATATTCAGATGAATCATGAAAGGATCCAGAGATAGGTACAAAGGCGAACAATTCCAGATATGCAAATTAATATTGTTGTGTCTTTTTTACATGTATTTAGGGTTAATAAATATATATTCTGTGAATTAAGATACCAATCCTATTTCCATTATAGAATACTCTATCTCATCTATATGTATGATAAATGTTTGAAAACTACTATATTAAAAAACTAGAAAATTTAATCAAAATTTATTCTCAAACTATATGATATAACATATATATATAAACTTTTATAATCAAGTCAAAACAACAAAACATACGTATGATATATCATAAATGTATGTTTTTGTTCTGAATTCCCTTTGATTTGTTAATAAAGAAAATTGACAATTCCATTATATACGTTAGTATATAATAGATTAACTCAGTATAATATATCACGTGTGATTAAAACCTACACCTGTATAGTGTTGGTCTTCCCTAATGAATTATGTCCCCGCATGGACTACACTCAACATCTATCATTCCGTGGCCATTAGGTTCGTTCTCATATTTCATCTGTAATCAGGACCTGAGGATACGCACCACACCTGAATGGAAATGTCATAACTTTCTTTTTATGTTATGCACACACATCAAAAATAAAAAGGTTTTATATTTCAAAGAATATTTATCATTTTTATTCATTTATATTGATATTGGTTAAACCGTAAATATTACAAAATCCATTTTTATTGTTTTAATGTTAGTATATATATCATATCACATTGAATAAATTTTATTAGTAGTGGTCAGGTCTTATTAACCAGGCTATAATAGAAGACTATTATTTTTTTATTTGGAGAGGTAAGAAGGAAAATGCGTCTGTAGTTAGAAAATAAAATATATTTGAGAATCTATATTAATAAAATGGAAATTTCATAAGTGTTGTTCACTAAAAACTTTCGTTACAATGCATCAATTTCGACCAAATTTTCAACATTTATGTAAAACGAGATGGAGCAGGTTTTGCTTAACATCAAAATATTTTTCCTAACTTTAACATACATAACTTTGCTGTTATCGATAAAATACAAAAAAATTCAACAGAGTTAAAGTGTTCACACTTTCAAAAGTGTTTACACTTTAGCGCTTCTTTGAAAATTAGTTTTAATCTTTTTTATA
Organism: Cordylochernes scorpioides; assembly: GCA_030710605.1. NCBI lineage: Eukaryota > Metazoa > Arthropoda > Arachnida > Pseudoscorpiones > Chernetidae > Cordylochernes > Cordylochernes scorpioides. The sequence continues at coordinate 2,705,728 of CP092866.1, read as the reverse complement.
TATATTTTAATAACTTTTATACATGGTAAGACTCTTTTATTTTATAGTTTTCATATTTTATACCAAAAAAAGTTGAAGCCTTACTTGATGAGATCAATTTTATTTTTTAGATACATTTTTAGGCTTTTCGAAAGTGTTTACACTTTTGAACTTCTTGGAAAATTAGTTTTAATCTTTTTTATATATATTTTAATAACTTTTATACATGGTAAGATACTTTTATTTTATAGTTTTCATATTTTATACCAAAAAAAGTTGAAGCCTTACTTGATGAGATCAATTTTATATTTTTGATAAATTTTTAGGCTAATTTTAATTTATTTCTTTTTTCAATTATATATGCTATTTCTAACTTACGTGGTTAGTATTTTTATAAGACTAAGGTTATTTATATTATTTTTTACAAAAAAAGATTGAAATTTCATTAATGTGCTCAATTTTATGTCTTTTTTGAGGACCTTAACAAAATTTTTAATTAATTGTTTAGATATTTTAATAACAGATTATTTATGGTGTTTTCCACTTATATGGGTTGTTTTGTAAAAAAAATTTAGGTTATTTCTATTTTTTTTTCACTAAAAAGTTTGAAATTTCATTAATGTGCTCAATTTTATGTCTTTTTTGAGGACCTTAACAAAATTTTAATTAATTGCTTAGATATTTTAAAAGTAGTTTATTTATAGTTTTTTTTTAACATATAGGAGTTGTATTTTGTATTTTAGAAAATTATTTCTATTTTTTAGCTCAAAAAAGCATGCTTTTTCATTGCCGTATCCAGCGGTTGGTCTATTTTTGAAGCTTTTTAATGATAACTGGTTTTGTACATTAATTTTTTGGTAATATATAATATTATTATTTTAGTTTTTTAAAATCTTTTAACATATCTGAAGGTTATTTTGAATAAAAAATTTAAAAATTTTGATTTTTACCTCAAAAAGACAGGAAATTTTTATGCTTTGTTTAGAAATTGCTGGTTTTGAAGCTTTTGTTATTAATCTCAATCTAAATTTTTTTTCAGAATATGCCATACAGTTTATTTATTATATTTTCTACATATATGGGTTGTATCTAAAAAATAGGTTATTTATATTTTTAAATAAGCAAGGGATTTCTTTTACGAATTCATTTATTTGTCTTTTTGAAGTCCTTTTTCAAATTTTTTTAAAGATATTTTAATTTATTTGATTAAATATTTTATATTTAGATTATTAATAGTTTTTTTTTAACATATAGGGGTTTTATTTTGTATTTTAGAAAATTATTTCTATTTTTTTAGCTCAAAAAAGAATGCTTTTTCATTGCCGTATCCAGCGGTTGGTCTATTTTTGAAGCTTTTTAATGATAACTGGTTTTGTACATTAATTTTTTGGTAATATAATATTATGATTTTAGTTTTTTTTTAATATTTTTAACATATCTGAAGGTTATTTTGAATAAAAAAATTAAAAATTTTGATTTTTACCTCAAAAAGACAGGAAATTTTTATGCTTTGTTTAGAAATTGCTGGTTTTGAAGCTTTTGTTATTAATCTCAATCTAAATTTTTTTTTTCAGAATATGCCTCGCCACAGCCGACGTTTACTTGGTAGGAATACGGCTGCTTCCAGGAGATATAGGAATGCTAGAGCTATTGAGACACCACTTCAAAGTGAGACGCGTCGTGCGCTTCGCCTTCTTAGGTATTCTGAAGCCCGCGTCGCAGCTACACAAACTATGCAAGTTCCTGTTCAGCGTATTCAGCTTTGGACTCATAAGCCTTTTTCAGGTTTGCAGTATAATGCCCATATTGATTATAAAGCTGATTCATCTGTCGATATAGGCCAAATGTCTCGGGTATGCCAAACTTAAAACTATATATTCAAATTATTCTACTTAGCTCACGAACAGGGCCCTCTATCAAAGATTAGATTAAATCAGGCTGATTCAAACAAATAGATAATGCTAATAACAAACAATTATAAAAAAAATATTATCTGAATATATATCACTCGGGTAGATATGCACACGGGTCAACCCGGGGGGAAGCCCGGGCCATTCGTCTAGTAATAAATATTATAATAAAAGCTATTACTTAAATATACATTGTAATATTGAAATAAATATATTTTTGTGGATTGTGTTCAGGTGTGCAATATCTTTGAAAGATATTGAGGACATTACAGATTTGGGGAAAAAAGAACCAGATTTGATTCCAGCAAATAACGACGTGCCATGTGAGTACCAATTACGTTGAACTAATATTTTAGCAAAAAATACGTGAATAGATGAACTATACCTATATCACAACTTAGCTAATACGTCAACCCAGTATTCACCAACGCCTAGTGCAGGGGTGGCGAACGTGCGGCCTTAAGGCCGCATGTGGCCTTTTCTTGCCCAAGTTGTGGCCTTTTCATAAATTCAAAATTATAATTTTTCTTTCGCAGTTTTCAATTACTACATTATTTCATTGAAAATATATAATACGAATGTTCTCATAGTATGTCATAATATATATAATATAGTAAATGTAAGTATTTAAATTTCTAAAAGTAATTCAAGTGTCGTGCTAAAAATGAAGTACATAACTATACCACTATATCGGCAGCGCCGATTTGCGGCATATGAATGCGGCCTTCTCAAAAATGGTAAAATGAAAATTGGCCTTTTATATAAAAAGGTTCGCCACCCCTGGCCTAGTGTAACTATTAAAATATCGCAAATATTTGAAATTCAATGATTTTTAATTAATATAAATTCAAGCATACATCACACATGATACAATGGATGCTAACTTTCAAAATTTTATTTATATAAATTTAAAAATGTGGATATTTCCTAATATCTTCCGATTTAGTAAGGTATTTTAGAAACCTCTATTTGGGAAAATTTGAAGAATTTTATTTTTTGAAAGAGAGCTTGTATATAAAGAGATAGTGTCATTATATTGGGTTTTTAATTATAGAGAGAGAGACTATTAAGTGAAAATGATCAATATAAAACTTAGTTTGGTCGCGATATAGGCTTGAATAAAATTTAAATTAGGTGATGATTCGAATTGGTACGTGTGAACAACGAGAGGTTTAAAGAATATTCATAATATATTGAACAAATATTTATTTGGAAAGATATTTTGAAATTGTTAAAATAGATTGCTATTCAATTAACCTTACTATTTTAAAACTGGAATATAACAATTCCTCAATTTTAATAATGTTGAGACATAATCGAAAGCTTGAATATGTTTGTTCTTTAACGATGTTTATATTCTTATAAATAGGAGAGAAGTGTTTTTATGAAAACAATAAAAGATTATTCTATTTCTGTAATACCCTCGTGATCAATTAGGCACCAATTTTAAATGAGGTATTTAATAAAATAACAAGTTCTTATTATAACTCGTAAACAGAGTGTAATCTGTTGATATATTTTCAACAATAGTTTATAATGAATATTTCGAAATATTTTCTTAGAAATGAATTAACATTTCATCTAAATATTCAATAACTAACAAAACAATATTTTAAGATTAATTTTAAAATTAATATTTTATTTTTAAAAGCAAATTGCTAACGTTGAAAACAAATTTATAGAATCTACGGAATATATTGATAATATATTTTGTGGAATGTTGAATGAAGAAAGTTTAATATGATTCAGAAGATTCTCGTGACGAATGTATAGATATATGTTCTGTATTCTCGATTTGTGATAATGTCTTATATATAGAAAATTATTGGGTATATATAACTTCTTTAAATTCTACGAAAAAAATAATATTATTAAATAAAAATATATTTACACTAAAATTAAAACTGCCTCATTAAATAATAGTTGAACGTAAAAAATATTTATTTGTATGTTTAACTATTTATTTCAAATAGTTGAAAGATATATATTGGATATAAAATTAATTATTTATTTACCTTTTTTTTCTGGTAGAAGAGCTTCAGAATTGTGTATATTATGATAAAGAAACCTATATCTTTGAAATATAATAGCAAATATTTGGTTGTCAATCCCAACTCTAAAGATTCTTATGCATATTTATTCCTGTCCTTAACGCGCGGGATCTCTCTCGAATATTTCAAATTTAGAAATTTTACCTAGGTCTATAATGTTTCCTCTGCAACTCTAGAATTTACACATATATATGCAGTTTTTTTATTATAAAGGTTGAGTCGACTAATAAACCTAACAATAATTTTATGAATTATAATTTCATATATTCTCAAAAGATGAAGCAGACCTTTATGATATATCTACCGTATAAAATTCCCAATATGATATCAAAGAAATTTCTATAAATAAAAATGGTCACAATCGATATTAATCCAGAATAAATAAATTTAAAAAGTGTGTTTAATATTAAATAATATTATATGGTATAGAAGGGTGTCTAGCCATTATTTAATTCTTTATAGTTAGGTTAGATTAGCGAGGGCAGATCTTACACTCTGAGGGAGTTAGGGGATTTCTCCTTTGGGGACAATTAATCTTGGCCGTCCAGATATGGAAGACATCAATTGCCTTCAACACAGGGCCCCTAACTATCTAACCCCAGCTGATAATGAGAATAAACTACCTCCTAATTATTATTATACTTGCTATAAACTCCGCTATAGTTACTAAACATTCGGTATTCACTGGGATATTAATAAAAACAACAAATATATTTGTTATCAATTTTCATTCTATTTTATTGTTAATATAAATAAAGGATCATTAATTATAAATGTTTATTTACTTTAATATTCTATGATTACTATCTATTAATTTCTGTTTCAAAAAGATATATTTGAGAAGTCATGTATAGCAAGTATCGCTAATTTGTCTTATTCCGCTAATCAGTGTAAACCCTCAGGCTATATAGTTATTCTTTAGTCATCTCAGAATATGATATTTGGAAAATAATTGTTTACCTTGCTTAATAGTTTATGCTAGAATAAATTAATTTGCTGTATATACAATCTCCATATTTACAATATATTATATTAAAATAAGTATATAATATGAATATACATATACTGAACATTAATACACGTAAATTTGTAAATATTTTATCATAATTTTTAATTTTTTTGTTTTGTTTGTTTATTCTGTAATAAGCGGAAATACTTCAATAACACACCTTGTCGATTAATAAATACATTTAAAAATAAAAATTGTATACTTTATACAATTGAATATTGATTATATGCAATTTGATAGTACGAAACAGAAAGATAATAATTCAGAATTGATTGCATTCGTTTTTATTTTATTCAGATGCTGCGTTAAATATGTTTCAGGAAGTTCAATAGAGACATTTCGAATTGATAATGATAAATATTTTATTCTTTATAACAAGATACGGAAATTAAGTTTGAAATAAAGTAAATATGGAACTAATATATTAATAGGTCAAGAATTCCTCTCATATGCATCTATATTAGGTAGATGTACAAGTATTATGAATAATGTACAAGTATTAATTATATTATGAAAATAGTCAAAAGCATTAAAATTTTAAAACAACATTATTTTCTAATAAATATATGTTAAAAGGGATCCTAATTAACTTTCATATGCTAGGTATAAACAGACAGTCATATATTATATTGAAAGAAAATTAAAATTACAAATATATATAAATAATATATAAATAAAAAGTTAGCGATATGTTATATAATATATAGATATTTCAATAAAAAACTATTATTAGAGAAAGAGCGTTTCAATTTGATATATTTCTAAAATATTTTAAGTAGTTTCAATTTTTTTTTTACGTTTTAATATATTTCATATACTATATATATTCAGCATCAATTTTCCCAGAATATTACTATCAAAATTTTAATATTCTCTTAATTGATAATTAAATATTTATATATATATATATTGTTTTATTCTGTATATATAATATATTCCAGTATATTTGTCTGAACTAACCTGCTACTCTAAGGGAATTTTCAAAATGCCATCATACAATATTAATTTATTAGAACCTCAGAACATTTCAGAAAATTCACCTAGTTCCATGAAACTATCAAGGTTTTCAATTGAAGTGATCTAGTCGGTTGAATTGACGAAACAGCTCGGAGAGTTCACTACTGATGAACTCTTCTAATATATTTTTAATCGCAGTAAGGACAATTGAAGTTTGTTAAATTTGAAAAGAAACATTCTTTATTTCACTTACTCTATCTCCCTCGTGCCTTAATTTTTAAATTTCTTAAGAATAAATGAATTAATTATTATTATTATTATTAATTTTATTAACATCATGAAACGCGATATCCCAAACTCAGGGATATTAGCGTCAATACATTAAACTGCATTACAGCAATTCGGCTATATACAATCCTGTTCAATTCATTATTTTACATAAATTAACTAAAGAAAATTGTCCAAAGAGAAAAACAAACAACAAAGCAAAAACACACAGAGCAAGCATCGCAGTTCTTTTTTTTTTCTAAGATTCCTTCTCTTTTTTCCAATTCAAGAGAAAGTTGTATATGTATTTACAAAATTGATCAAAATTTTTATACTTTTCTTTTTTGTCTACAAAATCATCAAGCTGTCCAATACGACCAAATCTATTTTCCCTAAAATCCTGGAAAATTGGGCACTCCAGAAGTAGATGTCTCGCGTCTTGAATTTCACCTCCGCAGAAGCATCCTGGTTCCTTCACGGCGCCGATAGTTGCCAAAAATTTCCCAAAATTGCCATGATCTGTAATGAATTGGATATTATAAAAATTTGGACGGAAAAATCTTGGAATTCCTAATACGAAAAAGCTTCTGAAAATTTCTGAATTAATGAAATAATGGGTGTGCTGATTAATCTTCAATTGAATATTACTAATTGGAAAAAGATGAACAGCTATAGAGGTTGATGTTGCAGATGTGAAAGAGTTCGAGGAGCCGTTCCAAGTGGTGAGACAGAGCATGCTGTCCATAGATCGATTCTCCACCCAGAGCGACAACTCCAGAGCCCGGTCTTCCTCCAAGATTGCGCCAAGCATCCGGGTGAGTAGTCATGGTATTTCAGCTTGCTAGAAAATTATTTTCATTCCCGATACCGGATGTATAGTGAACAAGCCAATCAAATACATGTTGGGGATCATTATCATTACACAAGGAAATATTCGAACTGTGAAAACAATTGTATTTTGAAAATGAATGGGCTTACAATTTTTTTAATAGAGAATAAATAATCTCTAATTGAGAAAAGAAGACACAATGTGTTAAATACTTGAATATTCAATTTTTTTATTGTCTTGAAAGATTAGCTCAAAATATTGAACAATTCAAAAGTATGATTATATATGTGATATAATAATCAAGGATAAGAAATTCCTGTGTATGAAATGCATTTCAAAATTTAATATGAATAAAAATTAGAATTAAATAATGAGCAATTGAATATAGGAGAAACAAAAAGTAGCCTGGATCTGATTTTTAAAAACTATTTTTCATTTTAAAATGTTTTTTTTTATCTTGATCTTCATCATAAAGAAATATTTATGCGTATATTCATACATATTTGTGTTTATATTCCAAATGGTTAGGTATTTCTAAAGACTATATTTCCATTATTTTGAATTGAACATAATGAGATCATTGAACAATAACAAGGGGCTGTGGGCGCAGTGGTGTGAAGAAGGTGATATCAGGTTAGGGCCGCACGACTCGAGCCAGTTCAGCCCAGTATCATTTCCAATGGCCGCCATGGACCCCAGGATACTGTATTCCACGCCCCTGGACCCCAGGGGGCACTACGGCACCAGTGGGGAGTCCGTTGGGACCGGGGACACAGCGGAAAGTCCGCTACTAGGCGATGGACCGAGACAGAGTTGTGTAAGTTAGCCACGATCACCATGGCTGGACTTAGTATTCATAGTAGTGTGGACGGACGTGTATGCAGATAGACGGTACGGCTTCCACTAACGTTTTCTAATTTATCAAGTACGAGGATCCATACTCAGTGATCTTGTGATATCCAAGGTAAGTACAAATATTCATGCATAACATACAATTCATTTAGCTAGATTTGTTCTGTAGCATATTTTAATATTATTATTTCAACAGATAGGTTTTTTATAAATATATTTTTTTTATAAATATAATGTTTTGATTAGGGTCTCTCTCTATCTCTTCTAAATGTTTAGATTTTTCAAAATAATCCGCATTTTACTTCTATATTTCCGAAAAGAATAAATTTTATTTGATTATGAAAACAACCAAATTTAAGTTTGGATCGTTATATCGTATAACTAATCGCTTTTAGAACTCCGTAGCTTCTCTTGAAAGTCGCATTAGACTCATAAGGCTTCTCTCTACTGTCCTATGAGGCCACTACATATTCTTTATAAAATGCCGCGTTTGACCTATAAATCTTCTCTCGGACGCCATAGACTATTTAAACTATAGTTTGACTATATTTCTCTCAAACATTGTGTTAGACCTCTGAAGCCTCTCTTGAACGCCAAATTAGACCTCTTATTTCCTCAGGAGGGCCGTATTAGATCCCTGATATTCTATCGAACCAGCAAAACTGCAATTTCTTTCGATGGTCACAGTTGATTTCCAATCACAACTGCTAAATCTTCTTTATATCTATACATTTCCTTACAAAGTATTCCGTTAGTATAGTTCGTTGTGCACCACCGTCTCCTCGTTTCACCAAACATTTATATTCCGTTTTTTTGCAGTAAAGTCAGTTGATTTATATTGATATTTGGTGGAATAATTAACTGAGCTATATTTATTTTTCTATACTGAGTTTGAGCTGATGCCTCCCTCCGAAAGATAAAGTTTAGTCATCAAGACATTGCCCAATTGTATCAATATAATTGAGAGATTATACCGTTCTTCCTTCTCTATTTTTTTGACAAAAGATTATGAATACATATTCATAGATTTTTGTTTGACTATTTTCACATTTGAAAGACATTCACCTAAAGGTACAGCACACAATGATTGGAATTTACACAATAACTTATTTTTATTTTCTGCTAAAATTCCATACAGTCTGGAAAAACCCTGATATTCGGTAGGGCAAATTCATATATTTTTGATATAATATCAATATAATATATAACATGAATGAACATATATGAGGTCTTAATTGGAATGCTCCCGTAAAATTTAGAAAAAATAAGTGTTATTATAAATGAAGAATTACGAATTTTTTATTCATGAATAGAGTATGTTCAACTAAATGCATGAGACCACACAAATAAAATTTAATGCAAATATTCAGTTTTAAATTGTTTATAAGATACATATTCGATAAAGATATAAAAATAAATATTTATTATAAATTATATATAAATAACTAAAAAATATTCATTATATTTTTTGAACTAGAAGTAAATAATTCAAATTTGTTCGGAATAGTCAGGACGGAATATGACAGGGAAATGTCGTGAATTTGAAGACTTTTTCCCCAAAGTCACTGGTTTGTCAGAGGCTTCAGGTTTCTTTCTGTTTTTTCTTGAAATTTTCCTCATTTAAATTCTTTTTTATATTAAAAATTTCAAAATAATTGTATTATAATAATATTTCCATTGAAAAATTATAGAAAATTGATTAAGAATCAAGAATGGTGTTCATTTAATGATTATTTACTTTTATTTGAATATAAACACATATATAAATACTCAAAATATTTTTCAAACATTTACAAATAAACGATGGATTGTTCTATTCCTAAATTTATTATTTCATTATTTTATATTTCAAAAATAAAACTACAACCTTTTGCAATGAGTTTCTTTTATTCTTTTTTTTATTTTTGACAAAGGATTATGAATACATATTCATAGATTTTTGTTCAACTATTTTTACATTTGAAAGACATTCACCTGAAAGTACAGCACAAAATGATTAGAATTTACACAATGACTTATTTTTATTTTCTGCTGAAATTCCATACAGTCTGGAAAAACACTGATATTCGGTATTGTAATTTATTGATCAAGTTTTCCTAAACTTACTATAAATACTATCCGACTATATACATGGACAACATTCGGGTGTATATTGAATGAAGAGGTAAAAAACTAACTATATAACACAAATGTCACGTGGGAAATATATTAATGAATCTTCTAGAATATATTCTATATAGGCTGAATATGTTTTCAAATGAGTATGCATAGAAATAGAAACTTTTACAAATTCAAATTATAAGAATAACATTTCAACAAGCCTATTTTGGGGCTATATTCTAATATATTAGGGTATATTTTAGAAATATTCCTTCAGGCTTCTCTTCAAATACTTTATACCTAAATAAAAACAACAATATATAAACATTATATATCGATATTATTGTTTATTAACGAAATAAAGAAAACATTTTGATTATTATTATAATTCATTTGAAATCATCAAAAATGTATTATATTCTAATTAATTGCAATATAATTGATTTATTTCAATCAAGTATTTTAGAATATATTTTATATAATTTTCAGCTTTTAACCTCAACATGTGTTTTTCCAGGTGCAAGATGCCTACATGAAACACAGCTCAAATCTTGTTTATATTTTTAAAAACCGTTATGCAATTTTTACGCTTTATAGATATATTGTAATAAATGTTTTATTCTTTCCTACTACTCTTGTTGTTAATTTATTTCACACTTCTTAAATTGAATTAGTTATGGCTTTATTCACACATTTTCGGAAATATAGTTTATTTTTAACCATAACAAACAAAATTTGATTTATAATTGATATATTATCTTCGAATCAGACCCGATATCTCCACAAGGGATGCTTGCGTCAAGCAACATTACTTAATATTCAGAGACGATTTTATTATAAACCATTGCTGAATTACAAGGTTTGAGTAGAAATTTAAAAAAGAAAAGGATATAAAAAGATATTAAAATCATGCTCCATTTTTCATCTTACATAGAGACAACCAATGAAATAAATACAAATTCATAGTTTAGCAATTTCGGTCTTTTAACCAAGAGAGAAAATCATAGATATATTTACCGCATTTCCTGGATTTTAAATATGCGTCCTCACTGTTTATAAACATAAAAATATCCCTCTATTCAATGTTATCCCGCTTTCTGTAGTTCAGAAAGATTGAACATTCAATAAGCAGGTGACTGGAAATCTGCTAATTAATTTCTCTCTGATAGTCTCTCAAATAAATCTTATCATAGGAATGTGTGGAAGATTTTTCTAGTATGAAATTGTTAATTCTATATATTTTTCAATATAGAGAGCGAATTGTTTTAGAACATATGGAGAATGTTCTGCTGTTTTTCTACTCCACGAGCTAATAGGCGCGCGTTTGGAGTTATTGAAGACATTTATATCTAGTCTGATGATGAAAAGTCGATCTTCACACCATATTTATTTCATATCGGCCTATTCAATGCTGTGCAACATGTTAATCTTTGATTTGTAAAAAGGAAATAATGCATGTACGACAGCACATAAAATTTGTTTTGTATATGGACAAGACGTTGTTTCTCACATGGTTCGCAGGGGGTTTATGATGTTTCTACAGAATGATATTAATTTTGACGATCAGACACGAACTAGACACATGGTAAAATAGACAGCTGTTGCCTAAAACATTCGCTCTCTAGCGAATAAAACGGCACATATTTATACATTCCAAAACCCAAGGTACAAGATCAGTGGAAGCAGTGTTTTTATGTATACGATATTTGGGAAACGTGTTCTCTAACAGAGAGCGTAATCTTCTCTCCTGTGTAATACTTTCAAATCCCTGTTGATAAATCAAGTAGAAATTCCTTTATTAAACGAATTCCTTTATTAATTCCTTTATCTCCACAACAAAAATGGACGGAGACGACTTCGAGGTAAGTACAGTAAAGCTACACCCTAAGACAACCAAATTTTGTTGCTCCTAGAGTGAGATACTCTGATTAAGTTGGATCACGGAATATTGGTTCATCATGTTGAAGAAGAGAAGAATACAATATAAAGAGAATTAATGAAGAAAATAGACTGAAAATGCCCAATATGAGGAACATTGATTTCAATCATGACAAGGACAAAACACATGTCTAAGATGTTTCTCAGTAATATTCTGGAATATAAACCGACATATTTTAAGATTTGTCCCAAACTTTCTAACATCGCTTTTTTAAACTATCAGAAGAAATAATTTATATATATTAATAATTAAATATATTTCCGTGCAAACATCATAATAATATTTCCTCATACCTTGTTTGAGATTTCTTTCGGGAGTTAATTGGCTTGTATTCATATAAATATTTAGTCATTACATTCCATAACAGTTAGAGGAACAGCAAATTATAATTATATATATTTATGTTGAGAAAATTGGTCATTTAAAAACGATATATATCTTCATTTTGTTTCATAAATATTAGTCAAAATTATATGTATATATAATGAGATGTTTAGAGGTTTTTTTAATAGATTAGACAATGTGTTTTTTTTTTATTTCTATCTTACATTTTCAGCCGTTACCAACACCTCATAGTAGTTTCAATCTCTCTCACAAGCACAAAACACACACAAAGTAATGAAACAACTATATAGGGTTTTAAAATATAATCGAAGACACACAATATGTTGTAAACGTTGACTTTCATCTATTGTATTATATAATATATATTAGATAATAAAAGGCATATATTGGATTTGAAAATATATTTATTTTGCCAATATTTCGGCTGGCTGAACGCCAACCTTTATCGAGGCATTACATTTTTGTATACACAAACTCAGCGCCGCATAGTGTTATAATATCACAGTTGAAATCAATTAAAATACAGAGTAGGTGGGAGAAATTTGTGAATGTAAAAAATAATTATTATAAAAAATTGCAATCAAAATGTAAAATATATTAAAATATTAACGGAAAAATATGGGTTCTATCTTTATATTTTAAAATGTTTTTAAAAAGTACATAAAAATAATGTAAAAATATATGTATCTATTAAAACATTTGAAAATGAATTTAAAATGATTTAAACAATAAACTGTAAGAACTTTTTAAAAAGGTTTAACAAAAAATGTGGGTATTTAAAAATTCATTTCAAAATTGATGGAGATCGATTTAAATGTAAGTAAAAAATATTTTATAAAAATGCATTGAAATGGAAGTTAAAGCAATTTAGGAAGAATATATAAGAAAAAATAGATTAAAAAGTGGAAACTAAAAAAGTTTAAAGTATTTCATGTAATAAGTTATATATTTAATGTATCAATACTTTTGTGTATTAAAGCGATAAATGTAAAAATAATTAAACAAGTGGTATGTATTAATTACAGGTAATAACTAATGTGTGAAAAAAATAATTTAAGAAATCGCGGGTATTACAACAAAATTTAAAAATTCATTAAGGCAAAAAAATAAATTAAATAAAGCAAAGTTGTGTAATTTAAAGAAACGGCACCTCTCCCTTTAAAAAAGTATAAAATAAGTCAATTTAAAAATAAAAATTGACTAATTGAAATTAAAATAATTAGACAAAAAAAATTAAGAAGATCTAAATGGTGTGTAGATGTAACATATATGTAACATATTATTTCATTTATATATATTATTATTTAGTATAAACATTATATTTTGTTTGTTCAACACATTTATGAATGAAATAATTGACGCTAACAATATTGTATGTTTTTATTTAACAAAGTTAAAAAATTTAACCTATCGCATACTCTTCGTTGATTATAATATATCCTACTTAAATGTTTGCTCCTGTGATATCAAAATCAATAACAAAATTATTCAGGCTTCTAACACTATACATGGCTTGTGGATCTAGGTCTGCATATGGTAAATGAGTATCAGGAATATGTTATAATGAATATTTCCGTAATTATATTAATATTGAATAATTATATTTGAATTAATATTTCAATTGATGTGTATACCGAATTAATTATGTTTTAAATTAAATATATTTTATTCCTACAATCTTTAATTTGAAGAGTTGAAAAATAAACATTCACAATTCCATATATATTCTAGATATACCATCAATAAACTTATTATCAAGTTCTATGAAACTTCACAAAATGTACTCAACAAATCGAAATGTAGATATACCGGTATAACGAGATTTTACTGTCCATATAAAAATATTTCTACATGTTAGAACTTTCATTTTGAGGATTTTGATGAGATGTTAATAACAAAAGGAATAGAATCAATTCACATATGATAAGATAGAGCGAACATGAAAGGAAAATAGCAGAAAATAAAAAGAATTTAAAGACAGAAAAGGAGGGAGGAAAATCCCAGAGAATAAATAAGTTCTGGAGAGATGGGCCACAGGGGATTCCGCAGCTTGGCCGGCTAATAAACTGATTTTACTGGAAGCGAGGTTTGGTCTTCCATTTGTGACAATTCCAGATTTCTCCTATAACTGAGTTACCCGCGGTGGGATAGCCGCAGATATTAAAACATCGTATAGAACTTTCATTCGTTTAAGGTTTTAGTTTGATTTATGGAATATATTGAAAATTGATATATTTCAAATCGATTGAGAATTTTAATAAATTAATTGTTTATTTTATTTAAATGAGCATAATTTGTGCCACTGGAAGTGTTTAAGCCTCTCCAGATGTTGTTTCAGAATAATTTATTGTGATGTACAAAATTATACTCCACTACATTTTGAAGAATATTTAATATTCACATCGAGGATATCTTGAGATATTATATTAATTGATATATTCGAATTTTAAAAACTAAATTTCAATCATGGCTTTATATTCTGATTAGCTTTCATTTATCTAAGTAAGTCTGCTTTGAAAAACAGCTGTATACTGTTATACATGTTATATATAGAGAAGAGAAATTTCGTGCAAAGGCTATCTTGTTCTATAAAATAAAATCGTATCTCGCAATAAAAGAGTTGCTAAATCTATTGACTGCCATCGCAAATTCGAGTCCACTAGTTTATAACGACGACGTTTGGTTTTACCATATTTTTTATGGTAATGAATATTTTATTTCTATTAAATAGTTATTAAACAAATTAAAACTTATAAAGAGAATATGAAAAGTAAATATTTGAGAGCCGCTCAGATCAATAGCCTCGCTGTACTATATATTTTATCTCCATATATTTACATGTATATAAATCGGGGAAAAGTACACGCATGTTTTCAAAGTAAAAGGAATCTTTATATACATGAAAAAAATTATTTATTAACATATAATCAAAAATTTATATTATTATAAAAATTATAGATTGTGTATATATTTGATTTGCAGCGTGGATTTGAACAGATCATTTCTTATTCTGGTCTTATATAGTGAGAGTTACTACCGGACCACGTGAATAAGCTTAAATCACAGAAAAAAATATCGATAAAAAGAGGTAATTACCTTTTGAAATATTGGCAATATAGATACTTTTTTATATACATCCATATATATATATTTGTGTGTGTGAAAATATATTAAATATAGAAAATATAAATATTGATATAAATATCATTACGATTCGGGTATTTGAAATAGCCCCCTGATACAAATTATCTTGCAGTCTGTTTGTTAGGGAATTAAAGAATAAATAAAGAACGAATTTTTTTTATATTTATGAGGCCGAAGATATTTATTTTATTAGTTTTATTTCTTTAGGCACACACAACATTAATATTCCTTTCTTCCTTTCCGTAAAACAAAAATAGATAGCAAACGCGCTATTGACCAATATGACTTTAAAACAAAAGGCTTTCAATATCAATCCAATGAAAAATGACATAATATTTGAAAGGAAAATGGGTTCGTTTAAATAACATAATAAAACCCTGAACTACCCCATTTTATTATTTCTAGTAAAAATTTGGGTTTAAATCACAATAAAATCGCTCTCAAATATTGGGGATTAAACTTTTATTGCGCTCTTAAAATATTCCCGTCGAAATGAGATATATGACAGAAGACTGAGAAACACCAGGGATCAGAGAATATTCCATAATATATTATTATTATTTTGTATCGAATATGTATTTCTTATGGTGAATATAATCCGCTAAATTTATTTGTAACTTATTCTGGAAATCAACATGTAAAATTTACCTAACATTCAATATTGATTGATATCGGTTTACTTGTGTAAATAAATAAATATATTTCTATTATAGGTTTCTCTAACAAAATATGTGATTTATAAGTAGGTGTGGAATTCGTTTTATTCACCATAAAGCCAATTATTAAACTGTTTTTTTTTTCAGTTTAGTAGTTTATTGAGAAACATGCATTTTTATATGATAAACATAGGATTGTTGTTTTAATTCTAAAAATGTCTCTCTTTTTATTTATTTATTTTTTGGTGATGATAAAGTGCTTTACTTTATTTCAGGTTTGTATTTTCTAATCATATTGGAATATGGATTTTTATTCTTTGCATTAAAGAAATCTAAGTCTTGATCTTATTATGAAATGCATATTTCAGGGTCCTACGAATTTAGGATCTTACGACATCGACTGAATATATTTTAATAATCCTTATAAAAATTTAGATGCATCTACGAAGGGCTAATTCTCTATTCATGTTCATTAATACATTACCTCATAACTATACCAATCAGAATATTCTATTTGCCTAATATATTAATTGAGAGCGAATCGAGGATTTTCATAGATAGGTGATATTTGGAAAAGGTCTATTTGACTCATGCTTGATATTGCATGCATCTGCTGAGAATTAAACAAAATAAATTGTTAATGAACCTCTTCTAATCATATATATTTAATTATAGATAGCACACAATATTATTTGATTATTAATTACTCAAAGTGAATATATGAATGATAATCATTCAATAAAAATATGTGAAAAATATCAATTATGATATATCTAATATAACATTTTTACTGAATCTTTCGAAATGCATGACAATGTATATCGAATAATTTTAATACCTCATTTCAAATTTTCATTAAAATATGTTTATAAATAGAAAATAATTTCATAATTATAAGAATTTAGAAGTATAATAATAATATTATAATATATAATATATGTGAAAACCATTTTCATCAAATTTACAACATGGGAACATCAATGAGGGGCCAAGAGTCTGAAACACATACGTGAACATCCTTCATTGATTAAACAAGAAAAGGTTTTTGGACAAATTTTACTGAATAAAAATTAAGGATTAGTTCATATTTATTCCGAATTATGGGAAAAGCCATCAGCAACCTTTATTTGCACGATCTGAAGATGCATTTCTCTTTAGCTATCCATTTGATCCCAATACAATTTCACATAGGTACTTAAGTCTACTGTAAAGTTACAATACTTACTGCCGTTAGATAGATTCTACCATCTCTTCAACTAAATCGTCTTTGGTTGATAATATGGCTCTATGACGCTATGGCGTGAAGCCGCCCCTGTACTAAGTAGGCCCTTAGCCCGATACCATGGCGTACAAGTTGTGTGCCATTGTTCGAATCCGCTGATATTTGGTGTTTAAACAATTTACTATATTAAATTTTATGCTATTAACTCTGAAAATATCAATGATATTCCGTGTTTCTGAGTATCTTCCAATGGGATAATCTCAGTATCAACATCCACCACAATATTAATATATTTATTCAAAAATTATATCAATTTCCCAATTTGTTTGTTTACTATATATAGATATACAACGCTGTCAGGTCGATGAGGAGACAATATATCATAAAGAATATAAATAAATGGACAATATAGCAAAAAGGAAGCTCCCACTCCTCATTAAATATAAATGAGCGGCGGAATTCTGTTGAGTCATTCTTATTCCGATTTCTCTGGGAGTACGTCTGCCTTCATTATCCTGATTGGACGGCCCCTCGCATTTCTGATGATGATGATTATAATGATTATAAGAATGAGAAATCTTTCTTAATCCTTTCTTCTGTACTCCTCGGAATATACTCTAAGTATTCTGTTGTATTGCATATTAGCTGAATAGAGGAAAGCCCATTCACACATTACCGCTACATTTCCTCAAGCTATATATGTTTTGAAAGACAGGTAGAATTTATTTTTATAATTTGTCATCATATGTTGCACATTTAATATCAATATATAATGGTGTGTATGTGTCTTTATAAATTCTACCTTAAAATTAATTATTCTGAATCCATTATTTTTTATCATTATGAAATTTGTTAGCTTATATAAATCCATGTATAATGGCTTGAGATATAATAATTCATGACTTTAATATATAGTAACATTTATATTTTATATAAATTTAATATTTTTGAAACACTATGCATGCCTTTTCTAACTTTAAATCTATATCTATGATATATATTTTTAAATTCTTCGCTCTAAAATAATATTTTTAAATACTTATAGCTGATATTTAATAAGGCCAATTGTTATTAATATTATCGGCCAAACTTACAATATCAATATAAACACGTAAATTTCGAATATCCAATAGGTATATTTAATATATTATTAATAAAAACATTCAAGAGTTTTTTATAATATTATAATTTACAATACTGATGTCTCTCTCTTCAACACATATTATATAATTTTATAAAATAAGGCTTATTTTGGATTGTAATAAGATTATTTATTAATCCGATATTTCGATGGACCAATCGTCCATCTTTTACCAGGTATTTTGTTATGAATCGAAATATCGGATCAATAAATAATCTTATTACAATCCAAAATAAGCCTTATTTTTAAAATATATATATTATGGATTGCTCTATATTCAGAATATTATATAATATATTAAATAGAGTGAATGCTTTTAATTTTAGATCTATAATCGAAATATCCCCCTCAGCTGTAGTGGTGAAAGCTTGTAACAAAATGGAATGTTCAATGGGTAAGGAAACGTCTGCAGTTGTTTGGATGCAGGTAGATATTATATGGGTGTTTGAAGAGATCTCTCCCTTATGTTCGGCCATTTGGCATTTTCATTTTTATGTAAATATGGGCGACCAATATGTTGCTACATAATCTTTAAGTGGGTTGTATCTAGCGGAGTATATTACATTTGTAATGTACATTTTCATCGTGCTATTGAATATTTCTTATTGTTCATTGCTATCTTTCTCGGAGTATTTATTTATAATTATGTTCATTGGTTTGAACCTTTAAAACCTCCTATATATGAAATTTAGACTCCTATTCAAAGAATTTATAATCAGTTTAAGAAGTATAAGAATTATTTTGAATATATATTATCATATACTAAATGCCCTCTCCTGATGAAATTTATAATTATTTATATAATGTATTTATATATTGTATCTAGCGGAGTATATTACATTTGTAATGTACATTTTTATCGTGCTATTGAATATTGCTGATTGTTTATTACTATCTATCTCGGAATATTTATTTATAATTATGTTCATTGGTTTGAACTTATAAAACCTGCTATATATGAAATTCACACTCCTATTCAAATAATTTATAATTAGTTTAAGGAGTATAAGAATTATTTAAAATATATTATCATATACTAAATGCCCTCCTCTCCTGCTGAAAATTATAATTATTTCTGAATCTAAGTAAAAATTCCTGCGGTCCTAGAAGCATATGTTCATATACATATAGTTCTTTTAAATCACCAAGTTACTCTGTTCAATAGCTATTTATTGTGTGTGTATACAAAGTATATAGGAAATTCAGTCCAATACAGTAGAAGAACGGTCTGGAGAATAAAACGGCAAATATCCTGGGAGTGTTCACCACTGATGCTTCTTTCGTGATTCTTTAAATTTCCATCCATTTAAGTACTAATTCATATATTTCAAAATTTATGGTTGAAAATAATTATAATTTTCAATAATTATTATGTGTGTTCTTTATATACATTTTCAATTGGGTAAATCATAATATATTTGTTTCTTCATCTATACCTGATATCATCATGATATTTTAATATTTCGTAACTTTTTTATTATAAAGATTAATATCATAAAATATCTGAGAAATCATTCTTTTTCATAAACAATATGAAGAGAAACAAATTGAAATTTAAAATTGTGTAAAAAAGAAAAGATTCACATGACCAATAATATTGTTCCCTTTCTATAAACCTAATCATATTATAAATATAAAATGGTATCTTTTTTTTTCACATCCCACGTGAGATATTAAACAAATTTTACAAATATATAATTACATATTATAATAATTTGTATTTATATAATTCCTTTTCTGAGAGATTATTTATATATTCTCAATGAATCTTTAAATAATATTTGGAATTTATATATTATATATTTAATAGGAATGTTTTATTATACAAATTTAGAATTGAAAAAGATTCCTTTTGATCTGCAAACATTGCTGAAATCAATGAAAGATTCTTGTATTGCTTTTCATCTGTTTTTATATCCCAATGGGGAATGTTTTGATTAAAACGGAAAACTTTTTATTAAAGTCAATAGTTCTTGTTAGGAAATTAGAGTAATTTTTGCACATAAAAATCCCTAAGCGAATTTATTTAAAAGCTGAATGGACTTATTTATGTGAACACACACGTCTATTTATACTTGTTAAACTTTATTTATTCAGAAATATCATAAATAAATATAGATAAAAAAGTACGAGGTCTGTTGGAAAAATATTCTCTTTTTTTGCGAAACCTTGGTGCATTTTAATGAATCGTGTTTTAATAAGGAGACCTTGAACCTCCATACGCTTGCTAGAATTCTTCTAAAGTTGATAGTAAGCAGCATTTGAGTGAGGTAGTTTTTAGTTCTCTCTTTGGATTTTAGTGTAAGGAAAATAACAGAATGGCTGGAGCAGGGTTATAGCATAATGTCCTAACAATTGGACGACAGCCAAGTGGAAATTTAAGGAATGCCGGTTTGAAGATGATCGCACATCAGTGGAGAGCAAACCACGCTTCGATCAGTTTTCAACAAGTGAAATGACCAGGTCATTGCCAAACTGAACGCTCTGGTGATGCGGGATCGTGGTATAACTTTCCGAGAATTACAGAAGAGGTGAACATCAGACCTTAATCAGCACATTCCATTCTGGCTGAATATTTGGCCATGAATATAGTGGCGGCGAAATTCTTTCTGAAGCTTCTGACGGCGGAGCAAAATCAAATTCGTCGTGAGGTCTCACAGGACATGATGGACTACACAAACAATGACCCCGACTCATAAACACCATAACCACTGGTTTCCAGTCCTGAGTGTACGGGTACGACCCGGAAACCTAAGTCTTCACAGTTGAGCAATTCCAAGCCACCAATACCAAAGAAGGCCCGCCATTACACAGCAACGTCAAAGTGATGCTGACTACTTTCTATGACTCTACTAGGGTACACCACGGAGTCAAACAAAGAGTACTAATGGATGTACTACTGTCGGCTACGTAATGCTGCCTGGCGCAAAAGACCGAAGTTGCGGTCTACAGGTAATTGGCACGTCAATCACGACAATTGCTCGAGAACATTCCTCACACTTGATTAATTATTTCCAGGGAAAAACCCAAAATCTATGGTTCTTCAGGCTTTTTAATCTTCCGATATTGCTTTCTACGACTTATAGCTGGAGCCCAAGCTCAAGAGGCTATTGAAAGGAAAGCGACTTCAGGAATGAGAGGACATTATAACTGTGACGACAGCCAAAATAGACTCTATTCCGAAGGAGGCTTTCACGGAACGATTCCAACAAAAAGGCACCACTTGGAGAAGTGTGTGAAGTCCCAAGGAGACCACTTTGAGGGTGATTAGGTTTCCAGCGCTCCAGGTATGTCTGTTGTTTTTCTATCCCCGCGCGAAGAGTTCGGATACTTTTATAACAGACATCGTATGAATAGGCGCATCTAGACCTACCATTATCATATAAAATTGAGTAAAATTTTGATATTTCAGCTCATTCTCAGATCACATTTTAATTATTATTATATTTCAATGCGTTTTACAATGACTATCTATTAATCGCCATGAAGGGAACTTATTGAGAAGGTCTATCTTTAAATCCCAGTATTTCTGATAGCTACATATATATTTTTAATATCTACCATTTGATAGAACATTTGATGAATGTAATTTCTATAATTGCAGACATAGTTTTGAATAGTTATTATAGTTCAAGTTTTGATATTTAGACATAGAACAAATGCACATCTATATAGTATTATATTTAAAAAATGCAAAATAACATAAATATTTTCTTTCAGTTCAAAGAGAGTGAATAATAAATATTTTTCATAATTGATACTTTCAAGCGTATTCATCATGAAATCCCTACTGAACAGTTTTGTTTATTGAAATTTATAGACAATAATACATTTTTTATAAATGTAAATGGAAGTTTGATGTTTCGGATTTCATATTTTGAGATTCCGTAGAAGTACCTTTCTAATATTTGCGAATATTTTTCGAACTGTTATTTCTTGAGCTAATGTCCATTTTTTTCGCTTTAACAGCTGTTTCCGACTCGCTATTAGTAACCAATCTATCAATTTCGTTTTTACTTATAATATCTAAAAATCGATTCTTAGACATCCATTTTAACTGAAAGTCGTTCATGCTCAGACTTTTCTTTGCAAGTAAGTTTTTTATTTGATTCTTTTGCACGGAGAGCAGATCTTTCGAAAGAATTGCGTTGGACGCATTTGAGGAGTTATCCCAATTGTTTTGATTATCGATGCTACTATTCAAGTCTTCACATTCATTTTTTAGTTCTATTTTTTCACTTTCGTTCATTTCTATTCCATATTTAATATTCTGTACGTTTTCTAGATATTTCTTACTCTCTAACGTGTCGATAGATTCATCATTCTCTGTTGTTGTATAATACTTCAATTCTCTGTCAAATTGTTTTCTTCTATTCGGTCTGTTGGAAGAGTACATTTTGACCACACATTTTTTCTTCTTCGCTATTATCCCAAATTTTCTTCTTGAAGGTCCATATCTAGAAAATCCATTTTTATAAGTTGGCAAATGGCCATTGTTGGAAGAAGAGCTGATTGTATAGTCAGGTTTGACGGATTGGTTTAAAACTGATGTATTTATCTTATAAGGTTTCATAGTAAATGTTTGAGGTTTGCCTATCATATTCTTATCTATACCTTGTATATATGGGGAATTATTGAATGCAATTCCATGGCACCCAGTATTATTCGACATTGGCGCGTCATTGATGTTCGAAGGCAATGAATCACATACATTCAAATGTATTATCTGGTAGTAATTTCCTGAATTCTTTGTGTCGCATCCTGGCTCGCCTCTATCCTTAGATTGCCCAGCATATTCCACATTGCCTACTTTATTCACATAATTTTGTGTAATTACTATGCTTCGGTCTTTACTGTCATTCGCCGATGATAAATTTTCTGGAAGATGAAGAGCTGGATGTTCAGGTATTTTACTCGAATTTTCTTTACCCTTTGGTGGATAGATTTCGGAAAGTTTATTTATCACTGATTGCAATTGTTCAAGTTTATTTTCAAATTCGATTTGATGAATATTTTTACTATTTGTTTTAGATGCATACTCCCCGACAATATCTTTCAATTCTAAGAGCCGTTCTTTAATATTTCCCCTTGTAGGTGAATCAACCGTTTTAAATTTGGCTTCAAAATTCTCATCGAACATTTTACCACACTTTTCCGAATCATTTCCCTTATTTAATAAATTCTGGTCATTCTGTTGCTCATTATTAGTTTGACTGAATACCTCTTTCGTAAGCATCTTAATCATTTTCCAAATTTCAGCTGGGTTTTTATAGTCGAAAGAAGGTTTAGAACTTAGAATATTTCGAACATTATTATGAATGGAAAATAACTTTGATTTAATAAATCTCGGAATTTCAATTTTTAAAGGTTCAAAAGGCATTTTCTCTTTCCAGTTTTCATCGGCACACCCATTTGGCATATCATCTGGTATTGGAAATTTTATATTAAGCTTATCAATATTTTTAATCCCTTTGCCTATTCGTTTAATGCCGGTTTTGAAACCATGTTTCATCATCTCCCATTGGTTAGCTGGAGCAGTAAATGAATCTTTACTTCCAGAATTTATGTACCATTCTTTAGAACTTGTAGATGTTGTGATATTCGTAGAGTAAGAGGTAGATGAGTAGATACTCTGATATTGACTGAGGTCTTCTTCTGAAGTAAATTGGTATCCATTTTGCATCTCCATAACATCTGGCATTAAATTGGAACCTTCATCTTCTGAAACTTGTTTGAAATCGATATAATGGTTACTTTTATTTTTACTCCTTTTCTTGGCGATATCAAAACGACCAAAAATATCATATTCTGAGTTTTTGAAGATATCTACCGTTTTTCTTTGGCCCTCTTTCGAATCAACTGAATGAGCCGATCTTCGTTCCTCATGTTTGCCCATGTATGATTGGCTTGTTCTCAAAATTGATGATGCGGATCTTGATTGATCTCTGACCTTTGTGTAAATAGGTCGAGATATGAAGACGTTTGAGCTTTTATCATTATCTTTGTTTCTTATTGAAGTTTCATTGGCTTCTTCGAGCCATCGGGCGCAGCGGTTATATGGACCGTCTGCGGATTTTAATTCTTCAAAATTTTGAAAACTTGATTCTTTCATATTATTTATTTAAAAGACATTGAAAGTCAAATATTTCCTTGAAATATTGCAAAATAATTAAAATGAATTATGTCCATATGGTTAAGGTGATTTGAAAATAATTATTTCATATATACATATAATTTTGAATATTAATTGAATTTATAGAGTTCTTTATAAATTTGAGTAGAAAATCTATATATAGAAGGTTCTATGCTAATTGTTGGCCTTCCAATTAATAAAATGGTTCTTGTTTTCTAACGTCATTTACCTTTCACAAAGTTAATTTTTAAAGGATAATTATGAAATATATATTCATGTTTTATTCACTCAATATGGATCTATTTATTTTCTTCATAAAATATAATTCAAATAAGCAAGAATTTATTAAAAGTCACCAAAATACCTTCTAGATTTCAAATATAATCACAAAATATGTTATAGAATAACGTCTATAATTAATATATGTGTGTATGAACTATAACTGAGGTCATCAATATGAAATTTATTTTTTATATAGCAATTCAATTTTGTATATTGCTACACAAATGTAATAATGAAGGTATAATAATCTGATTAAAAAGGTTTACAATTATCATACAAAGTATGTTCAAAGGTTTTATATCATTTGAAAATAAACAGGTAGGGGAATATATAAAACTGAATTTTATATCAATTTTAAATTTAAAAATTCTATCCATAGATTAGGAAATATATTTGATTAGTAAAAATGAAATATAATTTTAATCTCCCTTTTTATTTCTGGTTAGATAAATATATATATTAAAATATTGAGATAGACAGAAATCTGTCAATAAATTCAGAATTTCAAATGAAGGTGTGAAATATGGAGCGCCAATATTTTAAATATCGGCTTGCGAATTGCACACTGGGAACAATCTCTTGTCAATATGTGTATTCTTCTTCAATAATTCTACATCAATTAGTATTTTAATATTATCCTTGCATATAATTATATCTTCTCTATGTAGGCATATATATTTTCTCTCATTGTAGTCAGTTTTTTCTTCAGGAATGGATTTCATTTAATAAAATAAGAAAGTATTTCGGAATAATCTCAGATTTGCATTCACTAGATGGTGTTTTGATATTTATATGTACTTTAAATATATTTTTAAGATAAAAGTGTCTTGCATATCCTGTTAAATTAAAATTTCTTTCAATAATTTTCTAGCAATGGTATATTCGATAATATTCATTAGGAAAAATGTTTCAGTTGTTGGATTCGAACCTACGATTCGACCTATCTCCTGAATAACTTCACATCACTTAACAATAAATATATTATTCTTTCTGCCAACAAATGTGTGTGCGGATATATCTTTTAGTTTTCCTTCATAATTCAGTTCGAATAGAAATAAATATCTGTTAATTTTTGTAATTGAGAATTATACAGAATGATTCTAAGAGAGAATAGAATAAAATTAATTAGAACAATATATATTTAAAATTTTACCTTTCAATTGACATTGTAGCCTTATCTCTAAATATAATTATAAAATATTTTAATTATTTCAATTATGGAAGCAATTTAAAATGATTTCGATAAATATATCCATTTGCGTCATCAAATTATTTTTTCTCTCTATAGAGAATTATTAATATTCAATTAAAATATTTAATTAATACCATTTTTTATAAAGAGAAAACTTTTTAAAACCATCTTCTATAAATTTAATATTCAAAAATAAATGGAAATATTTTTTTGTATTATTAATAATAGAAAATATACAAATTAACCTCTCTCTTTCAAAAAAAGCTAATTAACCACATCTCTATAATTAAATTAATTAACTTAATTAATTTTAATTAATAGAGATGAGGAAATATTGAAAACTATTTTAAAATATGTGGTGTTTTGATTTTAATGGAAATATGAAATTCTTGTGGTTTTCACCATTACAAATAAAATCATAATTCACAAATTTACTAGCCTCATAACTGCCTAATGTCATATATCGTGTGTTGAAAAATAATAGTTCGAAATTTTTTTTCTATGAGTTAAATATAAATTCACCATGAAACTCGATTAGAATGATGAACTCAAATTCATGTAATAATAATACATAATTCTTCTACTATATATATTAGGAGTACAAATAAGTTTTGAGGGATTTTTTTATAAATTCGAAGCTTTATTAAGAGAAATCAGTACAATATATTTCATTTAAAGTATTGTCCATCTTTAGCTACGACTTTTTCCCATCTTTCAGGCAGCATACGGATTCCGTGTCGAAAACATTTCTCGTCTTTTGGGGCGATCCAAACATTGACCCAATTTTTCGCCTCTTCGTAAGAAGTAAAGTGCTGCTCGGCCAGGCCATGTGTCATCGAACGGAACATGTGGTAGTCTGAAGGAGCAATGTCTGGTGAATACAGCGGGTGGGGTAGGCAATCCCATTGAAGCGCCTCCTAAGTCTCCTTGACAACTTTTGCAACATGTGGCCGAGCGTTGTCGTGCTGATAGATCACCTTGTCATGTCTTTTGGCATATAGTGGGCGTTTAATCTTCAATGCTCGGCTTAATCGCATCAATTGTTGTTGGTAACGTTCTCCAGTGATGGTTTCGTTAGGCTGAAGTAGTTCATAGTAGATCACTCCGAGCTGATCCCACCAGATGCACAGCATTAGCTTCTTTCAATGAATATTCGGTTTGGCCGTTGAAGTTGATGCATGACCGGACTTAACCCACGATTTTCTGCGCTTTGGGTTGTCGTAGTGAATCCACTTTTCGTCCCCTGTCACGATTCGATGCAAAAAACCCTTCCAATTTTGTCTTTTGATCAGTAGTTCGCACGTGCAAATATGGCGCTCGATGTTTCCTGGCTTGAGTTCATATGAAACCCAATTTCCTTGTTTTTGCACCATACCCATGACCTTGAGACGGTTCGAAATCGCTTGTTGAGTCACTCCCAAGGTTTCAGCAAGCTCCTCTTGAGTTTGGCTTGAATCTTCGTCCAATAAAGCCTCCAACTCAGCGTCTTCGAACTTTATTGGCCTCCCTCCACGTTCTTTGTCTCTGGTGTCAAAATCGTCACTTTTGAAACGCCGAAAGCAGTACTCACATGATTTTATTGATAGAGCATGTTTACCATATGCCTCACACAGCAATCGATGTCCATCAGTTGCACTTTTCTTCAAATTAAAACAAAAAAGCAGCGTTTCCCGCAAATTGTGTTTTGTTGGCAAAAAGGTTGACATGGTTAGAGCACCAAAAAAAAGTTCCTTACACTTGAGTGAAAAGACTTCTGATTTTTTTGGGAAAATGATGAAGCCTTAACATGAAACCTTACAAGGTCCGATGCTATTTATATAATATATTTGTTGTGGCTTCTTTTGCAAATCCCTCAAAACTTATTTGTACTCCCAATATATTGTTATGGAAATATAATAATTAATAAATTACGAATATTTTTCATTATCTAATTGCATTCGTAAAATTTGTCATACCATGTATATTTTTAGTTCAAATGCAATATTATAAATATATATATAAACCTTTAATCAAAATTATACGATAAATATGACATATTATATACATTATAAAATATTATATATATATAACATATATGTAGACAAATCAATATATATTTTCAGCAAAAAAATGTTTAAATTAAATAAAGATAATTTATAAATGAAAATATAATATAAATAATATATATCTTCAAAATTAGGAATTTTCTACCATCGATGTTTACTATCTGGGTTTAGTTAAAATTGAGGAACAGGGGGACCAGATTAATGTGACGCTAGTGTATAACCCAGTATTCATAGAGTGGCTCAGAAAAACCTCCCAAGTCTTGATTTTGGAGTTAATTTTCTTTCAAGTTTTTAATTAAATTTTGTCATTAGCTTTTTGATTAAAATAATTAATAGACCAGAGAATAATTAAATTTAGTCGCGGAGTTTTTGTCATAAATGCTTCAGTACTTTAAAAATGTCATCAAGTTTTGTATTTGAGTCTTTTTGTTGGGGAGTGTAAGATGGAAAGCTATTGTAGTAGTCTTTTGCTCAATGAACACTCTGTAAAATGTCAATACATGTTTTATTTTTATAAAGGAAGAAATAAACAATTGCAAAGAATAATTACTATCATTTACAATGAAGGTATTGTATTTACTCGACGTAAAGTTTGTCAATCATAAACTAACAATAACCTAAAAATAGAAATGACTATAATATATTCAGAATTTAAAGTCCACAAACAATACCAGAGGGCAGATTACGTTTGTGATTCCGCTAGCTAATATGTAAATCTCTTGCTAGAAATCTGAAATATAGGTAAGAATTCACAAATGTCCTCAAGCGATTATTTCTTAGAATTCCATTATCTGATTACTCGAAATAATATTTGTGAAATTATTTGTAAATAAACAACAGAAGTTTTGTATTATCAGGCGAAATAAGTATGAATTATTTTTTAAACTATATATACATCCCTTATTTTGGTAAATATCGAAAGGATTTTATATTTGATTTTGGAAAATGAATTACGTAATAATTTGATTAAGATATTTGTACGTAAAGTTTGTATACGCTATATATAACATGATAATTTATATCAAATATGAAATTAGGGGTATATAAAATATATCGATGTTCAAAGAATTATAAATTAATGTAAATGATATTTTATGATAAATATATTTTACTCAAGTTTCAATCTAAGGCTCAATGATTAGCGCTAAGAAAGATAATATTATGGAAGACCTGAACGCTTTCAGATATATTTTATAAATGAGTTTTAAAGATTCTATAAATAAAAATGCTTAAATAAATTTGTTATAAAAACGTTTAATCGACAATATGGTATAATAATAAATAAACAATCTATCTATTTGAATACTATGTCTGTAGGTTTGGCTATCTATCGGTAATTCACGGTTTCAATTCGTTTACAGTTGGGCTAGAATATGCATACCCTCATAACAGGAAGAAATTAAAAGTTTAAGGTGTCAATTTCGAATCATATTGGAATTACAAGCCAAAAAATGTCAAAACCCTTCATTTTACATATGTATCAGGGGCATAATACGTATATTTTTACTCTAAAACATTGTAAATTTATTTGAAGAAAAATTAGAAATTGTGTTTAACGATATTTGAAAGAGAATAAAGCTGAACGCAGATATCAAATAAGTTTATTATATTGGCTAAGATATGTTCGCTTTTTATCTGTGGAATGTAAATTAGGCTTGTGTTATTTTTTAAAATATATAATCAAATAATTGATCAAGAGTCTTTTGTTAAAATATATAATTCGAATAAATATAAATAAAGTTCTAAATTTCTATTGGTTATTAATGGACTATTTTATAGAATTATGAATAATAAAAAAATCGTTTGTTAAATTATATTGTCCATTTTAATAAAATGTGTTGAAATAATATATTATATATTTCAAAAAAATTCTGATGATTCAAAATAAAAGATATGATAAAATATAAAAGAAATTCATATATATATATATTGTGGGAACATATTTCAATGAATAAATTAGAATGTGCGTGTTTTAAAATACAATACATATTTAAAAATCTTTATTTAGAATAAAATAAAAATAATACATAATAATAGAAATAACCTTGAATAAAATTTTGCTCTCTTTTAATGACCGTGATATATAAAATGAATACAAAATTTATAAAACAAAATATTATATATATAATATATATAAATAATTAATGTATAAATATATATAATAATAATATCTCTCACCAAACACATAGAGGAGAATAATAAAAGTTGGGCAGAAGGGAATAAAGATGTCAAAATAAAACATGGGTTCGCCAGACTGTATGTTAAAGTAACAACACCATTGACCAATGAGGGAGGCTGATAACATGACGTCATCATTTGTAAGTAATGACGTCAGAAGATAGTGGAAGATCAATGATAGTTCTCATAAATTCCTGTCCCACGTGATGATGTATAACGGCCCCTTACTTTGGATACGGAAATGGCGAGAGACGGATTTTAAAAATCTATCCGCCATCTTTTATCTTCCCCTTTTATATCTACATATATTTGTTTCAATATATCGACAACATTGTGAGAATATATTTTATAGGTTTCTAAATAAAAGGTTATAACTCGCGAATTTCACAATGCAAATATCTCTCCGCCATTTTTTATCTTTCCCTTCTTTATTTACATATATTTGTTTCAATATATCAACAACATTGTTAGAATATATTTTATATGTTTCTAGAAGGAAGGTTATAAGAAAAATCGCGAATTTCACAGTACATACACCACACAACAAATATTTCTATATATCATATAAAATAAAATATATAAATAAAAGAAAATTTGCCGAGGGAATATTTTCTTTTTCAATTACGATAATAAAAGTCTTTCGGGCGTAAAAGCCCTTCGACAGGTAAATCTACGCCACCCAAAACTTAGAAAATTAAACAAATTAATATATATATACATACAAAGAAGTAGGTAATATAAGAGATAGATATGCATTTGATAATTAACAAAATACAATTAAATCATAAACTATGAAATAGTATATATTATAGTTTATGATTTAACAGTATTATTTTAAATATTATTTGCATAACCATTCCTCTCATATTTCCTACCTATTTGTATATATGTATATGAATACATTTTCAAATTTTAAGTTTTAGTAGCGTAAATAAACCTGTTGAAAAGGGCTGTTATGCCCGAAAGACTTCTATTATCCTAATTAAAAAAACAAACTATTCCCTTAGAGAATTTTTTATTTATAATTTCACCCCGAGAAAAGATTATATTATTAACAAATGAAGTATATCATAATATATCTATCAAATCGTATAAATTCGCATTATAATAGCGGTCTGGTGGAATAGAAACCGTTAATAGGGCTCACCACTGTTGATCCAAACCCTTCCATCACAGTTATGGACAGTAGAGGTTTGTTTAATGTATTAAAGAATCATTCGTGCTCTAATGCTCTCTCATTTCCTATATATAGATAGGGCGTTACTGTTTTATATTAATTTTGTTGGATCGGTGGTTCAATCAAATTGAGAATAGATTGAAATATATATAGGTTTTAATATATCTCACGAGGTTATGCAAGCAGGTAGTACAAGGGAAAATATAACAGGAAGTGAAGAGGAGGGTAGAGCGCCTCTAGTGGTGATGGCCGGTAGCTCCTCGAACGCCACGTCGTTCCGGGACGTAGGTGCGCTGGATTTGAAGTAGCACGCAGTTCAGCATTCCCCCACTTGCGACTTCAAATTCATCTGGAAACATGCATATCTGTGCATCAACTTCTTTAAAGTCTTGGTTTGGATATCGGCCATGTTTTCCTTGATGTTGACAAACTGGACAACGATATCACCGGAGTTTATCTTATCTCTTGTGTAGTGGAACTGAACTTAGATGTGCTTGGAACGATTACCGATTACTTTCTTGTTTTTAGGTAAATTAGTGATAACCCATGTTTGTCTTTCTTCTAAACAATTTAACTCTTCTTGCATCGCATTTTTCCAAAGTTCTAATTCGGGTGAGTAAACAGCTTCTTCAAATGTTTGAGGTTCAGACACCTCGCATAAATTTAGTTTAATATTTGCAAGATTCAGTGTTTTCTTTCAATTTCACGACTACGGAGGCTCAAAGTATTTTCAGAACTTCCCCCACTATATCTCTAACTTCTGAAGTCGACGGAACTTCTAGTTGACTGTTGTAACCTGGTTGAAGGTCAGGATCACGTGGCGGGAGAACTTTGCCCTGTTCCGGCAACCAAACGAAACTGTTTTTAGCCTCGCTACCTTCCGTTACGTCATCCTTAAGCTGGTTTAAACCAACTTTATTTTCGTCGAATCTAGCATGTTTAGTTATGAACACTTGTTTAGAATCATTATCCCAGAGTCTATAACCTTTGGATTGTGTTGAATATCCGACTAAGATACATCTTTTTGCTCGACGGTCGAATTTCTTTCGTTTTTGCTTTGGAATATGAGCATAAGCTAGAGCTCCAAATATTTTAAAATGACGTACGCTCACTTTTCTTGAAAGCCAAATTTCCTCTGGAACTTTGTTATCAAGAGCGCTACAAAGGCTTCAATTTTTAATGTATGCGGCACAATTAACGCTTTCAGCCCAGAATTTTTGTGGCAAATCAGCGTTGTGCATTGAAGCTCTAGCCATGTCAAGTAACGAACGATTTAAACGCTCCGAGACGCCATTTTGCTGAGGGCTGTAAGAATTCGTTAATTCGTGTTTTATTCCAAGGCTCTCAAGTTTTTGTTTAAAGTTTTTATTACAATATTCTAACCCGTTATCTGTCCGCAAGCGTTCAATCTTATAACCTGTTTCTCTTTCGGCTCTAGCCCTAAAGATGTCAAAGTATTCAATAACTTGATCTTTATGCTTTAAGAAATAAACAGTAACTCTGCGGGAGAAATCGTCTGTAAATATTAGAAAATAGCGTGACCCATCAAAAGAATCAACTGGAAATGGTCCACACAGATCGCTATGTACTAACTCTAACAAAAATTTAGTTTTTATTTTATATGGAGAGCTTTTATGTGGCGACATTGTTGACTTTGTCATACAGTAATCATCGCATATTGACATTTCTCCTTTGGAAATTTCAAGACCATTAACAACGCAATTTTTAGCTAACTTGTTTAAAGTGTCTGCATTGATATGCATAAAGCGTTTATGCCAAAGTTCTAGTGTAGGCGGACTTGAACTAGCTAAGTGCGCATTTTGTAAGATAGGCTTACCTCTAACGATGTACAATCCGTTTAGGTTCCTTGCCACACATATCACTCTGTTGTCACTGAACACTCTTGCCTTGTGGTTACAAATCTTGATGTGCTTGCCTTTATCCTCTGTTTGCGACACAGAAAGCAAATTTCTTCTTGCTTGGGGCACAAAAAGCACGTCGTTCAAGGTGACATCTTGCGTTCCAGTATCTAGGTACATCTTCATGTGGATATTTCCATCTCCCTCTACTTGTAGGTTGCCGCTCGCAGTCTGGATGGGCTCACACGTAGTAGGCTGGAAACTTGTAAACCATTGTCGGTTCTTACAGACATGATGTGTTGCGCCGCTGTCCAAGATGAATTCATCTTCCGAAGAGACTGCATTGAAGGCCATGAGCATATTCTCCGACGGAGATTTAAAAGAGTCTTTCTTCCTGCTGTAGCTTTTATCCGCCTTGTAGTCTCGGTTGATGGACGAACTGCAATCCTTGGCGATATGGCCGATTTTCGAACATCGATAGCACTTGACTCCTTGTTTTCTGAAAGTCTTCCTAGTGTCGTCCTTTGAAAAATTGAGTGCTTCGCCGAGACCTGAACTTGCTCCTTCTCGGGCAGATCTTCTTTCATACTCTGTGAGTAGAGTATTTCTAACTTTGTTCGATGTGAAGTCAGAGTCCTGGACATTTCCGAACGACATCACCAGGGTATCGAAGCTGTCAGGTAACCCTGATAGCATGCTGTATGCTATATCTTGATCGTCGACTTCCGCACCTGCTTCTTTTAAATGGTCCGTACAAATTTTCAATCTATTCAAATAATCTAACATTGACCCACCAGTTTGAAGCTTGATGTTCACAAACTGCTTCTTTAACTGTAGTATCCTCGAACGAGATTTTGGCTCAAAAACCTGTTCCAGATTTTTCCACGCATCCTGTGGCGATGAACAGTCGATGATGTGAATTTGGTGTTCTGTATTTATCGACAACGCGATAACAGCCAAAGCTCTATCCTTTTGAGCTTTTAGTTGAGCATCTTGGGTATCTTCATCTTTAAACATCACATCCCACAAGCCCTTCTCAATTAGTAGCATCTTGATGTTGTACTTTCATGAGCGGTAATTTTGGCCGTTCAATTTTTCAACCACCGCCGTTATTGCACTAACGGCCGCCATGGTGACGCAGCAACTTCTCGACGAGGGCAAACGGAGGTAGCTTCACTGAAGGAATTTTACTCACGAGGATACGCTGAACTTGAACCACAGAGCTAGGGAACCACGCTCTGCTACCACTTGTTGGATCGGTGGTTCAATCAAATTGAGAATAGATTGAAATATATATAGGTTTTAATATATCACGAGGTTATGCAAGCAGGTAGTACAAGGGAAAACATAACAGGAAGTGAAGAGGAGGGTACAGCGTGATGATGCAGCAGTGGTGATGGCCGGAAGCTCGTCGAATGCCACGTCGTTCCGGGACGTAGGTGCGCTGGATTTGAAGTAGCACGCAGTTCAGAAAATTTATTCTTAACTAGCCTTGTTCTTATCGTTAGCGAAGAGCAAAGTCGAAAGTTTGCTTGAATACATTTTTTAAAGATTCCACTCTTCAGTGTAGCATTCATAACCTAACCATCCAATACCGTATTAGTGCTCCAAAAAGCGGTCTAGTAGATTTAACTAGAAAAACCGATGGGAGGGTTCACCACTGATGAGCCAAGCCCTCCCAATATTTTTGATCGCAGTATGACAGTATGGATGCAGTAGGAATTTGTTTTATGTGCAAAAAGATAGTTAAAAGTATACACCTTTTTACTTTAAATTGTTACTGAAATTACAAACCATTATTTGAATAAATTGTTAATGTTTAAATAACCATATTTTATACCAGCTTTGTATTTGTTTCAAATAGTTTTAGATTATCATTTTTCCTTCTATGTGATTTTAATTATAAATATTTTGATAAATAATTAAATTTCTATGAACGTAGTATAAAATATTTTAAAACATAAATAAAATAGGCGCTTTTGTTTATTATCTATGAATATTCATACATTCTTATTGCATAATTTATATTGTCAGGAAAATGTGTATTTATTTTTATTTTTAATTCACCATTTTTCCTATTAATTGAATCTAAGCAAAAATATATTTTCTAACTACACTAACTAATGGCTAAAAATTAAGTTAAACACAGTTTTTGCTCCATAACTCTAAAACAAGGTACTTATATACACAAAACAGCTGTCACATATTTAAAATGACATATTTCTTAAGAAAATATGGAAAGTTATTTATATATGCAAATTAGATACGTCCACTCAAATATCTATTGTTTATCTGGCTAGGTCTCTCGCCTGACTCTGCTTTGTTGGATAAACATTATAGAATCGTTTTTTTGAACTCAATTTTTATTATTTTGCTTTTTCAATGACCTTTAGGCATATATCAGCTGATTCTTTAAGATGTGTGTAATTGGATGGATCATTTCTATCCATCATATTATTAAGCCAAGCTGATGCATCAAGGCGCCTAAATGTTTCAAGAATGGTGGTCCCACGGCTCTGGAAACAGTTTCAAGATACAGAGGATGGGTCCATAAGACCTGTTTCAGGATGTCCAAAATTTATATCACAAAATGACAGATTATAAAGGGGTATCACTCTGAATCACTCTGTTTTCTGTCCAAACTGTGTCCAGAAGGCTTACTGCTGTTGGTCTCTATGCAAGACGCCCAGTTTCATTCAGCTCATTATCACCGTTACACAAAAGGACATGTTTGAATTGAAGTCATCAGCATCAAGACTGAACAGACAACGGCTGGAGCAAAGTTCACTCACATATGAATCCTGAATTGGCCTTCAGAGTGATTCTCGAAGATACAAGATATGGAGAGAGGTTATGACACGATACAGCCCATCATATGTAAGAGAAAAAGACAACTTTGGTTGTGCCGGTATGATGGTGTGGGCAGGCATCTCTCTCAATGGACAACATGTGTTTGAAGGAGGTTTCCTGACTGGTCAAAGGTATCGTGATGAGAACCTATAGCAATATGTTAATCCATTTTCTCACACAAATAACCCAGATTTTGTGATTATGACCGATAACGCTCGTCCCCACAACCTATCACCATTTCCCCTATTTGGTATTTATAAATTATCGTTTTATTATATTTAAGTAAATCTGAAAAATCCTTAATATATAAATGCCTCAATATTCTTTACTTCATTCGAAATCTCGAAGCTCTTTCTAAATTTAACCAAAATGAATTAATTTATTCGCAAAATAAACAATCTGTATTCATTATTATCCCTCACAGTCTGTTCATTATACCTTTTAATATAAACATTTATAAAATATTTTTAAATAGTTTAATTATATATTAAATAGAAATTGTATCTATATACATACTATAACTAAATATTATAAATAATCAATAAAAAAAGCTTAGACAAATTTAAAAAAAAACGCTTTGCTTTCAAGATATTATTCACCCTTTCAAAAAAGGGAAATACATTTAAAGAATAGGGAATTCTTTTAAGATAATTTGCGCTGGCCAACTTAATTCGCTAAAAATCTTAAAAGAAACAACATTACCCAGGCCACTTTTAAGCGAAGTGAAATTTGAAAAAAAAAAAACAGCTTTTATATTTATTTTTTGGAATTAATAATGTAATTTCCAATGTGCAGAATGTACTTTGAAACTATTTATTTTCCTATAAAATGTAATTTTATTTAAATATATTAGCTATTATAAATATATATTATATATATAGGATATTATAAAAGTTTATTGTTCAGTTTAGGTATAATTTTCAATTATTATTATTTTTTTTTATTTTGAAAAAGTATTTCAATCTATTTTTTATTATTGCTTATATTCACTGCATTTACTTATCATAAACACTGTTGGTTTTCATTAGTTTCATGTGCGTAAACCGTTTTGATAATAAAAAATATATAGTTGGGTTACTCTTTCATATTGTAATTGAACATTGGCCATTTTGAGCAGCATGAGATGTAGGTGAAATGTGTAAGTTTAAAAATGGTAACAAATATATTTTGAATTCTATTTTTGTAATTTAATATTTATATGAAATATAATGTAATAATAATGATGGATGTTGAAATATTAATATAAAATATATATTGAGACGTTACAAAATACAATTTTCAATTGTACATAAATTCCTTTAAAATGTTACTTTAATTTTTCATATGTTTATTTTCAATTTCTTTTTCTCATTCATCAAAAGTCAATGATGTACATACTAAATTAGTAAAAACTCAATAAAAACGATATGTAAAAATATACATAAACAAAATGGCTTGTAAAAGAAAGCGGCAATAAAATGAGTTTAGGTAAAATGTCTATTCCATTAACAAACATTTCACTTTTAAAATAATAAACTTTAAAATTAAAGTTTTACAAAACTAAAATTAGCGTTTTAAAAATAAAAACGTGGCATTTGGCGCAGCCGGCAGGATACGAAGAAAAAAAAAAATGGCGGAAAATCCAAACAACCGGTTGCAAAAATTCAACGGCTCGAAGTCGGCAATTAGGCCTGAGTCATGAATCAAATTATATGATTTTGAAAATAATTCTTTAAAGGAAGATGAAAAAATCAAAAATCTTATGTACTACTTGACAGATTCAGCACTTGAATAGTATGCAGACGAGATTATTTCAAATCCTGCAATAAAAAGATGGGAAGTTGTAAAGGAAAAGTTGATTCAAAGATTTGGTTCATACAACGCAAATCCAATTGTCTCAGCATCACATCGAAGATTAAAACGAGAAAAGAATCAATAGAAAATTATTTTCAAGATAAAATTCGCCTGTTAAATCAAACCCATCTAACGAAGGAGGAAAAAATTAATTTATTAACAGACGGACTTCCAAATGATTGGAAAGATTTAATTGTGGCTGCACAGCCAACTGACGCCACAAAATGGTTTCATATCGCAGCTTCAATTGAACAAAATAGGGCTTCAATTCAGTTTAAGCCTAAAAACAAAATACATCTCGCGACAAAAAATAATTATAATAGAAAAAATGTTTGCCCATTCTGGTGTCCAATATGTTCGAAAAAGGGAATAAAAATTAAACATTGGGTCACAGATTGTGAGGATTATGATCCTAATTATAAAAAGGATAGGCCTAATCAAAACACTTCAGTGAAACAAGTATGCGGAGCCCCGGAATTGTTGAATGTAAGTACTTTGACAAATACCCCTACACAAGGAGCTTTCAAGCTTATCAATATAAGTGTTGAAGTAAATGGAATTCCTGCGCAAGCATTTGTGGATACTGGAGCAACAGTATCAATAATCAATTGGCGATTGTTCAAGCGAACCCGTCTTCAACTTCAACCAAATTCAGACATTCACATCAGCCAAGCGGATGGTGTTACCAGGACATGTGGAAGCCTTCAGACCAAGGTAAGAATAGATAAATTAATTAAACCTGTAACTCTCCATGTAATGAAGAACTTTAAATATCCACTCTTGATCGGATTAGATGTTGCATCTCTTTTTAATCTTTTAATAGATGTCAAAGACAAAACAATTTACACCAAATTTGATGGATTACAAAATCCAATTCTTGTAAATCATCTAGAAGAGATAAGAGAACATGAATTAAAAGAATTACTTGAACACAATAGGAATGTATTTTCTCAGCATGCTATTGATTTGGGAAAAGTAGCTATACAACATAAGATCATCACGAAAAGTGAACAACCAATTTCTCTTAGACCCTATCGTCGTCCTCTAAAAGAGTATGAAGAGATAGCTGAACAAGTTAAAGAACTTCTCGAACACAAGTTAATAAGAACTTCAGATTCTCCTTGGGCATTTCCTGTTGTTATGGTTCCCAAGAAGGATGGAAATAAAAGGATGTGCATTGATTACAGACGTCTTAATGAGATCACGCTGGATGACAGGCAACCCCTACCTCACATACAGGACATGTTTGATCGATTGCATGGATCCAGATTCTTCTCTACCCTTGATGTTGCATGGGGTTATTGGCAGATCGAAATGGACCCGCAATCTATTCAAAAAACTGCATTTGTCACAAACGATGGTCATTATGAGTTTTTAATGATGCCATTTGGTTTAAAAAATGCTGCTTCAACGTTTCAAAGGATAATCCAACATATTCTAGGTGAATTATTATGGAAAGGAACATGCTCTTTCCAAGATGACATATTGGTGTACACGAAAACATGGCAAGAGCACATAGAGCTTCTTAGTAACGTTTTTGACAAATTAAGACAGTACAACATGAAATTAAAATTGTCGAAATGTATTTTTGAAAGAACTGAAGTAAAATACCTCGGACATATCATCAGTCACAATCAATTAAAACCCGATCCAGGAAAAGTAAAATCTATTCAAGACTTTCCTAGACCTGATACTGTAAAGAAAGTTCGTCAGTTCATGGGATTGGCAAATTATTACAGAAAATTTGTGAAGGACTTTTCTAAAATTTCATTCCCCTTGGTTCGACTCACTCGGAAGAATCAGCCCTTCATCTGGAATGAGGA
Organism: Cordylochernes scorpioides; assembly: GCA_030710605.1. Taxonomy (NCBI): domain Eukaryota; kingdom Metazoa; phylum Arthropoda; class Arachnida; order Pseudoscorpiones; family Chernetidae; genus Cordylochernes; species Cordylochernes scorpioides. Next base: position 2,665,955 of record CP092866.1, on the reverse strand, counting down.
AGTAGAGGAGTCATTCGCTAAACTTAAAATGGCACTATCTACACAACCTGTCCTTGCTATTTACAACCCGGACTACCCCTCTAAAGTTTATACAGATGCCTCCAAATATGGAATTGGAGCAATCCTAACACAAATTGGTCCAGACAATGAGGAACATGTAATTGCTTATTACTCCAAAACACTGCAACCACACCAAGAAAATTATTCTGCTTATGAGATGGAATGCCTAGCCGTAATACAAGCAACTGATCACTTTCATGTATACGTAGAAAACCAACCATTTGAAATCATCACTGATCATGCGGCGCTCCAATGGCTTTTCACCATGAAAAAACCGAAACCTAAGTATTTTAGATGGATTCTTAGTTTATCCTCGAAATCATGTAACATCGTTCATCGTTCTGGAAAGCAACAAACTCATGTTGACGCCTTATCAAGACTCCCAGTTGTTAACATTGCAACTCAAGAACTTCAAGAACACCAACAAAATTCAGATTTGAGTTTCTTGAAAAATTCCCACACTCACGACGGTGTGGTAATGATCAAACAAAGAGGAGTTTTTAAAGCAGTTGTCCCAAACTCGCTTACCATAAAAATATTGGAAGAATATCACGATTCATTGAGTCACCCATCAATAACCAAAACATGCAAACTTATAACTCAATGTTATTGGTGGAAAGGAATAACAACTGACATCAAGAATTATCTTCGATCTTGTAAATCTTGTCAACTAGTGAAGGTCAGACATGAACCAACTTTAGGAGAAATGATCACTCCAACGTCAAATATCCAACCATTACAAATGATCGGTTGTGACACTATTGTACTGGGAACAGCAGCAGCTAACACAAAGCATAAATTCATTCAAGTTTTTGTTGATCACGCAACTCGTTATCTATGGGCATATCCCACAATAACAAACACTGCTCAAGCTGTCACTCAATGTCTTGATAAGATAATCAAATCTGTTAATTCGATCAATACTATCTTAACAGATAATGGCAAAAATTTTATATTAAAAGAGTTCAACAAATTTCTTTCTTTACAAGGAATTAAACACACATATACTTCTCCTTATCATCCTCAGTGCAATGGCATTTGTGAGAAATTAAATGATACGATAATGACAAAACTGAGAATAGCTGTTCTAGAGAAACCTAGATGTAAATGGAGCACATTGTTACCGCAAGTTGTCAAAAATTATAATTCCACACCACATGACGTGACTGGTTTTTCACCGCTTTTCTTAATGTATGGAATCGGTAATGTACCCGAATTTGCCGACCAAACTCCAATTACAATTGAAGAAGCCAGGAAGAAAGCTAGCCTGCGGACAGAACAAATTAGAAGTAAGTGGAAGATTAAACACGATAGCCATCACCCCAAGTATGTCTTTAAAGAAGGAGACTTAGTCATAAGAAAAATTGCCTTCAACGACCCTCGTCTCATCAAGACATCACCAAAATATGAAGGACCATTTGTCATTCAAAAAAAGATATCTGATGTAACCTACGATATCTCTCTGAAAGACCAAAAGCAAGCAAGACGCGTTCACATATCTCAACTTCGACCATTTATTACCCGAGAATAAATGCTTCAAGAAGGGGAATATGAGACGTTACAAAAAACAATTTTCAATTGTACCTAAATTCCTTTAAAATGTTACTTTAATTTTTCATATGTTTATTTTCAATTTCTTTTTCTCATTCATCAAAAGTCAATGATGTACATACTAAATTAGTAAAAACTCAATAAAAACGATATGTAAAAATATACATAAACAAAATGGCTTGTAAAAGAAAGCGGCAATAAAATGAGTTTAGGTAAAATGTATATTCCATTAACAAACATTTCACTTTTAAAATAATAAACTTTAAAATTAAAGTTTTACAAAACTAAAATTAGCGTTTTAAAAATAAAAACGTGGCAATATGATTTTCGATTGATAATTCAGCATATATATTTCCAAATAGAAGTTGCATACTTTGTGAAATTTATTTTAAATAATAAAATTTTGGATTATAATGAGAAAAATAATAAAATGCTTTTAGTAAACTTTATAAGAAGTAAAGAGTAGAATTAAAATATGATAAAATAATAAAAGAGATTTAGTATTTTAATAGAAAATATTCCCAATGTTTATTTGGGTTTTGTATCGTATATAAATTTTGTATTGTTTGATTAAGGTTTTGATATAAAGTTTTATAACATGGAACAAATTTGTTGTTTTGAAAGTAAAGCCATAAATATAAATTTAGAAAACTACTTTTGTGTTTCTCTCTTTTTCAGATTTGAAAAATTATATTGATAAAAAATATTGTTCTTTAGTCATTCATACTGAGAAAGAAGTAATATAGACTCAAAAATTATTTTGTAAATATTTCTTTAGAAGCACACACAATTCAATTTATTATTTAAAAATAAGAAATGTAATAATGAGTTTTAAATTGAGCGTGAAGATTAATTTTCATAATAAATATTCAATGGACTTTAAAACATATTTATTATATAATATTTTTTCTTCAAATAAAAGACACTTCGGCCAAGTAAATCTTTTTATTGTCTCCACAATAGCACGAAATAATTTCTAACGCTTTGCCAATTGTTTTAATTTTTGTTCGCTCCTGACGAGGACAAAAGATTTTTGTCGAAACGTCGAGACAATAAAAGATTTACTTGCCGAAGTATCTTTAATTTGAAGAATTATGAATTCCGGCCAGGCAACTTCTATCTTTACGATAATCTTTTCTGAACAAATAAAATATATTTAAAAAACTACACATCGATTTTTATTTATTAAAAATATATATGATATCAATGTATAGATGATATGATACATGTCAATCCCCCTTCCTTTAAAATATAAAAATATCAACAAGCTTTCCATGGCCAGTTTTCTTCAACTAATTTTTAATTCTCTAGCCTTCAGGCCAACATATGACCTTCAATAGCAGAAATATAAGTATGACCTCCAGTGTGTATAGTTAGCTGGAAGTCATACTTCTAATTCTCCTGTTGATGGGCTGTTGGTCCGAATGTTTGAGAAATAAAAAAAGAGTTAAATAAACCTGCCACCGGATTACTTGTTGATTTTTTAAATAGATTATATGAATTACATTTTAAATATCATCCTCATTGTTGAGATATATAAATTAAGGTAACGATTATCTTCCTAAAAAAAGATTTACTGGACGAAGAAGTATCTTATATATATTTCTTATGAGGCTGATCTGATTCCAAATATCCAAGGGTCTATAGTGATACATTAGGTTGTATCATGCCACGTTTTCCCACCGTTAGGTATCTCAGAATGATATCTCTGGTCAGATGGTCGCAGTGACAGGCCGGGGTATGTACCAGTCTTCCATCACTGCACTATAGTATATAGAAGTATGTTTAATTTGAAGAACTATGAATGCCGGCCAGGGAGCCTCTATCTTTACAATTATTCTTCTATTCGCTCTAAAAAAAAACACAAGTCTGGGTGAAAGAGCTTCTTTTATAAGAGGACAATCGTATAGGCTTTCGGGTAAAATGTCCTTCTAGGGGAACAAATTTTTTATCTTTTTATACCCGTAGAAAGGCGTCTTGCCTAAAAGATTGAACGTTCATACTCGAATAAAAGATACTCTTCCCTTTGACTTGTGTTTCTTCTTTTATAGCATACTAGACGTGTGACCCGGGCTTCGCCCCGGGATTGACCCGTGTGCATATCTACCCGAGTGATATATATTTAGATAAGATTTTATTTTATAATTGTTTGTTATTAGCCCTATCTATTTGTTTGCATCAGCATAATTTAATCTAATCTTTGACAGAGGGTGCTGTTCGTAAGCTAAGTAAAATAATTTTTGAATATATAGTTTTAATAATTGATTTATATATTTTTAAAAATAGCCTATCGTCTTCCCCGTATTTATTTACCTATGTATGGAAATTTTGGTTTGAATTAGTGAACTACTGCGAATTTGTATACCGGACATACAAACAAACAAACATACAAACATTCATATATATATATATATAGATATAAATATATTTTGAAAATAGAGCAATCCATATTTAATTCATTAGATAATAAGAAAATAAATATTGGATTTAATGAAAGATTCATTTGCCAATATTTCGGTTTTCTGAACGTCAAACCTTTATCAAGGCATTACATTTTTGTATACACCAACTCAGCGCCGAAAATTTTTATCATCTAATATAAATATATATATTATGGAAATAGAGCAATCCATAAATAAATCTTTAATTAAAAAGGCATTTATTGGATCAAATTATTATTATAACATAATACCTTGATAAAGGTTGGCGTTCAGCCAACTGAAATATTGGTAAAATAATTGCTATTTTAATCCAATATATGCCTTTTTAATTTTTAAAAAAATATATATTTTTTAAATTTATATCTAAAGGATTGAAAAGACTCGAAAAGGAAGTCTCACTAAATGCAAATTTATAATGACTGTAGAAGTATAGAAGGATGGAATTAATGAATAAAAAGGATTCATTTTTAAATGATTGTGTGCTGAGAACATGTAAGAAAACATCTACGTATGTTTTCCCACGTGACGCAGCGGAGCGTGATCTTGCCAGCACGGGTGAGTCAGTTGTTGTTTTGTACTCTGTATGGATGGACATTAAAACATGGTGGCAGCGAAAACTGGATAAAATACGAACCCGTTTATTGCAAAATATCGATTTTTGTGTACCTTGGAAGATAATTCAACATGGCTCAGATTCAACCTCCAGAAACTTTCGACTTCTCGACTCCCAACGAATGGCCCAAATGGAGGAAGAGATTCGAACGATACCTCGTGGTCAGTGGAATGAAGAAGAAAGAGGAGGCGGACAAGATCGATTTGTTCATGTACTTGATGGGTGACCGCGCGGATGATATATTCAGGACCTTCAAGTTCGAAAAGGAGGAAGAGGCAACGAAAATTGATTTCGTCCTCAAGGCGTTCGACAGCCACTTCTGTGTCAGAAAGAATATTATCTACGAACGTGCGAAATTTAATTCAAGAATCCAAGAGGATCGGGAGCCAGTGGACGAATTCAACACTTCATTGTACAAATTGGCTGATAGTTGCGAATTTGAGGGTCTTCATGAGCAGTTGATCCGTGACCGAATAGTGGTTGGAGTGAGGGACAAAGCTTTATCTGAAAGAATACAGTTGGACAACGAACTGACTTTGGAAAAGGCGGTGAAAATGGTTCGACAGCAGGAAGCCGTTCGACAGCAGCAAGTCGACCTGCAGCGTCCCTCAACAAGCCAAAAGGTCAATCAGGTGAAGTTCAACTCGAAGAAACAATCACCGAAACAACAACAGCAGCCTTCGAGGAAGAAGGAGAAGTCAGCCAAAACAAGATCACGATGTCCAAAATGCGGAGGTTTCACCCACAGGGAAGGACAGGCCTGCCGTGCTGAAGGACAAATATGTAACCTATGTTCAAAAACTGGCCAATTTGCAAATTGCTGCCCAGATAAGCAGGCGAAGACTGCGGAAGTCAAAGCTGTGTCTGAACTTGATGAAGAAATTGGTTTTCTCCTGGAGGTCTCAGCTGTGGAGGATTCATCTAATCTCGATGATGATGAAGGCGAGTGCAGGAGGCGATGGACAGCAGAAATCCAAGTGAACGGGAAACAGGTGAAGTTCAAGCTCGACTCCCAGGCGGATGTTACATGTGTTCCTCTGTGTCTCTTCAAGAAGATAATGGGACAGCAACGACTAGTGGAAAGTGATATCAACCTTAGAGCTGGTGAATTCTCCGAACTTCAGACTGTGGGTATGTTTATATCAACGCTGCGAAATGGCAATTATGAAATCAAGGAGAAGTTTTATGTCATTCGTCGTTTGAGTGAACTTCTTCTGAGTCGCCGGGCATGTGAGCTCTTGAACCTGGCGAGGCGGATTGAAGTGGTTGCGAGGAGAATTAACCCGATCAAGGAATTCCCTGAAGTATTTGAAGGACTGGGACAGATCGGAAACCCTTACGAAATCAAATTGAAACCTGGAGCAAAACCATATGCTGTGCATACTCCTCGACGGGTACCAATACCTTTGATGGAAAAGCTCAAAACAAGATTGGAAGAGCTCGAAAAAGACGATATATTGACGAAGATTTTTGAAGCTCAACAAGAAGATACGACCCTGAAAGCAGTAGTCAACTACCTTGAGCAAGGCTGGCCAGATAAGAAAAAGATGTCACAGGCTCTTCTCTCTTATTGGCATGTCAAGGATGAACTCGGCGTTCAAAATGGACTACTGATGCGTAGATGTCGTCTTGTTATTCCAGCAAGTATGAAACTGGAGATCCTAGATAAGTTGCACGCTGGGCACTTCGGGATTACAAAAACAAGACTTCGCGCACGTGAGACGGTATGGTGGCCTGGAATTTCGGAAGAGATCGCGGAAACGGTCAGAAAGTGCAGTGTCTGTATCCAGGAAGCCGTCTCAAAACATGAACCTTTGATACCAACCAACTTTCCTACACGACCGTGGCTAAAGATTGGAATGGATTTGTTCAAGTTCGAGAATAAGTGGTATCTAGTCGTCATTGACTATTATTCTCGCTTTCCTGAAATGATTCAGCTGGATCGGCTCACAGCCAATGTGGTGGTGCGTAGTTGCAAATCCATATTTGCCCGACATGGAATACCAGAAACTGTTGTAAGCGATAATGGGACGCAATTTGGAGCTGCTCGTGAGTTTGAAAATTTCGCAAGGCAGTACGGATTCACACATGTCACTTCAAGTCCTCGATTCCCGCAGAGCAATGGGATGGCAGAAGCAGGTGTGAAAATTGCTAAGTTGATCCTCAAGAAAAATCAAGACCCATCGCTTGGACTCCTGGAGTATCGATCGACCCCTTTGGAGAACGGTTACAGCCCTGCTGAGCTTCTCATGGGACGTAAACTCCGAACGACCTTGCCAATTGCACCAGAGAATCTTAATCCAAAGTTGGTGGACTCTCAGAACCTGAAAAGAAAGGAGGGGAGAAGGAGAAAGGATATGAAATCCAGATATGATCGACGCTGCGGAGCTACGGACATGGAGGAGCTATCCGAAGGTGACACGGTTTGGATTACAGATATGCGAACCTGGGGGATTGTAAAGCAGAAGGCATCGACACCAAGGTCATATATGGTTGATACTCCAGTTGGGACTTTACGTCGAAACAGGTTCCATCTACGAAAAGGAGTTACAGTGCAATATCCAGCCGACCCATCGACGCCGACCTTTTCGGGGGAGGAACTGGTTGAAAATGAAAAGACCCCAGTTGTGGATTATCCCTCTAACGACTCAGAAGACGGCCAGATAAGAACCCGGAGTGGACGAATTGTTAAACCTGTGGATCGCCTTCATTATTAATTATATTATGCATTTAAAGTTTGTAATGTATATATATATTTCAAGTCTTAAAAAGGGGGATGTGCTGAGAACATGTAAGAAAACATCTACGTATGTTTTCCCACGTGACGCAGCGGAGCGTGACCTTGCCAGCACGGGTGAGTCAGTTGTTGTTTTGTACTCTGTATGGATGGACATTAAAACAGATTGTTATATAGAGAAACATTTTATGTTCCTTAAAAATGTGCAATTTTCCTTTTTATAAGAATATACCTTGGTTCAGCATTCATTGAAGTCATTTCATGCTTTTATTAAATGTGAATTTTGTTTCTATGTACATAGTTGGTTTAACAGAAGATTTGAAATATAAAATAATAATATAGACAAGTATTTTCAAAAAAAGCGTTTTGGAATTTTATTGAGAAAATCTTATATTGAAACACTTAAAATTTGTTAAAATAAATACACATTTATTTACTCTATTTTGAACCAAGTAAATTGATATTTTGAGATTATATAAAGGAAACTATTGTTAAAGCAAATACATTTTCACAGAAACTATATTATTCTATGAAATTCCCACAAATAATCGGGTCGCACTGCTTGTTAATCTTGTATCACTCTTGGGCTCCCTCGAGAATTCCATGTAACCATTGTTCTCCTCGGGCACCGTTCTGACTCTAGACAAATATTTCATTTTCTTATTTATCGATCTACATATGAGGCTATGTGTGTACTTTCAGCAAAATTTATTTCACATGTTTACAAACTTTATAATGATAATACTTTAGAGTATGAACATATATACTGAGTTTATATATATGATATTGATTAGTTTCAACAAATGGGTATATATGTTTATTAAAGTTGCTAAATTTGTCAATCTCTCTCGTAGCTTGACAAAAAACATTTTATAAATAAAACAGAAGTTTGTCACCCATTCCATTTCATCTCTCCCAAAATTGAAATATATATGGGAGTTTGCACAGTTAGGGTTTTCAATATATATTTTGAATTTAAAAAGTTATCTTAGCCAAAAGACAAGAAGCAGTTTTTATCTATATAATATTTTCAATTCTCTCTCTCTCTCCCTAAAAAGGAGTTTTCTTGGTTTATTATTTGTAACAAATCCAAGTGGTGCCATATACATACATATATATAAATTTATTTTACTTTGAGTTCAACAGAATAATTCAACCTGTTTCTTCTTTAATTGATAGGATATCTTATCGGAATTTTCATATTTCAAAATTGAATCATTTTAAACATGCTCTGATGGCACATGCCTCATTGTCTTGAATTTTCTTTTCGCATAAATACTCTATAGACGATACATAGAAATAGTATTCCCATATTTGAAAGATACGTTATCATTTTTTCACGATACAAAAAATCATCTCAATCATGTGCAGGCTCTTATACTTAAAAACGCCATCTATTGGAGAAATTTGAAATCACATTGGTTAGTTCATTCCTATATTTTAAGTGAGAAATAGGAAACATTCATGTGCATAACACCATTATATAGCATTTTAGAAATAATATAAAACCTTCTTCAATATAGAGCTTCAAAAGAGTATAGAAATTCTAACTATAATATTTTTCATATAACAGGATATCACACCCATATATATGTAATATTTAAATAAAATAAAAGAATTTAAAAGCGCGAATGTAGAAGTTCGTTTTATGTATAAAAGAAACATTCGCGCTTTTAAATCCTTTTATTTTATATATTTAGATGGCGCGTTATTGCTTTGTGTTAATATTTAATATTGTTGCAAATTATCCTGCCGACGTATGGATAAACTGGCAGTCGTGTACGTGAGGCGAGTGTTGATGTTCTTCCCACACGCGGACAACAAGAATCAGAGGCAGGGGGTATATGTTAGCACCGAGAGTGATCGGGGACATCCCACGGGACAGAGGTAGAGGCCATGATACCAACTTGGATGCCTATCACCGAGACATGGAGAGAGAGACCGAGAGAGACAGAAGCGGTCTGCCGATGGACACACTGTACAACATACTGCCGCTGACCCCCAGCTCAAACCTGTCCTGTTTACCGGGGTCGTCTATATAAAGCCCCTGGAGGGGTCCCCATCTGGGCTGGACGTTGCCTTTTTCCTCCCCTCTGGCCCGCATCTGACCGCTCTTTGTATCTTTATTCTGACGTCACCCTTTTTAGTTTAAATACAAATAGTTTATAAACAAAATATGGGGTGGTAGTAAATAGAAACGGTGTACATTTTAATAGAAGGGTAGGATCTTATAAGGTATCGGCTCTAACTAATTGGAAGATATGTGACATATACTAAAAGTGTCATTATTATACAGTTTAAAATATACGATATATATATATAATTTTGACACTATTGTAGATATAATATTTATTTTATTTTTTTTTAATAAAGAAACTTCTACTGCCGTTTCTACGATGGACACATTAATAGGAGAGCCTTGCTTATCATGCTGAATTCTACCAGCGGTTTCGATAGGTTAATAATTGCTGGAATAAAATGTAGTTTTATTAAACTCTTTATCTCTAAGAGTATAGTAGGGGTCAGTTTATTTTTATAAAGAAATATTGGCTATATATTAGCCGCAAATTCCATATATTCCATGTCTTTGTACTTTAATATAGATTTTACCATTATAAAACCTATTAAATTAGTTGCAATATTTTTTAAATATCATACCAATATATTATATTACTATCTAATTATACCACATTTATTATTATATTTATCACTCATTGTAGTGAAAATTATATTTTATATATTAAAATGCATATTAGAGACACACATTTTTGTATTCATTGAATATTGTATAAATATAAAAGGTTATTATATCGATTCAATTTAAATTATTTTTTATATTTGAAATTTGAAATTGAATTTTCTAACAAGTTATATTTTAAATATAATTAATAAAAATATGTTCAAATATATAAGGAATCGAACATTTCCCACTATCACAAGTTATGTTTCCATTATCGCGAGCATATATCATAATGACAGGGAAGGCCAATTTACCTGGCAAAATCTACCACTTCGAAATACATTAATGGCAGACGTGGCAAATCCATCAAAACCACCAAAATTACTCCTCGATTAGGGGGACCAAATGTCCAGGCCACAGAGTGTTTTTTATATATTTTCAGAATTATTTAAAATGAATTCTGTGTTATATATAGATAAAAAATATATATGCATATATATACTTTACCATTTGCATTGGTTATTCTATATTTCTCTAAACAAGATAACCTAAATGCATATATTTTTACAAAATTTAGCTATGTTAAAAAAAAACTAAAATATTTATAAATAATTAACAATTTGATAAATTAAATTTGAAATTTGGTGGTAATCGATTGATAATATCTGACATTTCACATTTTAAAAAAATATTGAACTATTCAAATTTATATATGATAATTATGATTTAATTCAAATATATCTATAATTTAATATAGAGTAGAAATATTGAAAAATATATTTGAACACTCATTTATACTTAATTAAAAAGGCTTATATTGGATCAAAATATAATTTATTTTACCAATATTTCAGTTGGCTGAACGCCAACCTTTATCGAGGTATTATAACATATTATTGTGTGTAATCAAATGATATTTTAATCCGATATTTATGGATTACTCAATTTTCAAAATATAAAAATATATTTGTAAAATATTTATTTATATTATATTGATTATGCATATTGAGGTAATAAAACATTTGAAAAAGAAATAATCATTAATGGCAATATTATTTATAAAATATATAATACTGATTTCTAAAATTGTTAAAATATTAGTTGGTAATGCTTATCTTAGCGAGGCGTGCCTTGAATTTTTAATGTTTAATACACAAGGGATAAACTCTGTTTATATTATTTATCTAAAATTAAATTTAAAATGTAAAATATATTCTTTTAATAAAAGCCTGTATATAATAGGAAATTTATTGTGAATAATTAAGATTGTATATACTGAAAAAAATAATATTAAATAAAGATTTCATAACAAATCTGTAAAAATACTTGATAACATCCCGTTTAATGAAAATATTGAATTTAATAAGCTGTTTGAAAGTTTGTATAGAGGAGAAGTGCCTCATTATCCAAAAATTAGTTGAGTTGGCACTTTTTAATATACTTGAGAATTTAATGTGTGTTTTACATATTTGTTGTTTCTCATATAGAAGATAAACAATTTTCTTTCTAAGTTGAAATAATGTTTTATGGGTTACTATTTAAATATACTTGCTCAAAGATATGGAAATGAAATGAAAGAGTATTGATATTCTAATTCATTGGAAGAGGATTCTCTGTGTTGTCTTGGCGGAATGATAATTTGAAAGAATTAGATTATACAACAAAAATGATATAGGTTAGTATCATATATATATGTGGCAATAATTATTAATGTGGGGAGAGAGAAATAAGGACACCACAAATTGGTAGAGGAATCCTAGACAACCAGAGAGAGATAGATGGCCCGGCCACCGCTGAGCGGCCGGCCGTTTTGTGTCGCACACAAAATCACCAACTGTGTTAATTAGTCCTGAGGTTCCAAGTAACGTGGCCCCAGTTGTCGCCCCTTGGAAGGTCGCTGCTGTCTCAAGTGACCGATCCTCACCCTCCCTCTCTCTCTGGGTTTATTATTCCTGGAAGAGTATATATTATGACATATCGCCCCCGTTGAAGAAGGCTGAACATGGTTTGAGTATACTTAAAGCTGGTGAAGCCAGGAATAGAGAAAATAATTTTACAGTTGAAATTAATTAAGGTTATGGTGACATAGTTTTATGTAAATAAAATATTGTATAGTACACAAGTAAATTTTATTTACAAGCAGTTTTACAACACCGGAGAGTTTGATATTTAAGGGAAATTTTGAAAATATCAAGGTTATAAAAGGCTATATACAATAAATTCTAATGTATTATAAGGGAAATGCTATTGAGAGGTGTGAACAAGGAGAAGAAAAGTCACATACACATGATGAAAATATTGAGCCATTAAGACTGGGGAACTCTACACTTTAAGATATGTTTTCAGGCGGACATGGCAAGGGGAAGACTTGGCATGGGTTTTCTATGCTATAGATGTAGAGTACGAGAAATGAGGTTGAGGCTGGAAATTGCGTGAGCTCAGGACTGAGGTAAATATAGAACTACATACAATGTTAGAATTTTGGCGAACAGAGCGAGGGGAAACTTGCTTTGGGCCATTCTACCTTATCTATGCAGTTAGTCGTGTAGCGAGTCAGAGGAGAAAAGTCCCGTGTGTAGGTGAGGAAGTCGCATGGACTTATAGTTAATTTGAGAAGATAAAATAGTTCGAGATACAAAGGTAGAATATAGGCGAACAACAGAGCGAGGGGAAACTTGCTTTGGGCCTTTCCACCTTAATTATTTCGATACCATGAGACTTTAGTAGTTTTAACTAATTGGAGGAAAGTGTGCGCGCACAGTGCCAAAAATTGGGACGAGGACGGCGTTGTCCTTTACAGGTGACAAGCTTCTCGTTCACGAGGTGTTTGAACCGTCGTGGGAGCTTGTGCGAGGAGTTGATTTCGCGGCGAGTTGAACGTAAAACCCATGTCTGCGCGAAATGATGACGGACCGGACAGAATCAGCGACGATGTTTAACGTACCTCCGTGGGAAATATCGGACGTAGGTTATATCGTGCTGGTATGGACAATGGACAAACATAAATTTGTAGACAGGGTCCGTGTGGCGAACGTGTGGCGCGAGAAGGAGGAGCGAAGCTGTGCCGCTCGATGCAGATTGTTCAAGTGCGAACAAAAAGGAGTTGATAAACATCTAGCAGTTAGTCAATCTGCATCCTGTGACAAACACACCAGTGGCTAGATGGTGTGGGTCGGTGGATATGCTAGAGAGAACATCTACAAAATATATTATCGTAAATGAAGAGTGGAGATTAGTGGCAATAGTAGTTCGATAATTGATCAATCAAAATTTCTCTTGAGGGTCATAAGCTGGTAGAAGGTTGCCAAGTTGTAAGGATGAGTGGGACATTCAGGGGAATATTAATAAAGGTCGCTAAAGGTTAGTTGTAAGCAATAGTCGATTAGAGCAAGCAATTACAAGTAGGTTGAGGTCACATACAGAGTAATAAAAATGTTCAGGTACTGGAGCACTGTTAATAGGGGTGGAGAAAATAAAGGAACTAAACTAATTATAGGAAATATTGGCATCAGAATTTACAAGGAATGACTTCTTTAAAGAATGAATGGTAGAGGTAAACAATTTCACTTACAGATTATGCTGGTTTAGAGAGAAAGTAGGTTCATTGAGTTCATTGAGGGAGGGTTCTGTCTGCAGATGCTGTACGTGCCAGTGTTGTCCGCCACTGTAGTGGCAGGGATATGGCGGAGTCCATGATGATGGAAGGTGTCCTGCTCTGGCGCGGTGATCGTTCTTGGGCAGATATAGTGCTGGAAGAAGTGTGCGGCAGGTTAAATTCCGTCGTAGGTGATCACATCTTCAGGGTAACGGTTCAAAAGTTGGCGAGGAAGGGGTTGAGAGCTCGAAGAGGAGTGGCTACAGTTGGATTGGTTGTAAATTATTGTGGAACTTGGCTGTGGGTTCGTCCGATCTCCATGGCTGTGCTTCTTCTTTCTTCATATACTAGTAGGTATGGGGATTTGTTTCCCGGCCAGATCTTATCCTGTCGACTTTTTATGTGGCAATAATTAATAATGTGGGGAGAGAGAAATAAGGACACCACAAATTGGTAGAGGAATCCTAGACAACCAGAGAGAGATAGATGGCCCGGCCACCGCTGAGCGGCCGGCCGTTTTGTGTCGCACACAATCACCAACTGTCTTATTTAGTCCTGAGGTTCCAAGTAACGGGGCCCCAGTTGTCGCCCCTTGGAATGTCGCTGCTGTATCAAGTGACCGATCCTCACCCTCCCTCTCTCTCTGGGTTTATTATTCCTGGAAGAGTATATATTATGACATATATATATAATTATATATAAATATTTAAATCATTAAATAAAGGCATATATTGGATCGAAATATAATTTATTTTACCAATTTTTCTGAACGCCTTTATCGCCTTGAACGCCCAACATTTATCAAGGTAATATAACATTTTAATGTGTGTCAACAACAAACTCATAGTTATGTGGCGCTGAGTTTGTTGTTGACACACATTAAATGTTATAATATCTTGAAAATGGTTGTCTTTAGCCAACTGGAATATTGGTTGAATATATGATATTTTGATCCAATATATTCCTTTTTATTTGAAGATATATTCATGGATTGCTCTATTTTCAAATATATTTATATATATTATAAATACATATCACTGTACACCTAGAGGCACAACTAATTTAATTATGCATTATATGCATCACTCTATTGTAGAACAGGGCGATAAACATAATACATCATTGTTAGGCATAATTAATAGGAGAGATCCATTTTTTTTAGAACATGAATATAATTATCTCACAACTTTATGTTATATACATATATTTTCATATCAATATAATACGTATTATATATATTTAATCAAAAAGGCATATATTGGATCAAAATATAATTTATTTTACCAATATTTCAAATTATTATAACATATAGCAAGGTATCATATATATTTATAATATATAAGCTGGTGTTATGTAGTTTTGTCACTGACCCGAGGCCGCTAGTGTGCGGCGAGAGTCAATAAATGGCGTCTACTTTTGACGTTTATTTTGACAGGAGTGGCGCTGTCAAGATATGTTATTTTATTTTAATATCACTCCTCCTGACTATATTATTAAATCTTCTTTAATATATACTTTCTCTTTGAAATATTATTTATAATTTATGTTGAGAGATTGAAATATCCATATATGTGAATATATATTATATAGTACCTCTATCAATTTCTAGAAAGTTATTCAGCCTCTATCAATATATTCTATTTAATATTATGAAAACTAGCTAATCAGATAAAATATTGTTGAAATTCTTACAAATTGGTCAAAATATTATATTGTTCATATATAATGGAATTTCTGACCCACGAAGAGAATCGAAGTGATGTATAAAAAGTTCTCAGACAACAACTTGTATATTGCGGGAAACTATTAGAAATATATTGTATTAAATTTTCAAAACTTTTTTCTTCAGGAAACAATCTTGACGGCTCTGGGGTCTGATCAGATTTTCTCCAGTAATACTGCCCGCAATCTTTAGCCCTTAAAAGAAAACTTCTTTGAAGGAATAACTCTTTTAGAAGAGCTCGAATATTTTAAAGTAAATTTGGGCTGGGTGATGAAAATCCCCAAGTGATGGATTGCTGAGGCGGCGAGCAAACACTGAAACCAGAAGATATGGCCCACATTCTTCTGCTACCGACTAATTAATAAATTCTGTGCGGCAAGATTCTCATTTATCTCTTGAAAATTCATCAACAATTTCCTTGTCTCAGTTTTTTTTTAAGGCAAATATCTGTTTATTTATCTCCGATTGATTTACAATGTTATTAATTGTTCTTATTCAGAATTGATTGATTTATTTGTTCTTTAAAATCACACGATTATTTATCCAATATAAACCATAACTAAATTCATTTTAGGAACAACTATTCAGACAATAATTCATATTTAAAAGTGTATTTATGGGAAAGAATGCCATTTGGGGGAAGATGAGATAAATATCTCATAAAATATGTTTAAAATGATAAATTCAAATATTTTGAAAGGTAAATCAAATATGAATTAATATTAATAGCGATAACAAAGGAAAAAACCATTGTCTTCATATATTAAAAGAGCTAGAAGCATATAGGTATCTCTAATTTATAAAACGTTTTATGGGTTTCATATAGCATAGCATTAAATCTTAAGATTGTATACAAAAGTAAAATTGTACAATATTGTCTAAAAATGAGAAGTCTGAAAAAAATTGTTTTAAATATAAATTGTTGATTTGAAATTTGTTCGGAAAGATATAAGGCTATATCTCAATTTTGCAATCATTTCAGTTATTCATTGTTACTCTCTTCAGAGACAGAATCACTGAACTAAATAGAAAATTGATTGAGGTATGTTTTTCCAAATGAAAAACGAATACGTTTATCAGCGCTATAAACTAATATAAAGGTATTTCATTATACTTGATTTCCGTTTCAATGAATTTGTTATGACAGCAAATGATATATAAGAAAAATATTTCTAAAATGTTTCATCTGAAATAAATTTATATGTTGAAATTGATTTAAAACAGCAGTCCATCTTGCAATCTCACCAAAATATTTTTTATTAAAAACTCATTATGTACAATGATAGATTGAGATGATAGTAAACTATCGACAAAAATTGTATATCATTCGGAAAACTATAAAGATAATTTGGGGCGCAGAAAAAACAAAAACGCTATATCACCAGAATGAACTTATAAAGATATTATCGTTTTTAAAAAAGAAAAAAATTTAAGCGAGTCATATTTAGAAGTGAAAAATAAAAGAAAATAATAAAAGATAAAAGGGTCAGGTTTTGAAATCAAAAATAAAAATGGCATATCCTGACCAGGAGCACATGTGCTTTACAGAAGGCAGAGCGCCATCTGGTGGAACAGAAATCAACTAAATATTGATTTAGCCTGTTCTCTGATATTAGAAGTGTAACAATATTATAAGAAGCACAGTGCTATTAGATATTTTCTATACAATCACACTATAAAAACAATTGAAATACAAGGACCCTAACTCTTCAATATTTCAGCACATCTCTAAACCCGACCAATCTTTTAACCTTTCCGACCCAATTTGTCATTATAATAACATTGGATAAAAATACCAAAGACTTCATAGAATCTCATCTCGCTCCGGATTTAAACAGGGAGAGAGAGAGAGAGAGAGAGAGAGAGTATCAACAGACATATACCACCTCAGTACCAATTTCCACCTCCTTCATTTTCCCCAGATTTTCCTTCACACCCATAGCCCTATGCCCTATCTAATTTTCATTTTTATGTTTATTATACAGGTATATTGGTAAAATTTTATCTCATGTTTATTTAATTATAATATATATGACATTTTATAAAGTTTTATGTAAATTTAAATTTGTTTTTTTTTGTGTCTTTAAATATATATCTAAATAATATTGTATATTTATATATCCTCATTCTCTCAACTTACAGCTATGTCTGTAGAAGGATTATAAAGATCCGAAATCTCGTACTTTACACGAATAAAGAAACACATTGCGACTGTTTATATTCTTATTTTATTTTTATAGCATTTATTTATTCTAATCAAATAAATAAAACATATTCCGACGATGCTCCCATGAGTTTTTCAGAAATTAGAGCTTTCATTTTTTTTATTATTATTTTTTAATATATATATAATATAAAACGATTTTCAGCGTGATTTTGATTATCTTGAGGATTATGCTATGGTAATGCAGTCGTGGTTAAAATCTTGAAAGTATATATTAAAAAATAGTCTTGATCAGTAAATGCTTTAACTGAACTAAAGGAATATATAAAAAAACATAATTTGATAAAAGTACTGCCTGGCTTAAGGCGTAAGAATAAAAAAAAACGTATTTACATAATGTACAAAGGTTTGAGCCGGCCATCGGGAAACAACAACAACGGGTTATATAAACAGAAAGCGCGACCTCTGGCGGTCGACTTAACAAAATATTTGAATCTATGAAATATATTTTAAATAAAAAAATATTTTAATATAACATATATATTAATTATAGAAGGCTTATTTTGAATCAATATAAATTGTATATGTGTAAATTTCGAATTTATCTTCATCTTAATGGTTATATATATGTGTTATGAATACAATGTTTTCTTATTGGAATTATAAATAATTGGAGGTGCAGTCGTGATAATAGTAAAGTAGAAAAATAATTATTTACTTATTAATTAGTTTCATTTTCATTTACTTAAAGCAAATTATACATTAAATATTTATCAAAGTAATATAGAATTTATGAAATTAATTCCATATTAGTGAATTAAAAATATATATATCTATAACTATACATATTTACAACAATTTATACAAAGTGTTATTTTCTAAATCTATGGTCAAAAATAAAAGAATAGTCAATAATGAAAATAAAATACATATTTTTAAAAAATGAAATATTTGAATTTTAGATTATAATATATAATTTATAAAATTGTCATAAGTTGCGAAGGATGATATTCATGTAACATATATGATTAGATAATTTTCTTAAAAGCTGAAACATCAAAAAATACATCAGTATGTATCCAAACCTCCAAAATACACATAGGTGAAAATATATTTCAAAGTATAAATATCAAAATGCGCATTCAATATTAGCCTCTCGCAGCAAGTATAAATATTTTAAAATAACCTCAAGCAATATTTTCTGAATATTATGCCAAAACACACTATTCCAAATATATTCTATATCAAAATTCCTTGTTAATAATTTCTTTTTGAGGGTGGAAAAGGCAATTTAATAGAAATACCTAGGAATAGTTTGTAGATGTAAACAGAGAAATATATATTTCTAGCTAATAGGAAATTTTCTGCATGCTATGTTTGGCAAAATTATTTCAAATATTATTATTTGAGCACCGTTTCTATAAATATGCAAATATTTTGAATTATCGAATTACCCTTTCCTTAAAATGTATTCATTTGGGTTATATAAATATAAAAGGTATTATTTGAAGTCAATAATATTCATTAGAGATTGTGGTTATGTTGAAAAATAACTAACCCAAGCATTTTATATAAGACATTATATCATTAAAGAATGAAAATGTTTCATTTGCATTTATAAACAAACTCTACTGTCCTTACTGCGATGAAAAAATTGGGGGGTCTTGGCTAATCAGGGGTGAAATCTCTCTGCAGTTTTGGCAATTTGATCTACCAGACCGCTTCTTCAGAGCTCTATTTATGTATTGGATGATTCAATACTTTAATATGCTATACTGAAAAGTGGAATCTTATCTAATCAGTAAGCACAAATTACCTTTTTTTTGTGCTTTAATGATATCATTTATTATATATAGATAGTGCGTAATTGTCTTATATTTAATGTATGCTATATTTATAGTTTATATATATAGTTAATCATGTGTGTGTGTAATATGTAAGAAATATTAAGGATAGAGAGAGTTTTTGACTACTCTTATCATTATGGTTAGTTTTCAATAAATTAGAATTATAGGCTAAAATGTCACAGAATTTTTATATATCAAAACGAGAATCTGCGTTTGATTTGATATATTCGAGTCACGTGAATGATAATATTTCTCTTCTCTCGAATAATATAAGGGTATATTTGATCTAACATTCGGATAAATTAGTCGGTGTCAGCAAGAGGATATTCCGAGTAGCACACGGCTGAACTCTATAAATCGAGAAATAGGCGTCTAAACAAAATCAGTGATAATACAAAAAGAAAAATATTATAGCATGTCGAGAAAATATTAATTTCTGAAATGATCACCATTAGTGGACAAGGCTCGTGATCTTCTCTATAAAACGGTTTAGGTTGAGAACGTTGCCATCTTTCTTCCGAAACCTTCATTTCAGCGTTCTATTCAAAAATGATCCTTCAAATGCTTTTCTGAACATTGACTTCATGAAGATTACTTGGAGAAATGTCTGAAATGTATGTTGGTTGTGGTGCAGAGCATCCAATTTGATCTTCGTTGTACAATCATAATGGACTTGGCGTTAGGAAGACAATGATTATCTTACAGAATACAGAAGTCTTCTGTTCTTCATTATGGAAGAAAATGTTGAAGATTCAAATATAACTCTGAAATATAATTGTTGATAAACGGTACGTAGATAAACCCTAAAAAAATATTTACAGGCCAAGAAAACAGCAAACAAAACTTCCAAAGAAGACAAGGAGAAGTAATATTTCTTTGAGGCCTTAACACCTGACAGCTGGTTGCTCTGTATTCTGGTTTAGGGATCTCTGATGAGAAGGACTTTGACGTGGACCAAAATATAAATCCCAGGAATCATCGCCGGATCTGTCATGATCCCTCAAAGGAACCTGTCTTTATTCCCACATATCTTCCAGCCTCCGTGATGGTCCTCGGCGTTGAACGTGATGTCATCCCTTCCAATTTCTATGATAAGGGCCTTAGAATGAACGCTAACACCTAATTCAGTATCTTGGGGCCTTAGTAAAACCTTTGATGATCATGGTAGCCTCAGAAAAGAATTATGTCTTCCAACAAGACTCAGCTCCAGGCCATAAAGCAAAAAAGACAATAATGGCTGACAATAACGTCCTAAGTCACTGGTTTCTTGATATTTGGCCCCCTAATTCACCAGTCAGCAACCTCTCGACTAGTATGTATTGGGAGTTGTTGAGAGAATTGTCAACAAATGTCCCCACACTACCATCCATTCTATCAAGATATGGGTTCACACGGTGATTACCCAAATGGTAATTGCCACGTCACCAAGGCCTGTGCTTCATTCCACACTAGCCTCGAGAATATGTCTGATAATGGAATCTACATTTAATAAATCATAACTATATATTTTTATCTACTGCTGTAATAAGATTCATTCCGATTTTTTTTTATTTTTACTTTCAAAATATTTTGGATAAAATATTCTATTGTGCTTTTCCCAAATTATCTAATATACACTCTGATATATAGAGATAAAGAGAAAGCAAGAGAAACTAACAAATTCATCAAAATATATAAATAATTAATAAACGCCAGAGTGTGTGAAACTGGACAAACAACACTCACATCCATCCAAAAATTGAATATTTTTATCAGATATATACAAATATATTGAAATATTCATTAAAATAATGCGAAATAATATTGTAATTTAAAGTTTTTATAGAAAACATGTCATAATTATTACTGAAAACCTTTTAAAAATTAAAATAGAACTATAATCGAATTTATTCAAATCAACCAATAAACTCTTTCAAAATATAACATCAAACGATGTTTATTTAAATATATATTCAAAAATAAAATAACACATTGCAATATATACAGTATATATGAAGACAAAAATAAGAACAATATTTTGACAATTATTTTTAATCTTGAAATACTTCAACAAAGTATTATTGGACAAAACATATGAAATTTTTAACTCAAAAGAAAAAAAGTTGAATCATTTTTCTACAAGCCGAAAAATTATTTGAGTCTTTATTGCTCGGCTGAAGAAAGAAAAGTGAAAGGAATGTAAGAAAGGAAGGCTCTTTAATAAATCTTTTGTTTTATTGAACCAAATGAGAGACTGTTCGCAGTGAAATATTTTTCCACAACAATGTTTTAATATTCTAATAACAATAGAATTCTGATTAATACGAATAATTTATTCTATATTTATATAGAAAAGGAAATATTAAAAACTACACAAAAAATATATTTAATATTACTATTAACAACCAGTGTCTGAATATATTATTATTTCTAATTAAAAAAGCATATATTGGATCAAAATATAATTTATTTTACCAAAATTTCAGTTGGTTGAACGCCAACCGTTATCAAGGTATTATAACATATTAATGTGTGTCATGTGATGTGACTCACTTTGAAATGTTATAACACCTTGATAAAGGTTGGCGTTCAGCCAACTGAAATTTTGGTAAAATAAATGATATTTTGATCCAATATATGCTTTTTTAATTGAAGGTTTATTTATGGATTGCTCTATTTTCTGAAAAATATTATTATTTTATATTTATAAATTGTATGTTTTATAGCTATATTGTTTATTTTTCAGTGCTATATTTTAAATATTTTCCTATTGTTTAAACCAGAATAATATACAAAACCAACAATTATATATTTGATGAAATATTGCCTTATGAAGATTCATTCATCTTTGGGGGGGGGGGGAGCTTAAAAACTGTACAACCATTGAGAGAACATCGGAAAAATAACTATCAGAAACTTATATGGTAATAAGTAACCCTCAGTATATTTTATTAGAGCCATTATAAACAACTAATGTTAGTCATTATCTTACAGTAACGACGCGGCTTGAAATCGAGTAGTTTGAAAATCAATTTTTTTATGTTGTGATTTATATACTACTTCAATTATTATGTTGTGATTTATATACTACTTCAATTATTATGTTGTGATTTATATACTACTTCAATTATTATGTTGTGATTTATATACTACTTCAATTATTATGTTGTGATTTATATACTACTTCAATTATTATGTTGTGATTTATATACTACTTCAATTATTATGTTGTGATTTATATACTACTTCAATTATTATGTTGTGATTTATATACTACTTCAATTATTATGTTGTGATTTATATACTACTTCAATTATTATGTTGTGATTTATATACTACTTCAATTATTATGTTGTGATTTATATACTACTTCAATTATTATGTTGTGATTTATATACTAATTCAATTATTATGTTGTGATTTATATACTCATTTAATTATTATTATTTTTTATATTTTTTAACTATTATATATATTTTATAAACATCTCGAGTTTAGATTTCAAACGAAAATGTTTCTGTACTAATAATACAAAATTATCTTTGAAATTTAGTTTATATATACAACACAAAATTCACAAGTTAGGCTTATACCATATTAATATATATTATGATATATTATAATACACCAATACCTCGCTTTGCGTCGTTTCGTTTTGCGTTTTTTTCGAAATTGTGTCGCTGTTTAATTATACTGATTTTCACTGTGCGTCGTTAGATTTTCGAAGTTGCGTTGTTTTGAATTCGAGTCTTTAATTTTTTTTCCTAAAATATGGCAACACCTTTGTTTTTGATTGCGCCTTCACATATTTTCACTTTGCGTCGTTTCAATTTGCGTCGTGTTTTTTTGGAAGGTAACCCCGACGCAAAGCGAGGTATAGGTGTATATATAATATTAAGATTTATTATATACTAATTTTCACACACATTTTAAAAAACTATATGATTATTTTCAATTAAACAAAAATCTATGAGTAATATTAATACAATATTCCATTTCGAAAAGTTATTCACAATAAATTGTCTAATTAAAGACATACATACGCTAATGAGAAATTCTGAATAATGTAAATATATTGAAGAGAAATATTATTAAATATTAACAATAAAATAATTTAAACTGTATAGGAAGCAAAAGGATAAGAAATATTGTTTAATAAAATATTCCTGTCCGACCTTTTATAATAAAATTATAATAAAGTTAATTTTCTTATATAAATATAAGATATATATCGAATTTTTAAAATTGTTTCTTATGACTCTCCCTGTTGTTGTTAACTAAAAATATTTGTATCATTAATAGAAATTGGCATTCAATTACCTATTGGTAAATAAAAGTTTATTATTATTATTTTTAGAAATAGAATGTCTCTCGCGATCCTTTGTATTAACACAACCTATAAAATATACTAATCTTCTCTCTTATCTCTACTCAATCATTTTAGGTATCAAGCTTGTAGAGCTTGAGGCCTTTGATGCTGTCTGTTGTGGATGAGTAGAGCTCAACAATGGATAGATCAATACAGTTAATGATGTGGTTTGGGTTGCAGGTTGAAAAATACACTTATTAAATATTGGGAAAACCATTAAACTATTTTAAAAGGTCATTGTCCGCAGACTTAAGTCTGTGAATCAAATAATGAAATAGGCGCATTAACTCGTGTCTTTACATATAATTCTTACGAAATTGCACACGTCACGTGAACTTAACCAACCGATTAGAGCGCGAATAAATCTACATATAAATTTGAAAGACATAAGCAATGCGCGCTCTATAAACGAATTGAAACCATTATAAGCAAATTTTGTTTTTAAATTGAAAAATATAGGGGCGTATTTCATTCTATATCTGTTAAAATAAGATAAATTTATTTCTGTTCCAGTTTCCAACATAAATTATTCAACTACAATCCTAATCCGCTATATTTTTTCTAAATATTAAATAGTATATCATTTAATTTTTAGTGAGAATGAAAATTAAAACGATATTTTAATTATCACATGAAATGTGTCAGAGCCCATGAATAAACTAATTTTCTAAAAATATCAACACCAAAGTCATCAAATATAATCCTTTATTTTTTGTGAATTAACAAAAATAAATGTCAGATGAATGACACAAATTACAAAATTATTTGTTCGGTAAATTCTAAAAAAAATGAGATATGGGGAAAAATCAAATCAAAATAAAGAAGAAATGCTATCACAGATTTTGACAAAATTAATAAAAGCTTATCGACAACGCTGCGCAAACACACTTCAAAATTAAATTAATTTCCCAACATCTCACAGAGTTCACAAAAAGAGTTAAATAACATTCTCAATTTTTGCAACATTAACAAATTAAATCCTTCAAATTCATTCCTATTTAAAAATTTATTAGAAAAATTGGGGCATATAATAAATTAAAATCAATTTTTTTCTATTAAAAATATAATATAATAAATTAATATTTCATATACCTTAAGAAAAATTACTTATAGTTTTTTATAGAGCTGTCTTTATATTATAATTTCTTCTAATAAAAAAAAATATCTATCAATGAAAATTTGTTTTCTTCACAGAGCTTCGAATGATATATTATGGAATAAGACTATTTTATTTATTAAACCTAGTGAATACATTTATATCTGTTTATAATGTGCCTGTTATTATCAATAATAAGATATTTTAAATGGAGATATTTAAGGAACTTCTGGCCGCCTGCTTTTAAATTTTCTTATAAATGATACGCGGCGATTCCTCCATTATTATTTTAAATATATATCCCCCCCAATTGATTTAAAAAATGTATATATAAATAATGATAATAAATGCCATATATCCTATATCATGTCTAGATTCCTAATCCATTTTTGTTGGCGAAAACAGCAGTAAAATTGAAATCAGAATTAAAAACACATATACAAAAAAAACAAAGACCCAAGATCACTAATATACCAGAATTTCACGATAACAGGCCATATATTCAATTCTCAAGATGCAAAAATGCGTTCCATCAGCCAAAGTAAATAGGTGAATGGGAGGAATTGTATCAATCTCGTTTGAATTCCCTTTGATTTTACCCTTAAATTAGTCAAATAGTCGAGTTTTTTTCTTGTATTAGTCATGAAAATGATCTCCATAAATAATTCAATAGAAAATTTGGAATTAATTATGAACATTATATGTTTTTGAAATGCAATAATCATTTTTTAGATATTTTAAAAATTGAACTTCAAACAAACAGTATTTAAAAATAAAATTTGCTCCCTGAGGAAGAAATATAGAACTACAAAAAGACAGGATTCACAAATTGAATTTTGTTTTCAGAGGAAGTAAGGGATATACCCACACGAGATATAGGGAAAATAAAAATATATTGGATCAAATGCGATCCTTTTTAAATAATATTTTATTTATATTATGTAAGAGTTAAAATTATTACCAAATTAAATATCATTCAAATTGTGGCATAGAAGTACCCCACACTGTAAAAAATGAGTTTTTCTATTTTTATCGTTAGCTATAAAAGAAAGAAAAGTCAACTTTTTGTTTAGCGGATTAAATCACTATTCCATTTGAAGATAATGATTGGAAGTGATAAAAATCATAAACCATTTATCATTAAATCCAAACACAAATTGTAATGAAGCCCCAGAAGACAAATCTAATTAAAGTTGCGTCATTTAGAGAGATTATGTGAGCTGGCTGGGATTAAATACCAAACGATCACCTAATCCACTTTCAATTTGTTATCAGACTTACAACTTAACATTTCTAATTATAAAGGCTTAACTCCGATTACAAGCCGTCAATAAAGAATTCCGCTGATGGAATTTGTTTTGTAAATTGAGAGATCGATTTTTAAAATTGTTGATTTAAATCACACACACAAAGATGTTGCTGTATCACCTCATAAGCATAAATAAATAAAAGCTTTATTTGATTATATATGGCTTAATTTGCAAAATGATGTATACTATGTTTATTATTATAATTTAGAAGTTTATAAGAATAATGATTAATATATATTATGATCGGAATGCCGGTAGTTTGAAATAGGGAAATTAACTTTTAACGAATTTAGCGTAGCTTTCTATACGAGGCAGATATATCACACAATTTTCTTATGAATGAACTAAATTCTGTATTGTGATTAGATACACCATTACTTCATTTTCCGTATCAATATTCAGATTTAAAGTCTCCATTTACACTTTTTTTCAAAAGACATATTTGATATCTTTCCTTTTTCAGATAGAAGTTCAAATTCAGAATTCATCTTCATCATTATTTATTCTTCAAATATGTGTAAAGGCGGAACTCTCACTTTATTCTATTTAACTCTCTTGGAGATCATGTTTAGAAATGAATTACCTCCATTTCTCTCAATCATACTCGTTCCTGTAGAAGACTGTGGTCGATGCGCTAATTGCATCACACAAGACACACAGAATAATGGCGAGTGTCTGAAGACGGCTCTTTTAAAGACATATTTCTTGTAATTCAGAAATGCTTCCAAAGATTTAGACAAGGGTGCATATGCAGAATGAACATCTGCAAACCCACCTTCATTAATATTGCCATCACTTTGTTCATTTTGGAATAGCCAGTAGCAGGAGTCCAAATGTTTAAAAACGAGATCATCTAAATTCTGAATAATCATATTTATAATGTAAATTGAAATATGATTCCAGATGCTGAAAGTAGATATTGGAAATATCTTCCACGAAACTCAAAGAATTCCTAATCATCGATATGTACTCAAATTTTATATTTTTAAAATTTAGTTCCTTTGTAGAAAATGTTTAAGTTTCGCCTTAGGGGGAAAAAGGTTGAGGAATGTCTTTAATAAACGTTTATTATATTCAATATGCTTTTTATTGTAAGATCGAATGTATTTTAAGATAGCAAAGACTTCAAATATTCCTTTAAATTCGAACATTTTAACCATATTGCTAAGATTCGGGTCTGCTTGTAAAAGCAATTTATTGATTTCAAATTAACCTTCATATTATATTTAACAAGGAATTATAATACTATGGAAAAGATTCTTATCCATATATATTCATGGATATCTTATCACTATTTAAATTTTTTCTTTTCAAATTAATTGCATAAATTGCTTCTGTATAGGGTATTCTTCAACCTTGAATTATTCCTGGTTCCTGTTGTAAGTTTCACCAAAACTTAATTTTTAAACAAAAGACTCCCTGATATATAGAAACATCTTATACGAATAAAAATAAAACGTTATTTTTATTCGTATAAACCAATTATTAAGAGTTCCTAATCGTTTAATAAATACGAGGTGTGTTCAAAAGGTATCGCGAATTTTGAATTTTCGCGGGTTACGTATATTCGAATTTCTATCTTTTTGTGGCTTTATGTTAGTACTCATATCTCTCATTTATGCCGACAAGCTCGGGCATTTTGAATGTTCACTTAATTGTTGACAGCTGATTTGCTTGCAGGTGTTTTGGATAGTCTTCGATTTTTACCTATTAAAAAAATGGATCAAAGAACCTGTATCAAATTTTGTGTGAAAAACGAAATTAAGTGCGCGGATGCATTCCGAATGTTGACTGTGGCATACGGAGAAGCTACCTTGGACCGAAGCAACGTTTATCGGTGGTACAAAATGTTCTCAGAAGGCCGAGAAGATGTGAACGACGAAGAGCGTGCCGAACGCCCAAGCACTTCAACAACAGACGAAAAAATTAATGAAGTGGATAAAATGATATTGGCCAATCGTCGAATCACCGTTAGAGAAGTTGCTGAGGACCTAAACATATCGATTGGCTCGTGCCATTCGATTTTTATCAATGATTTGGGCATGAGACGGGTCGCCGCGAAATTCGTACCAAAATTGCTCAATTGCGACCAAAAACAGCATCGCATGAACATTGCTAATGAGATGTTGGACTCTGTCCGCGACGACCCAAATTTGCTCCAGAGGGTCATAACTGGTGACGAAGCGTGGGTTTATAGTTATGACGTGGAAACCAAAGCTCAATCATCTCAATGGAAGCTGCCGCACGAACCAAAACCGAAAAAAGCGCGCCAAGTTCGGTCGAATGTGAAAGTTTTGCTGACAGTTTTCTTCGATTGCAGGGGCGTGGTGCATCATGAGTTCTTGTCACAGGATAGACGGTCAATAAGGAATATTACCTGCAAGTTATGCGCAATTTGCGCGAAGCAATCCGCCAGAAACGCTCGGATTTGTGGAAGAACAAAAATTGGCTTTTGCACCACGATAACGCCCCTGCTCACACATTGTTGCTTGTGCGCGACTTTTTGGCCAAAAACAACACACTAATGATGCCGCAGCCACCGTATTCCCCAGATCTGGCCCCCTGTGACTTTTTCTTGTTCCTTAAACTGAAGAGGCCCATGAAAGGACGACGTTACGCTACGCTTTACGATATAAAGACGGCATCGAAGGAGGAGCTGAAAAAGATTTTAAAAAATGATTTTTTGAAGTGCTTCGAATATTGGAAAAACCGTTGGCACAAGTGTATAATATCTCATGGGGATTACTTTGAAGGGGACAAAATAGGTATTCATGAATAAATAAATAATTTTTGAAAAAACACAAAAGTCGCGATACCTTTTGAACACACCTCGTACATCTTCTAAACAATGAAATTAAAGTCTAACCTTTGCTCTACGAGATTTCCTTATGCTCTCAGAAATCGTTTTAAAATGATATTAAAAATAATTTAAAAATAAATTATAAGCTATTTTTAAAAATCAATAAACCGCAACCTTTTGAAAATGATGATATTTAAAAATGGTTTAGCTAGATATTTTCACTTTACATAATAAAACAATTTTGTACACACGTTCAGCGATGGAGAAATTATTGGTTCATTGCCTAAGCTCAATGTACAAGTGGGTTTAGTAAAGTGTTATAAAATAATAATTGTGAAACTAATTTCAAAATAATCGAGAAAACGTGTGTACATTGAACATGATCCAAAGTAATTAATATGAAATTTATATATATACATATATGTTGGGTAATAATTTGTTTGTTGTTAGAGATAAAGGGTTGATAAGACAAAGGAACGACAAGATAAAAGGTTGAAGGTGCATTCGTGATAAAAAAAAGGATAATTATTTGCCATCAAGTAGGTTTTTTTTTTCAATTACTTGAGGAAATGTCAGACATTAGTTATTTAAACAATATATAGAATTTATAATGTTAATCCTATATTAGTGAATCAAAAAGATAGATATGTTTACTACGCATATTTACAACAAAACTCAAAGTCATTCTAAAAACGATGATAGAAAAAGTAGAATTATCAAGAAACAAAAATGGAATATATATTTTTTTAAATATAGAAATATTTGAATTTTAGATTATATAATATATATATATCACAATGAAATTATAATATATATATAATCGTAGATATCAATAAATTTATAAAATAAATAATCTATATAAATAAATTATTTTATACAATCATTATATCTATTTAAAATTTTATTTTATACAATTAATTATCAAAATAGTGTAAAATATATAATTAAATTCTAGAATTTCAGTGAAATTCTCAAGTTGAGTCCATCTTTCACCCCTTCTAACTAATGGAGGTTAGTGACACTCTAAGGTAACTAACTATTCTTAACTAGTTCGTCCCAATAATTGATGTATTTTATTTAAAATAATGGGGGCACACACGACCAATTAGTGAAGCCATTTAATCAAATTAGACGTGTGATAATGAATGTTATAAAGGTTCACTATTAATTATACTTCTTAGGCCGGGTTAACGGGACGCTAAATAATAAATAGCACAACGGCAATTGAATAATTCATTAACACACACTCAATTTAATCAATATTTTAAGATGGATCTTATCTATTTCTCGTCTATTTTTTTATCACGGGTAGGTTGACGCGACAGTGTTATTATGGAAGTTTTAATCAAGTTTCCATTTTTACTCTTTCATTTTTATAATACAATATCTAATTATATTATCATTTCATAATCCTAAATGTTGTAGATCTATATCAATTTGTAAATAGCAGAGAGAATTGTCATAAATTTAACTATTTGTGTGAATATATTTATCATTATCTTTCTAACCTGAAAGAATCAGGTTCTTAATATATATTATTGTTTCTCTTTCTATTTTGATTACTTTTTATTGTATAATATGTTTATAACTGTTTCTGTTTAAAAAATAAAATCGACGCAATTATCCCTAGTCGAGATATCGCGTTTTGTGTGTTGAAATGAATAAATAAATTTCACAATTTAAGTATTCATAACATAATATTATTAAATTTTCCCGGGTTAATATCAGAATAATTTCATAATTCATATAATAATTTTTGACGTGACAACGTCTTAATTTAGGTTGCGGCTGGGAGTCACTTATGAAAAAGTGTAACGCCCGGTAACGTTACGATGAGTCATCGAACGAGAGTGCTGCGCGCGCAGCGCTAGAGAATTAGGCGCATTGAATCGGCGCATGCTTGTCTCTGTCTTTGTCTTTTTCGAACGTTCTTGGCGTTGGAAAAACAAGAAAGCGTCATAATACAAGTTCACACGTGTGGTTAAAGTATCGTCAGCTGTGTCTGTAGTGAAAATGTGGAGTGCTTAGATTCGTCATTTACAACAACTACAACAATAAAGGTAAATAATTGTACACTGATATTTCATTATCGTAAACTATGATTGATTGATTAATTGTTAGATTGACACAAAAGTTGAGAAACTGAGTTTATAGGTTATGTCATACTATTGATAAATGTTGATAGTGTTAAGTAAATTATTAGTTTAAAATTAATTAATTAATTAATTATTATTTTACAAATTTTAAATAGTTTCAAATTTATTTAGCAAAAATTTGAACCTTCGATCTGAATAGATGTTTTGATTTTCGAATTGATTCTTTAAAATTACAAATATTAAGAAAAAGTGGCAGATATAAGAAAACTTTATTTAAACTGTGTTGAGCAAGAATTTTAACATCTAATTTAAGTAAATGTTTTAATTTTCAACTTCATCATTTACAATTACAAATTTTATTTAATTTCAAATTTATTTAGCAAAAATTTGAACCTTCGATCTGAATAAGTGTTTTGATTTTCAAATACCAACGCGGCTGGTGGAGTGGCGATCTATCGTAAATTATCATCGACATCTACGGCGGAAGTGTTCCAAGTTGCGATTACAGACGTAACTCGTGTCATTAAAACCAAGGGTGACATGTGCATGACTGAAGTTACTTGCTTCGCCGCTAATACTAGCTTCAAGTTTATACTCGGTGCTGTATATATTCATCCAGGAGCTAGTATGCAGGATATTGGAATGTTACTATGGCAAGGACTCGGCCGTACATTCACAACAGCCAGTACGTGCCACCGTTCGTGCAAGTTGATTCTAATATACCGATTCTTCTGTGTGGTGATTTTAACAAAAACGTAAAGCCTGACAACTCGTTTCTTTAACTCATGAAAAATACGTATAATCTTGATTGCGTATCAAACGTTTCTAAGTCAACTACGTTAAAAGGAACAACTATCGACTTGACTTTCGCAAGACACATTACAGCAGAAACACTTCCTTTCATTTCATATTTCTCCTATCATCGTCCTATCCTCAACAAAATCACTCAAATAGAAATTAGTTAAGTTTAAGTTTACATGTACAATGTTTTAGTAAACAAAATATATTTCTATAGTTAAAATTTGTGCAATTCTTATTTTCATTCAATTCCTTGTTCCTATTGTGCAATTTAATTATATTCATATCAATAAATATTCTACCGTTGTCACGTAAAATCTTCGCCCGTAAAACCGACTTTACAGGCAACCATTGTTTTTTTTTATAATGTTGTAGAAATGAAACTATATATTCATTATGAAATTATGTGATATTAAAGAAATAAAATGAATATCACCTCTTAATTGACAATTTGAACTTTTTCATAAATATAAAAATCTAATAATTTGGAATACTTTATTATTGTTGAGACTAGCAGTTCTATACTATTTCTAAGCAGTATATCAATCTGTGATAATTTATCTACCACAATAATGATTGTTAAAATCGTTATTTTCTTCGATTCAAACTGAAGACAAATTATTGAAATAATTTTATATTAACTCAATTTTACATTCATACAAATGACTAACCAAGGCTTCATGGATCGTCAACTGCCATGGAACTTACCTTTATAGACTCAATATCCACTCATGGACAAACAAGGTACCTCGGTTGGCCGGTATTGTGATCAGGGTGCACGGACCGATCTGATCTGTTCCATGGACAAGACACCACCACCACCTCAGTTGCCCGGTTTTGTGATCAGGGTACACGGACCGATCTGATCTGCTCCATGGACAAGACACCACCACCACCTCAGTTGACCGCTAATGTGATCAGGGTGCACGGACCGATCTGATCTGCTCCATGGACAAGACATCACCACCACCTCAGTTGGCCGGTATTGTGATCAGGGTGCACGGACCGATCTGATCTGTTCCATGGACAAGACACCACCACCACCTCAGTTGCCCGGTTTTGTGATCAGGGTACACGGACCGATCTGATCTGCTCCATGGACAAGACACCACCACCACCTCAGTTGACCGCTAATGTGATCAGGGTGCACGGACCGATCTGATCTGTTCCATGGACAAGACACCACCACTACCTCAGTTGACCGCTAATGTGATCAGGGTACACGGACCGATCTGATCTGCTCCATGGACAAGACATCACCACCACCTCAGTTGGCCGGTATTGTGATCAGGGTACACGGACCGATCTGATCTGCTCCATGGACAAGACACCACCACCACCTCAGTTGACCGCTATTGTGATCAGGGTGCACCGACCGATCTGATCTGCTCCATGGACAAGACACCACCACCACCTCAGTTGGCCGGTATTGTGATCAGGGTACACGGACCGATCTGATCTGCTCCATGGACAAGACACCACCACCACCTCAGTTGGCCGGTATTGTGATCAGGGTACATGGACCGATCTGATCTGCCCCATAGATAAGACACCACCACAACCACACTCATGGACAAAACTTGAATAAGATGTACCTCTTAGCATGTATATCGGGATTCAGACAATGCCTTTGAAAAATATTTGATACACAGTCCCTTTATTGAAGAAACACGAGATTTTCGAGTGTGAACAAAATAATTCTGTCTCTTTAAAATAATAAAACAGACGTCATGCGACCTCAAAGAATTTTCACTCTCTTAAATTTTGTCCATTAGTTTATATATAGTAATTAATATTTAGTGTGCTTTAGCTCTCAATTATTAATATATTATTAAGAAATAATATTTATTCGTTGTTTTATTCATATTGGTAATGCGCATATACTTGTTTGTTAAATATTAACTAAATATAAAATGTTATATAACAATCTTCTTTACAATTAACAGATTTGAAACAATGTTAGAAACGCGTCTTAAAGTGAACTATTAAATATGCTGCTATTTTCCTCAGTAAATTATGTTACTTAATAACATCTTAAACCTAACCCAAATGAGTATAAACAATAGATGGAATAAAGTGAGTTAAGTGACGTTTGAAAATATGGCCTCAAATAACGTATGATCCTCCGGATCAAAAGATTAACTTTTATTTGGTCACGCTGGGCAGTAAATGGTTTCTTTTGATACTTTAGGCTGCGGGTTGCTGTAATTATAGTATTAAATACTATTTATATCTGATGGTGTAATTTTGTATATTGTTACATTATACTATATAAATGTAACTATAAGGCTACTTTTATTTCTGATACTTCAAGTTTGGATTACCGCAATATTGTACTCGTTTATATCTGATGATGTAATTTTTTTATATTGTTATATTATACTATATATATGTAACTATAAGGCTACTTATATTTCTGATACTTCAAGTTTGGATTACCGCAATATTATACTCGTTTATAGCTAATAGTGTAACATTTTATATTGTCACACTATACTATAGAGTTTCTAATTCTAAGGCTACACTATTATTTATGATACTTCATGCTATGCTTTACTGCAATGATAGTATTATATATTGAACTTCTCTATACCTAATGGGGTAACTTTGTATATTGTCACACTATACACTATGAAGTGTATCTAACTACTATTAATTCTGATACCCCAGGCTACAGGTTACTGCAATAATAGTATTATATATTGTACTTCTCTATATCTGATAGTGTAACATTTCATATTGTAGCACTATATTATAGGGTATATCTATTTTTATTCTTTCTTATATCCACTCAATCATATTAAGGTATTAAGCTTGTAAAGCTTGAGACTTTTGATGGTATCTGCCGGGCATGAGTAGAGCTCATCAATGGATGAGTCAATACAGTCAATAATGTGTTTTGGGGTTGCAGGTTGAGAATTACACTTAGTACATAGTGGGAAAACCTTGCAACCATTCTGGAAAGTCATTGTCCTTAGATGACCAGACTTAAGTCAGAAAATAAAAGACTGTTGTTCTCTTGGGAGGACAGAACCGGTGCTTGTCCTCCTGCTCTGTATCAGCCGTGTGCAGCGTTAGATTTTCAAGGGTATATCTAAGTCTAAGGTAGATACTACTTCTGATAGTTCAGGCTACGGATATATGAAATAACAATACTCTATATATGTTCTATACGTATTGGTGTGACAGCATATATTGTTGCACACTATAATCTAGCGATATAATTATAAGGAAACTTCTGATATTTCAGCAAATATACTGTAGTAAAATTTATATTCTCAAACTATGTTAAAAAGAAAATGGCAACATTTAACGCTAACCTTTCCTCTACACCTCACAGCAATAAAAAAAATATTGGGAATTCTGACTCAATATGATACATCATAAAATACGTAATAGCTTCACAGAACGATAAATATATTTTAAATAATGATTAGTTTCAACTATAAAATGATGCATTAGCGCCCCATTTATTATAAACAATTGGAATTAATTTTGGCACGTATGATTAAAATGGCAAACCTAGGAAGGTTCATCATTGCTTAACCAAGTCCTTTCAGTAATATTTCATTGCAGTAATGGGCAGTAGGATATTTTTATCTTGAAGATGGAGATACCCATGCAGGAATTCATATCATAGACATAGAAAGGTTTTCATAATAGATATACAGTCATGGACTCTATCCTTAGGAAGTTGAAAGTTTTGAGGTCACCGGACGTCTGTTTTTTTTTAGGATAAATAGGCAATTTTGTTAACACTTGAATACCTCGTATGTCTTCAATAAAGGTACTGCTATACTATACAAACTAAAAGTAAAAAACTTTCTTAAATTTTTCCACGAATGTATATTACGCCTTGTAAAATGATTAATTTTTATTTTTTATTGACGAAGACAAAATATTTTTGTCAAAAATAGAGAATATAAAATATTTTATGGCCAAAATTACTTTTTTTCAAGAACAATGCTTTTATTTATGGAAACAAATAATACGTTATAATTATTTCATAATTTTGAATACAGATGGCGCGCCAATATCACGGTGAAAGATGAACATAAACCAGACAAGTAAGAAATGTCATATTATGTTGATAAATAGAAATATTTGACTATATTTTTTCATAAACTCAATTATATCCTAAAAGTTACACTAACTTTAAAGTTTTGAATAATACCGAAATATTCATCAAAAATTATCAAAAGAATAATATTACTATCAAAGAAAATTATCAGGGCTTGATTTCTTTACGTAATTTTAATTTTTTTAAATATTGATATATTATTTAATATTATCATTGAGATATATGTTAAAAATTATAAAAATATGTTAACTGCAGTCGGACACATACCTACCATCATTTAAAATAATGACATTTATAAATATATATATTTAAAGTGATATTTTACAATTTCATAAACAGACTCTCTCTTTATAATTTATAATATAGAATTTATTATATATTCAGTTATAACCATTTTAACCATGTTGTTACGAATAGTTTATAATTTTATGATTGTAAAATTTAAGCTCAGTTATAATATATTATATATACAAAGGGATATATTAAAAATGCTAATTTTGAAAGATATTTATATATATTTCGGAAGAGGTATATATAAATTGTTATATATATTTATGCCCTATATATATACAAGTCATACATCTTCCGAAATAAACAGCCAAACAAACCAAAAGTAAAAATTCAATTTTCACCAGCAAACGATCTGTTGGCGTTGACAGGGGTCCAATCAAATTTCATTATTCAACAGCAGGGTTATGAGTGGCTGAAGGCACCCAATAAAACGGCTCTGATTGGATGCCGTTATCTGCCTCCTGAGAGGGATTAATCCCTCAGCAAATAGGCTGCAGCCGAAGCTGCTTTCTGCACGGGAATGGTCCAATTTTCGGCCAACCTTGTCATTTCCTTGGGCGCGGAACAAAAGGTTCTTGTTGTTGTTCTTTGGGAACTTGCTTCGTTAGGTCTCATCTTTGGCATGGCTCAGGTCAAAATTGACCTCGAATGGTTATATGATTTATACAACACCTTTGATTTAATTCTAACTTTTGTATATTTTATTTATATATTTATATATATATAGTTCTCAGAGAGAGGTGATATTTCTCTTATTTATTAAATATATTCGATAATATGTGATATTTCAGTTAATATGTTTTTCGAGCTGATAAAAATGATTTTTATGATTTTTCTATTAAAGACACTGTCTATAAAGTCTATTTAGAAGTACCTTTAGATATAATGGGGAAAGCAATATAAAAGATATACTTATTTGCATCTATACAAACATAATAAACAATTATTTATAAAAGTCTCAATATAAAAATGCAACATACATGTGTTAAAAAAGTAACTAAAAATAGAAAACATCAGGCGGTTATATTATAAACAAAATACTGACCGTTCACATGAGCATTCTAGATAACAAAGCGCCATCTAGTGTAACAACACTCAACTAAACGTTGATTTAGGTTTGTTTCACCATATTTGGCCAACCTAATTTATTGATAAATCAAGAGAAACAAACCAAGTACTACACCACTCTGACGAGAATAACAGCCCCAAACGCATGCGTTTATTTCAACAGTTAACTCAAACCATGAGTTACCTTTAGCAGCACGATTAGGAGAGGATTTTTTATCAACTTATCCACCTGATTCCAGTAAATATTTACATTCATATAGTTTGTTGTTGTAACCCCGGCCATAAATACCTGTTTCATGATTTTCCAAATGGCTCTGAAAGATACCCGGAAATTGTTAAATTATATTTTGTATATATATATATATATATACAAATTCTCTCGCATTATGACACAAGCAAAATGTTTTGTCAAAGTTTAGTCCATTTATTGCTTACTAGACGAGTGACCCGGGCTTCGCCCCGGGATTGACCCGTGTGCATATCTACCCGAGTGATATATATTTAGATAATATATATTTTTTATAATTGTTTGTTATTAGCATTATCTATTTGGTTGCATCAGCATAATTTAATCTAATATTTGATAAAGGGCGCTGTTCGTGAGCTAAGTAGAATAATTTGAATATATGGTTTTAATAATTGATTTATATATTTTTTTAATAGGCCTATCGTCTTCCCCGTATTATTTTACCTATGTATGGAAATTTTGGTTTGAATTAGTGAACTACTGCGAATTTTTATACCGGACATAAAAACAAACAAACATACAAACATTGATTTATATATATATAGATATTGTGAACAAATTATCTAGAAATATTTGAAGAGGTAAAAAGGCCAAATTCTCAAATATTGATTTTTCCTTTTTTGTCTCTATATGTATCTATTTTTAAAATAAAAATAATTTCTTCATCATATATGATTTCAGAGACTTTGTATTTCCTTCGAATAAAGTACTGCATCTCTTTGTAAATGAAGCTCAGAGATTTCGAGAACAGGTTTAATAATTAAATGAAATACTCTTTTAATTGTATAAATTAACATTGATTAAATATATTTATTTATTATAAATTTATACTAAAATTAACAATTTTTTGCTGATTTGTCAGGATATGTAATTTGATGAGATTTGAGAATTCACCATATCTCGACTAAATAAATAAAGCTTTCATATTCTTCATTGATCTAATTAGTAAAATAAATTGGCAGAAGGAAAGTTCGATAACTATTAGGTGAA
Organism: Cordylochernes scorpioides; assembly: GCA_030710605.1. Lineage (NCBI taxonomy): Eukaryota > Metazoa > Arthropoda > Arachnida > Pseudoscorpiones > Chernetidae > Cordylochernes > Cordylochernes scorpioides. The sequence goes on along the minus strand of CP092866.1, from coordinate 2,627,419 downwards.
AGGGGGGAAGATAATTAAAAAATCAGTTATCGAATAATTAGAGGTCAAATTAATATAATAATATTTATTAAAAAATGAAAATCTAATCAATAAGCTTCGTTAGTTTTTCAATCGATTTTTTCATTTTCTTCTGGTTATATTTTATAATTAATTAGAGGAAGAAAAACTCGGTATATTTTAATTTTGAAATCAATTTTTGGAGCTAATTCTTTCTCCAGAAATAATTGACTTAGATATTTGTTTGTTCTTTTTTTTATGTAAAAAAATTAACTTTTCGATAGTTATAAATGATAAATGTTAAAGTTTTAAGTAAATATTATTTTTCATATTTATCGCCTATTTTATTCCTAAGTGATTCAGTATACTATAAAAATAAAAATGTAAATACTACACTTCAAGAGTACGAAATTCATAGATAAAGTTATAAAACTAATTCAGCTAATAAATTACAGTTTTCCTATATTATACATTTTATATAAACGGTTAATATTATCAATTATTTCAAAGAAATTATTAATAATAAAGATAAAAATTGCTAGAAGAATAAAAAACGCGTAGATAAATATATTAAAACTGCTATAAGAATAAAATTTTAAAACATAGATAAAACCTTTCAATTATTTACAAAAAAATAAAAGGTATAAGACGCTGCAGTTCTTTTTATTCACTTAATTAATGAGGCTTTCGGGAATGAAGCTTTTTTCAGCAATCTAAATAATAATTTCCGATAATTTATCAACTTTCAAAATTAACTTTATTATATTATAATTCAATATCTATAAAAATGACAGTTACCCAACAATGTATATTTCCATATTTCCTTTTGAAATTGAGACATTTTAGACGGTAATTTTCTAAATAGGTTTTGAGAGAAAGAGAGATAGAGAGAGAACTATTTCAATAATTACAGAATACTGAGCAAATGAATTGCAGCACCAAGAAGTCGTCATTCTATAGGCATGAAATACATATGATAATAAAATATATTGTGATAACAAAATTATTAAATTTTCTACGTGTTTATGCAAAATAAGCGCCGGTACTGACACCTACAATGTGTTGACAATGAGAGATTGTATATCAGGTTTCATTCATGAAAAAAAAATGTATAGAAAATTTGCTTTGTTGCGAAAAACGGCGTGATGTCATGTGAAAGAATAAGAAATGGTTACCTAAACGTTTCTACTTGAAAGGAAGGAATCGTAGCCTACTGAGAGTACGACCTATCGTACCGCAGTATTGCTGCTCGCCTCGGTCGAGATCCCATGACTGTTAGTATAATAGAATCTATAGGCTCGGGTCGGTCATACGGAATAATGTACTATCTAGATACTATCCCTAGTGGACGATAAGACCGACATCTTATTCGCATGAACTTAATAGATTTATAGAACGACTTATGATAAGTTTTACCGTAAATATTTATTTTTACAGAACGAAAAATCGTATGGTAAATTCCCATCCCTGGACACTTTTATTTTTCCGTTCATCATTACTCTTCACAATTCACCCCTTATACTTCATCCCTAAGGATAGGAATAGTCGTTTTTTTTTCTTTAAAATAAATTTCTATTTTTCTTTCTGTAAAACAGAAACATTTGCGTTGAATCTTGTCAAACGTCGTTCAATAGTCATAAGCCGCGCGCATTATATTGTATTATAAATTAATAGAATTATATTTACGTCAAGATCCTCGAGTCAAGAAATATATACTTCCAATTCAAATTTGTTATACAACATTTGCAGCAGCATTGACTCTCAGCTCAGTCATCGTGGCTTCGGCTAGTCTAGACGCTACATAACAGACAGGAAAATTCCTTCAATGTTATAATCAACAACCAAACTTTAAACAGGAATGGCGAGACGCCGTGTTTTAAATTGTTTTAGTTCTTTTAGGCAGTGGTTTTAGTTTTGTTTGTAGCCCCATTATGGTCGCATCTGTGAATTTAATATATACATGCATAAGGTTTCGTTTTTTCACACATTCTTTGTAAAGATTGGATAATATATTATTTTTTCTAATATGTTGAGAATTATATTTTAATTATGTATTTTCAATATTTTATAAATCAATCAATATTGTTATATATATATACGAGTACATATATAACTAACTATATAAGAAAAATGATAAAACTATTTCACATATTTCATATATAGAGAAAGAAAAGTTTTATGGTTATTATATTTTAAGATTTTTTTGTCAACAACACGACACTTACTTTAATATTTAAAAAAGATATTAAATATAACACTTCCACAAATAGATAATTTTCCAATTATGACGACAAAAGAAACAACCTCTCACTGTTGTATAATAGGTTAGCCAGAGATTGTTAGCTGGGTCTAACTACTCGGGCCCACTCCCACCAAACTGAATGATTATCATGGAAAAGTTCTTCAGACGACTTAATCACTTCTGGAAGTTCTTATAAAAAGTTTGAGCCTCTAGAGAGATCCTTAGGAATGGGCGGGAATCTGAGATTCATTACTTAATATTGATGATTATGACTTGAGTATCTTTTATACCGCGGCCTGATGGCAAACTTTGCTCTTAGCACTTTGTCAATCCGTTCTTTATCATTCTTTATAACTTTGTTTCTTTAGATACTGCGCTCATTTTATCAATATTTATTGATATATATATTTAACATGTCAATTATATAATAATTAATTATAATATAAATAATTATAATAATTAATAAGCTACTTTAGAATATAACTTATTGTAAATAGCTCAACTTGATCAACTTTCTCTCTCCACGATACTAATTATTACAGATAACTTCATTAAATCAACTTCCATCATTGCTTAACGTACTGTAAATACCTACCTTGAGATTTCTTCTATCTCCTTATGTTGTTGCTCATTTTTTAAATGTATATGTTTATTCAATGCTATTTTTCTTAATTCTTTATTTTCTTTTTGATAATTTTGTTACCTACTCTACTACAATGTGAATTATTGTAAATAATTTCAAGCTCAATTATCCAGATCGGATATAGCCTGTCTTGTTTGAAACTGGTAAATAAATAAATAGATGATTATTTCCCAATAAATACAATTTTATAGTTAATATAAATAATATATCTTATAAAATGTGTTTCTTAAACGGACATATTTCGTATTAAAATTTAGTGAAATAATGTGTTTTGACCTCCCGCGAAAGTTGATACAGCCTACTCTCGTTATAACGCCACCATCCGGATGTTGCAAAAAAGCGGCGTAAGGCGAGGGTGGCGTTGTATCGAACACGTTTAAAATGTGAAATTTAAAGTTTCAATAAATTATTTATAACAAGTAATAATAACAATTTATATTTAAGAGTCAATATATAGAATGCAAAACCGGCATTAATTGATTAATATGATAAATATAAAGCATTAATTTATAATTTATTCTCTCATAAAAAAATAATTACATTTTCTTGAAAAAGTCTGTGATCACAACTTGTGTTTTCTCTCCCTCACTTAAGCCATAGACACGGTGTAACAAATCCGCAGATAGATTGACGTCGTCAGATGTTGCTCTCTTGGAGTGCTCAAGAAACAACAATAGTGATACTGATACTAGACTCTTGGAATGGGTATTTAGATTTACTATGGACATAAGGTTTGAGGTCTGTAGAATTTTACATACAATTATAAATTTATAATATTTCCATCGCAGTAAGGGCAGTAAAAATTGTTTAACTTTCAAAAGAATCATACGCTTCTATAATAGTTTCCAATTTTCATAACAGATGGCGCGCAAATGCTTTTTATGTAATAAAGTGCTTTCATTGGATAGCTCAGAATCTTGAATTCCAAGTTAAATGTTTTGTTCTCGTTTTTCACCAGTTTTTAGAATTATTTTATCCGATCGTTAATATGACCTTATCATAGACTTCTGAATATTTAATTCCATATTTTCCATCTGATTTTGTTTTCAAATGAATCATAAATTGCGTAAAACAGATGGCGAGTTAATTCATAATGTTCATATTAAGTCTAAATGAACTTTACTTGTTGTTTGCGGAAGAGCAGCGCTCGAAGCATGTTTAGGAATTTATAAATATTTGTATTTCTACTGTACATAAGCTTATGTGCATAGTTGTTTAAAATCCCTTTTACAATAGTGTATCTTCAGTATTACTATAAAATAAAAACAGGAAAATACAAAAATTAAGCGGGATGGTAGATTAAACTGACAAAACCGCCAAGTAGATTCACAAAGGATGAACCAGGCCCTCCCATCATTTTTATCATTGCGGTAAATATACTAGAAATAGTATGAGTTTATGGATGGAAACATTTCTAGGCGAAGCTGACCTAAAATATATAAAGGCCCCTCCTCTCTCTCCCGTCAACATAGATACAATAACTTTGCTATATATATATCAACCATTTTATTCAATCTAGCAGACTCTGGTGGAGGTCAATGCCACAATAACATCTTTGTAAAATTCAGAATATCACCAGGAGACCATGGTTTGGTTTATGGCTCTCGGCAGTCTAGGGAGAGCTTTGATTTCTTGTTATCCGCAAGGGATGCGTAGAATTTATCCAAAGAGTTATTCAGCGCTCTCAAAGTGGTTAGTTAATTCTATGGGGGAGATATATATGTAAATTTGTCACTTAACCGAGAGAGAGAGTGTGCAAGGTTGATGAGGCATTCAATCAATAAAGGCATAGTTCTGGCGTCTATTTTGATGCAAAATGCGACGTTTATTTTTTGCTAAAAATCTAGTATATGATTGAGGGTCACCCAGAGTTCGAAAATGGCACTGAATTTAATGAAACCTTTCAACGTCATATAATCAAGGAAGGGCATGGTACATCATTGGTGAATTCTCCCATCGGTTTCGCCAGTTTAATCCCCAGACCGTTCAACTATTGTAATAGATGGATTCTATCATGTAGTTTGATTTTGTTGAAGAATACTGGAAATATTTTGAGCTAAGCTGATATTTTATTTTATTTTGTTTCTGTAACTCTATTTATGTGATTACTTGGTGTTTATTGATTTTTTTTCAGCAAGGATGGTTTATAGCATTTAATGTAATAATTTTATCTCATTCAAAGTCCATGCATCACCAGACCAGGTCATGAATATTTTCGCAAAGGGTTTCCACGCCACCCAGGAGGTACCTGCTCAGCGCGTTAGCCTTTGTTTATAGTGGCGCTTCGCCTCCGTAGAAGCCCTATTCCACTCTTCTGGCACAACCAGAGCATCCAACTCGCTCTCGGCCGAGCTGATGGTCCAGGCCCTGCCAGGAACTGGTCTGCCGATGCTATGGACTCCGTCTCAAAGATCAAAGAGTCGGGGGAGAGGAAGACAAAGCCTCAATATCTGAGGAAACAAGTATATTCGGACAGAGTCTCAAAGCAGACCCGCCTCCACCTCAATTCCCAACCGACTGGCCCATTGTTGGACCGTTGGAAACGAAATTTTTATAGCGTCCTAAAAATTCAATATATTAATATTTATATGAAATAAAAAAATAATATGTATCTTTTTAAATTATATATTATCTGTTTGAGATATATTTAAAATATTCTCCATCATTTTGAATTCAATATGAAATAGAATTTGGAACAATAAGATTATGACTAAATTTTTTACTTCAATAACCTCAAAAATAATAAAAGAAATATTATTCAAACATTTGTTATTTATATAAAATGCTTTGAAGCTTATAATATGTATATTTTAAAATATATAAAATGATGAAATGTGAAAAAAAATTGATCAAATTCAGACGTTTGCCCTCTCATTTTGCATTACCAAATATCGGTTGTCTTTCATACTTCACTATGAATATGCTTTATAGAGGAATGCAAGTAAAATTTATTGTCTATTCTCGATTTGAGACTGAGCTATGGGACTCGAAATTTCTGTTCCTAAACACAGTTAGGTCTTATTCCAGTGATCACCCTAATCCTCATATCGCTGATATACACTGGTCCGCAAAATTAAAGGAACAACATATTTTTTCATTTATCTCAAATTTTATTGAACATATATCAATGGAATTTTATACACAAATTTATTATTCCATTATTGATTAGAATACCCGAAATCAAAGAATTCTAACACGTATTTTATGCAAATTATCCGGTCAAGCAATGATCTTCTTGCAGTCAGTGCATAAATATCTTGGATATTGTTGTTAATATGGGGTGTGATCGCCTTTAACTGATAGGCAGGCTCTACATTGGTGACCCATACTGAGAATTAGGGAGTTTATCAGCTCCTGTGGAATCAACGCCCACACTTGTCTTAAGGCTGTTTCTAGCTCAAGAGTGTTTCTAGGAGGGGATTGGAGGGATGAGATCCGCCGTCTTTGGTTGTCCCATACATGCTCAATGGGATTTAGGTCTGGGGATCGAGCTGGCCAATTCATCCGAGCAATTGCATGGTTTTGGAGAAAAGTGTTGACCACACCAGCCCTATGTGGACGGGCATTATCATACATTAGAAGAAAGTTTTCTTCCATTTCCAATGCTTGAGGCATCACATATGCCGCCAAGATCTCGTCCCGATACCTCTGTCCAGTCAGGGTTCCTTGCCGAAAAATATGGAGTGTTGTGCGACCGCCCAAGAAGATTCCAGCCCAGACCTTAAAACCTTGGCTTCTCTAGGGATCCCTTTCAACCTTATTCCAGTAGAGTTGCAGCACAGTAGAACAGTGATTCGTTGCTTCATCCTTTCGACACCACGGCAGTTTTCATCTTTGTGAGCAAGTGTTCGGTCAGGAATGAGCTGAAAAAAATAATCCTGTTTCGTCTGCATTGTATATGTTGGTTGGGTCATATCCGGAGTTGGCCAGCATACAGTTCAAATTCGTAAGGTGTTCATCAATGATAGCTGGAGAAATCGATGCGCCTTCCCCACAGAGCCGTCGTTGCGAAATATAGAATCTCCCTTCAAATCGCTGCAGCCACCCACTGCTGTACGTGAAATTTTCTGGTACGTCCAACTGCTCGCCAAGTTTTTTTGCCTTTTCTCTTAGGAGGTCATCAGTAATAATAATATTATGGCACGCTTTTGGGTAAACCAGTTGAAGAGAGCGTCTTCCAAGTCACTAAATTTCCCGACTCTTTGTCTCTTTGAAGAACCAACAGTATAATTTTCCCACTTCTCAGCCTGAGTGAGAATATCACGGACAGTTGTTCGTGGAAGTGAGAAACACTCTCTAATCTCATTCTTCGACATTCTTGCCAACTGGCATATCTCCTTCTTTTCAATGGTGATCGACTCCAGTTTACACTTTTGGGAACTCATGATACGACAATAAGGTTGATGTGTTAACGTTAGCAAAGGATGAAGCGACTGTGTATCTCCCAGGCACAAGCAGGAAAAGGGTATGCTGGCTGTTCACACAATCTGTTGTGTCAACAGCAGGCAAAGTCCGGTGCCGCTGGCGGAAAAAAAAAAGACAGGAAAAGGGAAGTGGGGGATGAGGGACGTTGTGAGCGGCGCTATAACGAGTGGTTTTTGCTACTTGGGATACTAAAAATCAGCGGCGGAAGGCGAACAGCGAGGGAGTGGCGTTATATCGAGAAAAATACATTGATGTCGATTGGGACAAAACGAAAAAGCGGCGTAAGGCGAGGGTGGCGTTATATCGAGTGGCGTTATAACGAGAGTAGACTGTATTGCTTTCTGGAATGAAATGCGACCATAAAACTTCACCAGCTCTGAATAATCTTTTAATTATTAGATTCGACTATGTCATCATTCCTCTGACTTATAGGATTGTATAAAATCTAAGAAAGCCTTTTACTGATAAGAGACATAGTCAAATTTGTAATAAACAGGTTGATTTTGCCTGAATTCTTGAAAAACTGGTGTTTTAACACATTTCTTTACACACAATAAAATGCATTGTTTATAATACTTATAATTTAAATATTATAGGTGGGTCTATGACCTTCTTTGAAATTGTACACGGTCCTCTTTCAAATTCCATAACTATGCTATAAAAAAGCTCAGATAAACCCATAATAGGTGTATATTATAGGGCGTATGTTCTATTTGACAACCAATTGTTACCATTTTAGCGTTATTATTTTTTCTCGATTTAAAAGAATTTCTATGTTTCATGTTCTCATAAATATTTTAACCAATAATATTATATTTTTGAAGATCATTTTTTGGTTGGAAATTGATATGGAAAAATATATGAATCAACCAATAATTTATTAAACTCTCGATGTTCACAAATAGCGGGTCACTGAAACATAGAGAGTTGAATAATTCTTTGGTTGGTGGAGCTATATTTTTCTAATAATATTATAGGTTAAGTAAAAGGCATCTACCTTATCGCGCAACTGAAAGTTGCTGATGACTTGCGCCATCTATCGGAATAAATATAAACTATTCTCGTTGATTTTTTAATTATTCCCGAATTGGCCAAATACCCATCAAATCAACGAGAATAGTTGATATTTATCCGATTAATGGCGCAAGCCATCAGCAACTTTCAGTTGCACGATAAGGAGATGTCTTTTTCTTAATTTATTCCTCTTATCCCCGTACAATATCACATCTGAACTATTATTTCACAATATTATATGTGTCTTTTTTTACCTAAAGGTTGCTGCAAGCCGTGGCAAGCAGTTCGACCACATCTGTTCACCCCAGGACTAGCTGAGGGGGACGCATGGACCAGTCAACAAGGAAGAAGCTCAGATGACGGCCAGCAATGTAGTCGTCCTTCTTGCTGTTGATTGTTGTATGATGTATGTTACTTGCTCTGTTTTTCATTAATACATGAAGCTAAATAAAGAGGAGTCAAACAGAGATCCTTACCGATCCTTCGTGCCCATTTGTCCATCCTGGCGTCGCAATGATATATCATAAGTTTGAAAATCGCCTAGAGAAGTATACTAATGTGATTAAATCTCTACTATTACGTGCCTTAATCAGCCAATCAGTATACAGTGTATCTTATTAGTATTCATTTAGTAACGTATTTCAAAATTGAATATAAGTTTGTAGCTTAGATTTCCTGAATTTTATTGTTATATATTAAAATGATTTTTTTCTGTTCTAGTAAATTGTCCATTTCAAAGAAGAAATCATGTATTCTTTATGACAAATATGTGCATTATTTAATCGTTCATATATATTTGGAATTCATATATTATCAATATTGTGATATATCTGTTTGTGTTTAATCAATATATATATATATTTGACAATAATAAATATTGTGATCTGAAATAGTAAATATCAGTTGATTCAAAATTCTAAGAAAACTGGTAAAATAAAAGTAGTAGAAGTTTTTGATTTAAAATTGGAGATTCTAAAAAAAAATGTTAATTATAACAATTTCAAGAGAGTTCTTATAGAAATAATTTTGGAATTTAATTTTAAAATAAAAATGGGAAGGCCAAAAATTAATTACAACCAAGAGGGAATGAGTATTTTTATTAAATGAGTATTTGGGGAAAGAAACATTAAGAGAAATTCCATAAAGAAAATTAATAGGTTTACAGGAATTTTCCGTGTAAAACAGTTGAGCGATAATCCGCCTGAATGGGCAAGGTATGGTATACCCAGACTTAATCGTATTAGGTGGCTAAGCAAAAATGTAATCCCCCTCAATGATTATTTTTTTACTCTGTGAAAACGACGGGATACCCTGCTATAAAAAAATGCGACACATTTTTAAAAGGATATTACCTTCCTTATATACTTATTCAGTTTTTGTCGAACGATTATATTATATAATTATATAGAAAAATAAACATTTCCGTTTATTTTTTAAAGTGTTGAGAATTTATGAATATTTTAAATATTTTGCGATTCATCTTTTAATAAATATTATATTTTGAAAACAGTATATAAAATGAGTTCTTTTGAAAATCTCGAACGCTAAAATAGTTAAATTTTCGAATATATTCCCTTATTATTTATACAGTTTATAGTAATGTCGGTCATCATGGAATGATAAGAAATATTGAAAATAATTTTCGAGACTAAATTATTAAATATATTGATTATTGTGTGTGTGTGATTTGATAAGGGATTTATTTTTGAAATATGTTGAAATTCCCCCTGTGATATTCTCAGATGGAAATACAAATTTGGTTTAGATAGCCTAAAAGTAAATAGCTTTTCAAATGATACATTAATTTCTTTAAAATTAAGAATTTTTGCATTTAGGCTTGTAATGTAATCATGCCCCAGTATGACATATAAGCTTTGAGCCCACTCAACATTTCATGATATTTCATGCAAATTTATGCTTATATGCATATAAGCATATAGGGATATGAATATATGATTATATAATCGGCACTTTATAATATTATTAGTTAAAGTATATTCTTTCGAAGAATCTATAAACATAAGCTCTTTAAGAGAGAGCAGCATGAATAAATATAAAAACACTAGCTTATATAGTTATAAAAAGGGATACATATTTCATTATATAATACATTTAAACTTATATAAATGTAAACAATGTGAAACCCTGTATAAAACATATTCACAATGTAAAAATAGTATACAGTCATTTATAAAGGCAAAAGAAATAACTAACCGTTTTTAAAAAAAGAACTCTAAAAATGCGGGTAGTTATACATTAGAGAAGTAAGTCGTTTGTTGAACAAAAAGCCGGCGGTATAGGCAAATATTGTTATGTCTGAACTAGACTCTGGTTGAAGAAATGCCATTTCTGTTTTCAATTTCACCAACTTCATGGCTTTTTGCCAAAAAATGTCACCCTCTCTTCTACTTTTTTTACCTTCTAATTTAATCTAAACAATTTAGCGTTCGTAATCTTTCATTGGCTAGGGAAAACTTCTGGGTTTATTTTACAAAAATCTCCAAGTTTTGCCTTCCTATGCTCCGTTTTTTATTTAGATCTGGCTTAATTAAATAACCATGTCCCTATTTTACTTTAAACTTTCATTCAGATGTCCCATTAGGCAGAAATCTTACGTCCTTCTTTTTTATATTTAAAAATTCCATTTCCATATTATAAATATTCCACAAATTTCTAGAAATATGAATTTTATATTAATTCAACCCAATATTAATATATTAAATATATTAAGATATATTATATATGCATTTTTTATTTCAAAATATAATCATGACGTCAAAATATCTCGGATTTCAGATAAAAGATGGAGTGCTAATGCATCTTATATATATATATATATATATATGTATGTATATATATGTATATAGATTTATTTTTGTTTCATATATTATATTGATTTTTCTTCATTAAATTATTTACCTCAAACTTTTAAAAAATATAAATATCTTTTCAAAATTTCCAACATTAATATTCTGTGCATTATTGTATCTAAATTTGTTTAATTTCTTTATTCAAATCTTTTATTTTCTCAATTTTTTATGAGTAAATGAGTAATATTTCCGCTCCAATTTTTATAATACCCAGTTTTTAACGAACCATGGAAATTTTAAGAGATTTTTTATCAAAAATTGGCGCGATTGAAGACTCTAGCTGTCATTGTGGCAACGAATTCCAGGACTCGAGACACCTACTGCTGGAATGCCCACTCTTCTTCACCGCTAGACAACAGACAATAAATACTATGGTATATCTATATCAAATTGTAAATAGCAGAGAGAATTATTATAAGTTTAGCTATTTTTGTAGATATATTTAGGATTTTCTTTCAAACCTGAAAGGTTCCTAATATATATTATTGTTTCTCTTTTTATTTCGATTACTTTTTTGTATAATATATTTATAACTGTTTCTGCTTAAAAAAAGTGTAAATCGACGCAATTATCCCTAGCCGGGATATCGCGTTTTGTGTGTTGAAATAGAATAAAATAAAAATAAATGAGTAAAGCAATTTTTTACTATACAAAATATTCTAGACTAGTGACGACATCACGTGACTTTCCTAGAACATTCGACCACCACACTATATATAGGGCAGCCGATTGCTCAATTTGCATGATTCCATCAATGCGATTCTTACTAAACTCTGAGCTTTTTATTCTTCAATTCCTAATTTTTTCACGCCACTATTGATTTAGTTCAAAAAATACTGGCAAATAAAAGGTTAGCGAATTTACCAAACTATATTTTATTTTCTCCACTCTTTCAAGATACACTTCAAATATTCACGACTGCAATTTAAACCATGACACACCTTTATATATATACATTAACACACACACATATATATATATATAAATAAATATAAAGCATATATTGGATCTAAATTTATTAAACGGCCAATATTTCTAGGGGCAACACGCCTCTCTTTATCAAGGCTTTTGAATTTAAACTAAATCACGTGGGCATGTGATCCACTCATGCTATACAAGATCAAAGTAAGAGAAACTATTTGATGAAAATTTCCACTATATATAAAATATAAGTACAATGGTTATATTCAATAATAATTAAAAGAGTATACAATTAAATAACCATTTGATTAAATAAATGAAAAGATTGATAAATATTAGAAAATAAAAATGAGTAGGGATTATGATTCAATATGTTGTGTTGATGAATATAAATAAAAATATATTACAAGTATAAATATATGCAAAAATAAATAAAAAAAATAAATAAAATAAAAATAATAATTAAATAATTTAGGAAGATATAAATTCTCTATAAATTTCTGGTAGGTCGATTTTTCTATTTATGCTTTCTGTATCTTTTATAGAGGCCCAGCTTTCTAAAAATAACCTGCAATGTTTTTCTTTAATATTCTGGTATAAAATTGATGCTTTGTCAAAATCGGGTATATGACTATTGTTTAGCGCATGGTCTACTAGAATAGATAATGGTTTATGGATACGTAGAGCTGCTTTGTGCTGGTTAATGCGTTCTTTCAATGCTTTGCTGGTTTCTCCAATGTAAGTGGCTGGACAGGTTTTGCATGGAATTTTGTAAATAATATTGCTTTTGTTTTCCTTTTTACTATTATTCTTGGTGTTTGATATATATATGAAAAAATGAAAGAAAAAAATAAAAGATAAAATATATGTATATATGTGGACTAGCTCATGACGTTTAAAAGCCGATTTATATGCTTGGCTCCGTTGTTAAATCTTCCTGTTAAACAATTTAAATATTTATTGATACCTTCCTAATATTCCCCTCACAAATATTAATATAAATTTATCTTACTCGTTATATTTCACTTCTTCTTCATTAATTCAGTTATATATATGAATGAATATAATATAATGTATTTTAATCTATATAATCAATTAATATTTCGAAAGGTAAATCGCCTCTTCCAACGATTTTTAAAAATTTGTTTTGAACTGAAAACCGGAAGCAGATGTACCATCCACAGTTTGCTATGATCAAAATAGAAATTATATTTGATTAAATACCATAAATCAAGAACATATATAATTTTATTGAAGATATATAAAAGTAAAATGATAAATATATAATAAGTATAATAAGTAAAATATATATATATTTATTTCAAATGATATTAAATTTTATAAATAAATAGACTAATAAAATATGTCAATATTTCAAATTATATAATTATATAACCTGAACAAGTGTATACATTAATGAAATCTCATATAGCCAATTTTATAAATGAATTAACATTTTGTTTTGAGTATAGATGTTGAGCCTATTTTGAATGGGATAGCTACCTGCATTTTAAATCCATTTATTTCTACCAAATATTTATTTTATTTCGACTTAAAGCGCTATGCTCCCCCAGGGAAACTTGCACTTTGAAGATAAACAAAACATTGAAAGAAAAGAAAGAAAAATATTATAAATATGTGTAAGAATTAGTATGCAAGTCAGTTAAATGAAGATTGAAAAAAAATATCAACACAATTGAAATATATACAAAATATTGGTATTTAAATTTAGTTAAATGAAATCAAATTGTGAAATATTGTGTGTATTCGAGAAAAACAATTTACAGACCGAAGATAGTTTCAAGGAATATTTTATAATGAAAATATGCTATATATTAAAGAGTTATTTCTACCAAATTTCATGTGATTTATTGTGGTATTTCTTGTAAATATTCGGTTTATCAGATATTTTACAATTTATAATTTTCATATATAAACCTCCATAGGTTGAACTTTATAAGTGAGGAACCTGTGCAGATTGAATTTCTATCAACTGGCCTTTGCTACAGCTTATAGAACAATTTTCACATTTAATCGAGAGAGTCCCAAATAAGGAACTCTTCAAAAAAGGTTTAATTTATATTAGAAGAAGCAAATTTTTGTAACTAACTTTCTAAAGAGAAATATTAAGAAACAAAAAAGAAAATTAGAAAAGAGTTAAGAAAAAATGAAAATAATCAATATAGGTCTATGGCTATTGTGCTAGCCTCAATGGTGTTAACGTCTCTTTTTTAATGCACAACATTATTGTTTTAATTTTCGATATCGGTTATTCAGACATATATCGATATATTGTGTTGTAATATTATTGTTACAAGGTGTCTTCATAAGAAAATATAACGTGATAATTTAGATAGAACTCTGTGATTGAAATTTGTGTCATTTCACCAAATACAGTTTACCTTACCTCAATACAAGGATTTACATAACTGGTTTATTTCTCATTTTGTAATTCGACCTGCCACCAAATTTGTATACAAAATTTACAATTATTACAAATTGGTATACAAGTTTTGTATACATTTGTATACTTGTATATCTTGGATTTCAATGTACATCTATATAATTGCAAGCATAACACATCACAATTTGTCTTTACGCCCGTTGAAGAAAGATGTCGTTCGAAAATAAGCGAAATAAACATGTTCTATAGAAGAAGCTCTCCTTTTGAGTTTATAATCTTATAATATAAAAATATATTTATTTAATAAATTCGTTGACAAGGATATAATATAGGAGAAGTAATCCAAGTCAGGGTGAAGAGTCTCTTTAATAAAAGAACGATCGTAAAGGTTTTCGGGCAAAACGTCCTACGGGTACAACTACGGATAGAAGTACGTCCTACGGGTACAACTACGGATAGAAGTACGTCCTACGGGTACAACTACGGATAGAAGAACGTCCTACGGGTACAACTACGGATAGAAGTACGTCTTGCAAGAAAGCCTGTACGATCCTCTTTTTATATAAAAAAAAAGCTCTTCTTCCCGACTACTGTTTCAACTTCTATAGAAAATAGGGATATCATCCTTGTCTAAGGTAAAATGAACATATTTATGATAAACTATCTTTAGATAAACCAGATTGATATGTGATTGTCTGCAAAATTCAGGAAATCATATATCCTTCTACGATTTATATATAAAATAGAAATCTGGCTTTTTTAATCTTCAAATATATTATTGTTCGATCTTTACTGTACAAAAATATTTGGATGTTTATTATGGAAATGCCAACGTTTCTTATGCTATATGCGTTTATTTACGTTAATAATATCAATGTATTTCTGTATTCATATTTCTGTATTTAGTTTTTTTTTATATTCGCTTAAACTGATCCATTTCAAACCTACATCTATGACCAGCCTCCCAGACTCGACAAAACCATGGTAATATTTTTTCAACAGGTTCAGCTTGTAATTCAAGATTTGGTGTGGCCCTAGAACATACCAGTGATCTGGACAGCTCGGGTATTTACGTTCTTTTCTCTAAGAAAACCTGGGTTATATATAATTCTCTCTCACTCTATAGCGTTATATATTTATAATATAATTTTTTCAATATTATATATTAAAAAAATAATTAATATCATCGTATATGCATTATTTACATATATACGCAAAGTTATTCTCTATAATTATAAAAATATATATTGATTTATTCACATATATATTATAGAATAATATTTTTCCGGGAGAATATTGATCCGTGAAAAGAAAGGTCGCCTCTCCCGTAAAATTCAACGTCAAAACTAGACACCATCTAGGTCTGACGTTTATTTTGTGGGAAAGGCGAACTTCATTCATATATATGAATATATATTTATATAAATATATACTCAGTATGGAATTGTGTTTTATTTTAAAAATTACATATTTAATCAGTTTAAATATATCATAAGAAATAACGCGCTAATTTTAATATTTTATTTTTATATTAGATAAACATCATATATATATAATATAAACAATTTTAAATTGTAAATATGCAAATACGAAGCTCAAGCGAGAATATTCATATTATTAATATTACTTTTAAAAATGTGAATTTCCATAATAGGTAAGATTAATATGGAGACCTCGCTGTGAAACGAGTTTTTCCCAATATATTCCGAAACCTTTTTGCATTTCCGAGATAAAATATTATAAATACTTCAATTTTTTCCCCTTTGGATCAATTCAAAGTAGGAAAAATATCCTACATGGAATATTCTATTGAAATATATCGTTCTTTTAAGATGTTTCTGAATTTGTAATAACATTTCTTTTTTATTACAATATGCAAAGACTTTTGAAAGATCCCTCAACAAAACAGACATTGGTTGGTTAGAATAGAAAAAGAAATATTTTTTACAATTTGAATATTTTTCAGTTAATATTTCATATTTACATTCTATCATTTAATAGAAAATTATTTTAGGATATTTTGAAATGTAAATTTTTATTAAAATATATTATTTCTATACATAAATATATATATATTATATGTATGATAATAAATGTAAAATTTGGACAAATTTTCATTATATTTTTTATATAAATATTCCATTAAAATATAGGATTAATATTGAATTATAAATTATGATGCATTTTTTTAGCGCGCCATCTGTTATGAAAATTCGAAACATATATAGACGCGTATGATTCTTTTAAAATTTAAATAATTTCTACTTACCTTACTGGAATGGAAAAAATAATTTTGCATAATTTTATAATAGTTTTGAATTATAAATCATTATATTCCATTATATTTATATAAAAATATCTTTTTATAGCACTAGTCAGGATATGCTTTCTTTATTTTCAATAAATATCTTTATTATAAATCTACTTTATAAAAACTATAGGTTCGAAATATTAAAGTAAATGTACATTTGAATAAAACAGGCAAAATAGTAAATATTTGTCTTCATGGTGTTATAAATAAAAAATTAAAATATTAAAGCTACTTAATATAGTTTGTCTTTAAAATCTTTTTCTAAAATATTCTTTTGAAAAAGGATAAAGTCATTAAAGATGGTTCGTAACCCTTTTTTAGTGCCTTATCCAACCTCTTTGGAGGAAAGGCGGGGTTTAAAAGTGTGATAAAAACTAAGAAATGGCAGTAAAGTTAAAATAACGACCCCTGCTTCCTCTTTATTAGCCCAACTATAGGGAAAATAGCTACAAAATATCTAATGAGAAAATAAAATCTTATAATTTGAACTTTTAGATCTAACTTCATTTCTGGTTTAGAAAAAGAATTCTAAAGGAGTGTGATTGATCCTGTTTTGAAGATATAGGTTCAGAATAAAAATATATGCATGGATTTTAATATATATATATGATTTGATAAAAAATTGTTTCAATATATTTTTAATTAATACGATCAACTATATTATTTTATTTCCTATATCTACGTAAAATCAATCCTGCCCAGAAGTCCAACCCGTCCTCTACGTAACGGCGGGAGAAGCAGCACAAGTAAGGCACTGTCCTGTAGTACGGTGTCGTGAGCCCCGAGCCGCTACGGTAACTGTGAACAGGGAACTCTGAAATGTGGCTGACTAACGGGACATCAAATGGAGCAACAAAATAAGGTTATACAACACACCACCACGTTAAACCAATTTTTGTCACTTTCATATCAGAAAGCGTGTATATAGCTAAGCATATAGTCTACATTTATCAATATATCATAATTTCAAATGCTCACATAGTTACATATTAAAAATAAAGAAGGCATCTCCTGAGCACAAGCACATGTGCTTTTTACATAGTTACATATATCTCAAAATTATATTTTCTGTTCATACAATTATGTGTGAGAGAAGGAAACATGAACAATATCGATACAGGAATTGAGGATGATAATCATGTACTAGAAGAAGCATCTTCAATTATGCATCAGAACGAAGTGCATCACCCTGGTGAAAACTTTAATAGCGATAATAAAGAATGAGCTACAACACCATTTTTGGAAAATCAGTCAAAAGGCTAACCTGTATACCATGGCTTCGGGCTTTGACCCTTAGTACAGAAACTAAAAGAATAATATATATATTAAGATTAGAACTATTTTTGTGTTTTGTTGTTGAAAAGAGGTGCAGTCGTGAAAAAGTAACGATAATTATTTACCTTTCAAGTAGATTTTATTTTGAATTACTTGAAGTAAAATTACACATAAAATTATTTATCACAGCAATATAGAATTTATAGAATGAATTCTATAATCGTGATTTAAAAAAAAAAAGGTAGGGTTAACTATACATATATTTACAACAATAATAATTAAGGTGGTATGTTTTGAATCTATGGTCAAAAATATATAACTCAATGAATGAAAATAAAATATATGTTTTTTAAAAAAATAAAATATTTGTATTTTAGATTATATAATATATATATTGTCGCGCTTGACCCCTCCGGTTCCTCGCGACAACGCCCCTTCTTCCTTCGTGGATAACCTAACCCTGGCTCCTGTTGCTCTCCTCTGCAGCTCTACCCTGCAGAGCATCCAAAGACCTCCTGAGAACCACCACTCGGGTGGAACTCCTTTCCTCTGGCAGTATCTCTCGACATTACCACTGGTGGGGGGACACGAGAGACTTACCAGAAGAGTAGTGACTGTGGCGTTGGCGAGAGTGACAACAGCAACTGATTCTGACCCCTTGCATGAGCATTATAGGTAGGAGAGCGCCTTATATACGTATCGTTGATAAATACAATAAACACACCTGTAGAAGGGCGAAACCTAGAGATATAGAGATATTTATACACTAAACCTATCTCTACCTTGATTATTTACACCGAATAATATAAATAATGTGTAACTGATGATTTAAATATTATTATAATAACGTGTGTACTTGATTGATTGATAAAATTATACATTCTTCTTTCAGAATAAGATCATAGCTTGCTTGAATAACAACTTGATTTATTAGAACTATAATGTTACGATGTACTAGAGCGCCATCTGTTATCAAATTATAAAACTATTTTTGAGGCGTATTATTCTTTTTAAAATAAAACAATTTCTACTGTCCTTACTGCGATGAAAAAATTAAAGGGAGGGCCTGGCTCATCAGTGGTGAACCCTCCCAGCGGTTTCGCCAGTTTAATCTACCATACCGCTGTTATATTGCATTTTTGGAACTTCCTTTTATAGGTGACCATTGTAAGAATCTTGGAATGGGTATTTTAGAAGAACTATGGACATAAGCTTTTAGGACAGCAGAATTAAATATAATTATAAATATATAAAATGCTTCGAGCAATCGCTCTTCCGCAAATATCAAATTGTGTCTTTTATTAGAACTATAATGTTACGATGTACTAGAGCGCCATCTGTTATCAAATTATAAAACTATTTTTGAGGCGTATTATTCTTTTTAAAATAAAACAATTTCTACTGTCCTTACTGCGATGAAAAAATTAAAGGGAGGGCCTGGCTCATCAGTGGTGAACCCTCCCAGCGGTTTCGCCAGTTTAATCTACCATACCGCTGTTATATTGCATTTTTGGAACTTCCTTTTATAGGTGACCATTGTAAGAATCTTGGAATGGGTATTTTAGAAGAACTATGGACATAAGCTTTTAGGACAGCAGAATTAATATATTTATAATTATATTTAATTCTGCTGTCCTAAAAGCTTATGTCCATAGTTCTTCTAAAATACCCATTCCAAGATTCTTACAATGGTCACCTATAAAAGGAAGTTCCAAAAATGCAATATAACAGCGGTATGGTAGATTAAACTGGCGAAACCGCTGGGAGGGTTCACCACTGATGAGCCAGGCCCTCCCTTTAATTTTTTCATCGCAGTAAGGACAGTAGAAATTGTTTTATTTTAAAAAGAATAATACGCCTCAAAAATAGTTTTATAACTTGATTTATATTAAAACGATCTAAGAGAAACACATTTATTTTATCCTTTTTTGAACAAGAAACATTTATGCAAAATATTAAAATGTAAACTTATTAAATAAGACTTCAAAAAAGAAAATATTCATATAAAGAAATATCCAATTTTAAAGGAATGCAGGAAATAGCAAGAAGTCGAGTTGCTAGGACAATGAAATAATCTCGTAGAAATATTAAATCTCGGAAGTATAATTCCTATTGGTGGCGGAGCTCGTATATCATTCTCACTTGGAATTAGACCAGTTTTTGCCGCTTGACCCCATTTGATCGATGACATTGTGAACTGCGAGAAATCCTTCAATTGCCACAATAAACCCATTCTATTAGCTGAACTATAATTTTATAATGGCTCCCAATATTCTACAGTTTAGTTAACCTATATATTTTATACATTTAATGTATTTTATTCACCTTTGTATCTGGGATTTACAGGTGAACATTGCAGTTGAATTATATATATATATTTTTAATTTAGAAAGTATTTGAAATCATTTATAAAAAATATATATAATATATCAAATATATCAATAGACACTATGTATTGATTTTGCTGTACTTAAAACTGGTGAAATTATACACACAATTT